>JABJUM010000074.1:0-327608 GCA_016169955.1 Phytophthora vignae f. sp. vignae | reverse complement strand
AAGTGTGCAGTCGAGTAAGGACGGCGGTGGCTGGCGATGCATCGGCTACCACATGGACAGAGCTGCTGGGTGCTGGCTGCGCACGAGTCGGCGCCGGCGGTCGCCGTGGGCGAGCAAGAGCAGTCAGCCCATGAAGAAGGCGCTGAGTTGCAGACTGCGGCCGTGGTCGGTATCGTGGGCGGATGACGAGGCCCGAGGCTCCGTGGGGGTGATGAAGGCCTGGCCACAAAGTGTTGCAGTGAGGAATGGCGGCAGTGGCTAGAGATGTATCGGCTACTACTACATGGAGCGAGCGGCTCGCTGCTGGCTGTGCACGAGTCGGTGTCGACGGTCGCCCTCGGCGAGTGACAGCAGTTCGCGACGAAGGGCTGGACGCTAAGTGTTGCAGTCGAGTAAGGACGGCGGTGGCTGGCGATGCATCGGCTACCACATGGACAGAGCTGCTGGGTGCTGGCTGCGCACGAGTCGGCGCCGGCGGTCGCCGTGGGCGAGCAAGAGCAGTCAGCCCATGAAGAAGGCGCTGAGGTTGCAGACTGCGGCCGTGGTCGGTATCGTGGGCGGATGACGAGGCCCGAGGCTCCGTGGGGGTGATGAAGGCCTGGCCACAAAGTGTTGCAGTGAGGAATGGCGGCAGTGGCTAGAGATGTATCGGCTACTACTACATGGAGCGAGCGGCTCGCTGCTGGCTGTGCACGAGTCGGTGTCGACGGTCGCCCTCGGCGAGTGACAGCAGTTCGCGACGAAGGGCTGGACGCTAAGTGTTGCAGTCGAGTAAGGACGGCGGTGGCTGGCGATGCATCGGCTACCACATGGACAGAGCTGCTGGGTGCTGGCTGCGCACGAGTCGGCGCCGGCGGTCGCCGTGGGCGAGCAAGAGCAGTCAGCCCATGAAGAAGGCGCTGAGGTTGCAGACTGCGGCCGTGGTCGGTATCGTGGGCGGATGACGAGGCCCGAGGCTCCGTGGGGGTGATGAAGGCCTGGCCACAAAGTGTTGCAGTGAGGAATGGCGGCAGTGGCTAGAGATGTATCGGCTACTACTACATGGAGCGAGCGGCTCGCTGCTGGCTGTGCACGAGTCGGTGTCGACGGTCGCCCTCGGCGAGTGACAGCAGTTCGCGACGAAGGGCTGGACGCTAAGTGTTGCAGTCGAGTAAGGACGGCGGTGGCTGGCGATGCATCGGCTACCACATGGACAGAGCTGCTGGGTGCTGGCTGCGCACGAGTCGGCGCCGGCGGTCGCCGTGGGCGAGCAAGAGCAGTCAGCCCATGAAGAAGGCGCTGAGGTTGCAGACTGCGGCCGTGGTCGGTATCGTGGGCGGATGACGAGGCCCGAGGCTCCGTGGGGGTGATGAAGGCCTGGCCACAAAGTGTTGCAGTGAGGAATGGCGGCAGTGGCTAGAGATGTATCGGCTACTACTACATGGAGCGAGCGGCTCGCTGCTGGCTGTGCACGAGTCGGTGTCGACGGTCGCCCTCGGCGAGTGACAGCAGTTCGCGACGAAGGGCTGGACGCTAAGTGTTGCAGTCGAGTAAGGACGGCGGTGGCTGGCGATGCATCGGCTACCACATGGACAGAGCTGCTGGGTGCTGGCTGCGCACGAGTCGGCGCCGGCGGTCGCCGTGGGCGAGCAAGAGCAGTCAGCCCATGAAGAAGGCGCTGAGGTTGCAGACTGCGGCCGTGGTCGGTATCGTGGGCGGATGACGAGGCCCGAGGCTCCGTGGGGGTGATGAAGGCCTGGCCACAAAGTGTTGCAGTGAGGAATGGCGGCAGTGGCTAGAGATGTATCGGCTACTACTACATGGAGCGAGCGGCTCGCTGCTGGCTGTGCACGAGTCGGTGTCGACGGTCGCCCTCGGCGAGTGACAGCAGTTCGCGACGAAGGGCTGGACGCTAAGTGTTGCAGTCGAGTAAGGACGGCGGTGGCTGGCGATGCATCGGCTACCACATGGACAGAGCTGCTGGGTGCTGGCTGCGCACGAGTCGGCGCCGGCGGTCGCCGTGGGCGAGCAAGAGCAGTCAGCCCATGAAGAAGGCGCTGAGGTTGCAGACTGCGGCCGTGGTCGGTATCGTGGGCGGATGACGAGGCCCGAGGCTCCGTGGGGGTGATGAAGGCCTGGCCACAAAGTGTTGCAGTGAGGAATGGCGGCAGTGGCTAGAGATGTATCGGCTACTACTACATGGAGCGAGCGGCTCGCTGCTGGCTGTGCACGAGTCGGTGTCGACGGTCGCCCTCGGCGAGTGACAGCAGTTCGCGACGAAGGGCTGGACGCTAAGTGTTGCAGTCGAGTAAGGACGGCGGTGGCTGGCGATGCATCGGCTACCACATGGACAGAGCTGCTGGGTGCTGGCTGCGCACGAGTCGGCGCCGGCGGTCGCCGTGGGCGAGCAAGAGCAGTCAGCCCATGAAGAAGGCGCTGAGGTTGCAGACTGCGGCCGTGGTCGGTATCGTGGGCGGATGACGAGGCCCGAGGCTCCGTGGGGGTGATGAAGGCCTGGCCACAAAGTGTTGCAGTGAGGAATGGCGGCAGTGGCTAGAGATGTATCGGCTACTACTACATGGAGCGAGCGGCTCGCTGCTGGCTGTGCACGAGTCGGTGTCGACGGTCGCCCTCGGCGAGTGACAGCAGTTCGCGACGAAGGGCTGGACGCTAAGTGTTGCAGTCGAGTAAGGACGGCGGTGGCTGGCGATGCATCGGCTACCACATGGACAGAGCTGCTGGGTGCTGGCTGCGCACGAGTCGGCGCCGGCGGTCGCCGTGGGCGAGCAAGAGCAGTCAGCCCATGAAGAAGGCGCTGAGGTTGCAGACTGCGGCCGTGGTCGGTATCGTGGGCGGATGACGAGGCCCGAGGCTCCGTGGGGGTGATGAAGGCCTGGCCACAAAGTGTTGCAGTGAGGAATGGCGGCAGTGGCTAGAGATGTATCGGCTACTACTACATGGAGCGAGCGGCTCGCTGCTGGCTGTGCACGAGTCGGTGTCGACGGTCGCCCTCGGCGAGTGACAGCAGTTCGCGACGAAGGGCTGGACGCTAAGTGTTGCAGTCGAGTAAGGACGGCGGTGGCTGGCGATGCATCGGCTACCACATGGACAGAGCTGCTGGGTGCTGGCTGCGCACGAGTCGGCGCCGGCGGTCGCCGTGGGCGAGCAAGAGCAGTCAGCCCATGAAGAAGGCGCTGAGGTTGCAGACTGCGGCCGTGGTCGGTATCGTGGGCGGATGACGAGGCCCGAGGCTCCGTGGGGGTGATGAAGGCCTGGCCACAAAGTGTTGCAGTGAGGAATGGCGGCAGTGGCTAGAGATGTATCGGCTACTACTACATGGAGCGAGCGGCTCGCTGCTGGCTGTGCACGAGTCGGTGTCGACGGTCGCCCTCGGCGAGTGACAGCAGTTCGCGACGAAGGGCTGGACGCTAAGTGTTGCAGTCGAGTAAGGACGGCGGTGGCTGGCGATGCATCGGCTACCACATGGACAGAGCTGCTGGGTGCTGGCTGCGCACGAGTCGGCGCCGGCGGTCGCCGTGGGCGAGCAAGAGCAGTCAGCCCATGAAGAAGGCGCTGAGGTTGCAGACTGCGGCCGTGGTCGGTATCGTGGGCGGATGACGAGGCCCGAGGCTCCGTGGGGGTGATGAAGGCCTGGCCACAAAGTGTTGCAGTGAGGAATGGCGGCAGTGGCTAGAGATGTATCGGCTACTACTACATGGAGCGAGCGGCTCGCTGCTGGCTGTGCACGAGTCGGTGTCGACGGTCGCCCTCGGCGAGTGACAGCAGTTCGCGACGAAGGGCTGGACGCTAAGTGTTGCAGTCGAGTAAGGACGGCGGTGGCTGGCGATGCATCGGCTACCACATGGACAGAGCTGCTGGGTGCTGGCTGCGCACGAGTCGGCGCCGGCGGTCGCCGTGGGCGAGCAAGAGCAGTCAGCCCATGAAGAAGGCGCTGAGGTTGCAGACTGCGGCCGTGGTCGGTATCGTGGGCGGATGACGAGGCCCGAGGCTCCGTGGGGGTGATGAAGGCCTGGCCACAAAGTGTTGCAGTGAGGAATGGCGGCAGTGGCTAGAGATGTATCGGCTACTACTACATGGAGCGAGCGGCTCGCTGCTGGCTGTGCACGAGTCGGTGTCGACGGTCGCCCTCGGCGAGTGACAGCAGTTCGCGACGAAGGGCTGGACGCTAAGTGTTGCAGTCGAGTAAGGACGGCGGTGGCTGGCGATGCATCGGCTACCACATGGACAGAGCTGCTGGGTGCTGGCTGCGCACGAGTCGGCGCCGGCGGTCGCCGTGGGCGAGCAAGAGCAGTCAGCCCATGAAGAAGGCGCTGAGGTTGCAGACTGCGGCCGTGGTCGGTATCGTGGGCGGATGACGAGGCCCGAGGCTCCGTGGGGGTGATGAAGGCCTGGCCACAAAGTGTTGCAGTGAGGAATGGCGGCAGTGGCTAGAGATGTATCGGCTACTACTACATGGAGCGAGCGGCTCGCTGCTGGCTGTGCACGAGTCGGTGTCGACGGTCGCCCTCGGCGAGTGACAGCAGTTCGCGACGAAGGGCTGGACGCTAAGTGTTGCAGTCGAGTAAGGACGGCGGTGGCTGGCGATGCATCGGCTACCACATGGACAGAGCTGCTGGGTGCTGGCTGCGCACGAGTCGGCGCCGGCGGTCGCCGTGGGCGAGCAAGAGCAGTCAGCCCATGAAGAAGGCGCTGAGGTTGCAGACTGCGGCCGTGGTCGGTATCGTGGGCGGATGACGAGGCCCGAGGCTCCGTGGGGGTGATGAAGGCCTGGCCACAAAGTGTTGCAGTGAGGAATGGCGGCAGTGGCTAGAGATGTATCGGCTACTACTACATGGAGCGAGCGGCTCGCTGCTGGCTGTGCACGAGTCGGTGTCGACGGTCGCCCTCGGCGAGTGACAGCAGTTCGCGACGAAGGGCTGGACGCTAAGTGTTGCAGTCGAGTAAGGACGGCGGTGGCTGGCGATGCATCGGCTACCACATGGACAGAGCTGCTGGGTGCTGGCTGCGCACGAGTCGGCGCCGGCGGTCGCCGTGGGCGAGCAAGAGCAGTCAGCCCATGAAGAAGGCGCTGAGGTTGCAGACTGCGGCCGTGGTCGGTATCGTGGGCGGATGACGAGGCCCGAGGCTCCGTGGGGGTGATGAAGGCCTGGCCACAAAGTGTTGCAGTGAGGAATGGCGGCAGTGGCTAGAGATGTATCGGCTACTACTACATGGAGCGAGCGGCTCGCTGCTGGCTGTGCACGAGTCGGTGTCGACGGTCGCCCTCGGCGAGTGACAGCAGTTCGCGACGAAGGGCTGGACGCTAAGTGTTGCAGTCGAGTAAGGACGGCGGTGGCTGGCGATGCATCGGCTACCACATGGACAGAGCTGCTGGGTGCTGGCTGCGCACGAGTCGGCGCCGGCGGTCGCCGTGGGCGAGCAAGAGCAGTCAGCCCATGAAGAAGGCGCTGAGGTTGCAGACTGCGGCCGTGGTCGGTATCGTGGGCGGATGACGAGGCCCGAGGCTCCGTGGGGGTGATGAAGGCCTGGCCACAAAGTGTTGCAGTGAGGAATGGCGGCAGTGGCTAGAGATGTATCGGCTACTACTACATGGAGCGAGCGGCTCGCTGCTGGCTGTGCACGAGTCGGTGTCGACGGTCGCCCTCGGCGAGTGACAGCAGTTCGCGACGAAGGGCTGGACGCTAAGTGTTGCAGTCGAGTAAGGACGGCGGTGGCTGGCGATGCATCGGCTACCACATGGACAGAGCTGCTGGGTGCTGGCTGCGCACGAGTCGGCGCCGGCGGTCGCCGTGGGCGAGCAAGAGCAGTCAGCCCATGAAGAAGGCGCTGAGGTTGCAGACTGCGGCCGTGGTCGGTATCGTGGGCGGATGACGAGGCCCGAGGCTCCGTGGGGGTGATGAAGGCCTGGCCACAAAGTGTTGCAGTGAGGAATGGCGGCAGTGGCTAGAGATGTATCGGCTACTACTACATGGAGCGAGCGGCTCGCTGCTGGCTGTGCACGAGTCGGTGTCGACGGTCGCCCTCGGCGAGTGACAGCAGTTCGCGACGAAGGGCTGGACGCTAAGTGTTGCAGTCGAGTAAGGACGGCGGTGGCTGGCGATGCATCGGCTACCACATGGACAGAGCTGCTGGGTGCTGGCTGCGCACGAGTCGGCGCCGGCGGTCGCCGTGGGCGAGCAAGAGCAGTCAGCCCATGAAGAAGGCGCTGAGGTTGCAGACTGCGGCCGTGGTCGGTATCGTGGGCGGATGACGAGGCCCGAGGCTCCGTGGGGGTGATGAAGGCCTGGCCACAAAGTGTTGCAGTGAGGAATGGCGGCAGTGGCTAGAGATGTATCGGCTACTACTACATGGAGCGAGCGGCTCGCTGCTGGCTGTGCACGAGTCGGTGTCGACGGTCGCCCTCGGCGAGTGACAGCAGTTCGCGACGAAGGGCTGGACGCTAAGTGTTGCAGTCGAGTAAGGACGGCGGTGGCTGGCGATGCATCGGCTACCACATGGACAGAGCTGCTGGGTGCTGGCTGCGCACGAGTCGGCGCCGGCGGTCGCCGTGGGCGAGCAAGAGCAGTCAGCCCATGAAGAAGGCGCTGAGGTTGCAGACTGCGGCCGTGGTCGGTATCGTGGGCGGATGACGAGGCCCGAGGCTCCGTGGGGGTGATGAAGGCCTGGCCACAAAGTGTTGCAGTGAGGAATGGCGGCAGTGGCTAGAGATGTATCGGCTACTACTACATGGAGCGAGCGGCTCGCTGCTGGCTGTGCACGAGTCGGTGTCGACGGTCGCCCTCGGCGAGTGACAGCAGTTCGCGACGAAGGGCTGGACGCTAAGTGTTGCAGTCGAGTAAGGACGGCGGTGGCTGGCGATGCATCGGCTACCACATGGACAGAGCTGCTGGGTGCTGGCTGCGCACGAGTCGGCGCCGGCGGTCGCCGTGGGCGAGCAAGAGCAGTCAGCCCATGAAGAAGGCGCTGAGGTTGCAGACTGCGGCCGTGGTCGGTATCGTGGGCGGATGACGAGGCCCGAGGCTCCGTGGGGGTGATGAAGGCCTGGCCACAAAGTGTTGCAGTGAGGAATGGCGGCAGTGGCTAGAGATGTATCGGCTACTACTACATGGAGCGAGCGGCTCGCTGCTGGCTGTGCACGAGTCGGTGTCGACGGTCGCCCTCGGCGAGTGACAGCAGTTCGCGACGAAGGGCTGGACGCTAAGTGTTGCAGTCGAGTAAGGACGGCGGTGGCTGGCGATGCATCGGCTACCACATGGACAGAGCTGCTGGGTGCTGGCTGCGCACGAGTCGGCGCCGGCGGTCGCCGTGGGCGAGCAAGAGCAGTCAGCCCATGAAGAAGGCGCTGAGGTTGCAGACTGCGGCCGTGGTCGGTATCGTGGGCGGATGACGAGGCCCGAGGCTCCGTGGGGGTGATGAAGGCCTGGCCACAAAGTGTTGCAGTGAGGAATGGCGGCAGTGGCTAGAGATGTATCGGCTACTACTACATGGAGCGAGCGGCTCGCTGCTGGCTGTGCACGAGTCGGTGTCGACGGTCGCCCTCGGCGAGTGACAGCAGTTCGCGACGAAGGGCTGGACGCTAAGTGTTGCAGTCGAGTAAGGACGGCGGTGGCTGGCGATGCATCGGCTACCACATGGACAGAGCTGCTGGGTGCTGGCTGCGCACGAGTCGGCGCCGGCGGTCGCCGTGGGCGAGCAAGAGCAGTCAGCCCATGAAGAAGGCGCTGAGGTTGCAGACTGCGGCCGTGGTCGGTATCGTGGGCGGATGACGAGGCCCGAGGCTCCGTGGGGGTGATGAAGGCCTGGCCACAAAGTGTTGCAGTGAGGAATGGCGGCAGTGGCTAGAGATGTATCGGCTACTACTACATGGAGCGAGCGGCTCGCTGCTGGCTGTGCACGAGTCGGTGTCGACGGTCGCCCTCGGCGAGTGACAGCAGTTCGCGACGAAGGGCTGGACGCTAAGTGTTGCAGTCGAGTAAGGACGGCGGTGGCTGGCGATGCATCGGCTACCACATGGACAGAGCTGCTGGGTGCTGGCTGCGCACGAGTCGGCGCCGGCGGTCGCCGTGGGCGAGCAAGAGCAGTCAGCCCATGAAGAAGGCGCTGAGGTTGCAGACTGCGGCCGTGGTCGGTATCGTGGGCGGATGACGAGGCCCGAGGCTCCGTGGGGGTGATGAAGGCCTGGCCACAAAGTGTTGCAGTGAGGAATGGCGGCAGTGGCTAGAGATGTATCGGCTACTACTACATGGAGCGAGCGGCTCGCTGCTGGCTGTGCACGAGTCGGTGTCGACGGTCGCCCTCGGCGAGTGACAGCAGTTCGCGACGAAGGGCTGGACGCTAAGTGTTGCAGTCGAGTAAGGACGGCGGTGGCTGGCGATGCATCGGCTACCACATGGACAGAGCTGCTGGGTGCTGGCTGCGCACGAGTCGGCGCCGGCGGTCGCCGTGGGCGAGCAAGAGCAGTCAGCCCATGAAGAAGGCGCTGAGGTTGCAGACTGCGGCCGTGGTCGGTATCGTGGGCGGATGACGAGGCCCGAGGCTCCGTGGGGGTGATGAAGGCCTGGCCACAAAGTGTTGCAGTGAGGAATGGCGGCAGTGGCTAGAGATGTATCGGCTACTACTACATGGAGCGAGCGGCTCGCTGCTGGCTGTGCACGAGTCGGTGTCGACGGTCGCCCTCGGCGAGTGACAGCAGTTCGCGACGAAGGGCTGGACGCTAAGTGTTGCAGTCGAGTAAGGACGGCGGTGGCTGGCGATGCATCGGCTACCACATGGACAGAGCTGCTGGGTGCTGGCTGCGCACGAGTCGGCGCCGGCGGTCGCCGTGGGCGAGCAAGAGCAGTCAGCCCATGAAGAAGGCGCTGAGGTTGCAGACTGCGGCCGTGGTCGGTATCGTGGGCGGATGACGAGGCCCGAGGCTCCGTGGGGGTGATGAAGGCCTGGCCACAAAGTGTTGCAGTGAGGAATGGCGGCAGTGGCTAGAGATGTATCGGCTACTACTACATGGAGCGAGCGGCTCGCTGCTGGCTGTGCACGAGTCGGTGTCGACGGTCGCCCTCGGCGAGTGACAGCAGTTCGCGACGAAGGGCTGGACGCTAAGTGTTGCAGTCGAGTAAGGACGGCGGTGGCTGGCGATGCATCGGCTACCACATGGACAGAGCTGCTGGGTGCTGGCTGCGCACGAGTCGGCGCCGGCGGTCGCCGTGGGCGAGCAAGAGCAGTCAGCCCATGAAGAAGGCGCTGAGGTTGCAGACTGCGGCCGTGGTCGGTATCGTGGGCGGATGACGAGGCCCGAGGCTCCGTGGGGGTGATGAAGGCCTGGCCACAAAGTGTTGCAGTGAGGAATGGCGGCAGTGGCTAGAGATGTATCGGCTACTACTACATGGAGCGAGCGGCTCGCTGCTGGCTGTGCACGAGTCGGTGTCGACGGTCGCCCTCGGCGAGTGACAGCAGTTCGCGACGAAGGGCTGGACGCTAAGTGTTGCAGTCGAGTAAGGACGGCGGTGGCTGGCGATGCATCGGCTACCACATGGACAGAGCTGCTGGGTGCTGGCTGCGCACGAGTCGGCGCCGGCGGTCGCCGTGGGCGAGCAAGAGCAGTCAGCCCATGAAGAAGGCGCTGAGGTTGCAGACTGCGGCCGTGGTCGGTATCGTGGGCGGATGACGAGGCCCGAGGCTCCGTGGGGGTGATGAAGGCCTGGCCACAAAGTGTTGCAGTGAGGAATGGCGGCAGTGGCTAGAGATGTATCGGCTACTACTACATGGAGCGAGCGGCTCGCTGCTGGCTGTGCACGAGTCGGTGTCGACGGTCGCCCTCGGCGAGTGACAGCAGTTCGCGACGAAGGGCTGGACGCTAAGTGTTGCAGTCGAGTAAGGACGGCGGTGGCTGGCGATGCATCGGCTACCACATGGACAGAGCTGCTGGGTGCTGGCTGCGCACGAGTCGGCGCCGGCGGTCGCCGTGGGCGAGCAAGAGCAGTCAGCCCATGAAGAAGGCGCTGAGGTTGCAGACTGCGGCCGTGGTCGGTATCGTGGGCGGATGACGAGGCCCGAGGCTCCGTGGGGGTGATGAAGGCCTGGCCACAAAGTGTTGCAGTGAGGAATGGCGGCAGTGGCTAGAGATGTATCGGCTACTACTACATGGAGCGAGCGGCTCGCTGCTGGCTGTGCACGAGTCGGTGTCGACGGTCGCCCTCGGCGAGTGACAGCAGTTCGCGACGAAGGGCTGGACGCTAAGTGTTGCAGTCGAGTAAGGACGGCGGTGGCTGGCGATGCATCGGCTACCACATGGACAGAGCTGCTGGGTGCTGGCTGCGCACGAGTCGGCGCCGGCGGTCGCCGTGGGCGAGCAAGAGCAGTCAGCCCATGAAGAAGGCGCTGAGGTTGCAGACTGCGGCCGTGGTCGGTATCGTGGGCGGATGACGAGGCCCGAGGCTCCGTGGGGGTGATGAAGGCCTGGCCACAAAGTGTTGCAGTGAGGAATGGCGGCAGTGGCTAGAGATGTATCGGCTACTACTACATGGAGCGAGCGGCTCGCTGCTGGCTGTGCACGAGTCGGTGTCGACGGTCGCCCTCGGCGAGTGACAGCAGTTCGCGACGAAGGGCTGGACGCTAAGTGTTGCAGTCGAGTAAGGACGGCGGTGGCTGGCGATGCATCGGCTACCACATGGACAGAGCTGCTGGGTGCTGGCTGCGCACGAGTCGGCGCCGGCGGTCGCCGTGGGCGAGCAAGAGCAGTCAGCCCATGAAGAAGGCGCTGAGGTTGCAGACTGCGGCCGTGGTCGGTATCGTGGGCGGATGACGAGGCCCGAGGCTCCGTGGGGGTGATGAAGGCCTGGCCACAAAGTGTTGCAGTGAGGAATGGCGGCAGTGGCTAGAGATGTATCGGCTACTACTACATGGAGCGAGCGGCTCGCTGCTGGCTGTGCACGAGTCGGTGTCGACGGTCGCCCTCGGCGAGTGACAGCAGTTCGCGACGAAGGGCTGGACGCTAAGTGTTGCAGTCGAGTAAGGACGGCGGTGGCTGGCGATGCATCGGCTACCACATGGACAGAGCTGCTGGGTGCTGGCTGCGCACGAGTCGGCGCCGGCGGTCGCCGTGGGCGAGCAAGAGCAGTCAGCCCATGAAGAAGGCGCTGAGGTTGCAGACTGCGGCCGTGGTCGGTATCGTGGGCGGATGACGAGGCCCGAGGCTCCGTGGGGGTGATGAAGGCCTGGCCACAAAGTGTTGCAGTGAGGAATGGCGGCAGTGGCTAGAGATGTATCGGCTACTACTACATGGAGCGAGCGGCTCGCTGCTGGCTGTGCACGAGTCGGTGTCGACGGTCGCCCTCGGCGAGTGACAGCAGTTCGCGACGAAGGGCTGGACGCTAAGTGTTGCAGTCGAGTAAGGACGGCGGTGGCTGGCGATGCATCGGCTACCACATGGACAGAGCTGCTGGGTGCTGGCTGCGCACGAGTCGGCGCCGGCGGTCGCCGTGGGCGAGCAAGAGCAGTCAGCCCATGAAGAAGGCGCTGAGGTTGCAGACTGCGGCCGTGGTCGGTATCGTGGGCGGATGACGAGGCCCGAGGCTCCGTGGGGGTGATGAAGGCCTGGCCACAAAGTGTTGCAGTGAGGAATGGCGGCAGTGGCTAGAGATGTATCGGCTACTACTACATGGAGCGAGCGGCTCGCTGCTGGCTGTGCACGAGTCGGTGTCGACGGTCGCCCTCGGCGAGTGACAGCAGTTCGCGACGAAGGGCTGGACGCTAAGTGTTGCAGTCGAGTAAGGACGGCGGTGGCTGGCGATGCATCGGCTACCACATGGACAGAGCTGCTGGGTGCTGGCTGCGCACGAGTCGGCGCCGGCGGTCGCCGTGGGCGAGCAAGAGCAGTCAGCCCATGAAGAAGGCGCTGAGGTTGCAGACTGCGGCCGTGGTCGGTATCGTGGGCGGATGACGAGGCCCGAGGCTCCGTGGGGGTGATGAAGGCCTGGCCACAAAGTGTTGCAGTGAGGAATGGCGGCAGTGGCTAGAGATGTATCGGCTACTACTACATGGAGCGAGCGGCTCGCTGCTGGCTGTGCACGAGTCGGTGTCGACGGTCGCCCTCGGCGAGTGACAGCAGTTCGCGACGAAGGGCTGGACGCTAAGTGTTGCAGTCGAGTAAGGACGGCGGTGGCTGGCGATGCATCGGCTACCACATGGACAGAGCTGCTGGGTGCTGGCTGCGCACGAGTCGGCGCCGGCGGTCGCCGTGGGCGAGCAAGAGCAGTCAGCCCATGAAGAAGGCGCTGAGGTTGCAGACTGCGGCCGTGGTCGGTATCGTGGGCGGATGACGAGGCCCGAGGCTCCGTGGGGGTGATGAAGGCCTGGCCACAAAGTGTTGCAGTGAGGAATGGCGGCAGTGGCTAGAGATGTATCGGCTACTACTACATGGAGCGAGCGGCTCGCTGCTGGCTGTGCACGAGTCGGTGTCGACGGTCGCCCTCGGCGAGTGACAGCAGTTCGCGACGAAGGGCTGGACGCTAAGTGTTGCAGTCGAGTAAGGACGGCGGTGGCTGGCGATGCATCGGCTACCACATGGACAGAGCTGCTGGGTGCTGGCTGCGCACGAGTCGGCGCCGGCGGTCGCCGTGGGCGAGCAAGAGCAGTCAGCCCATGAAGAAGGCGCTGAGGTTGCAGACTGCGGCCGTGGTCGGTATCGTGGGCGGATGACGAGGCCCGAGGCTCCGTGGGGGTGATGAAGGCCTGGCCACAAAGTGTTGCAGTGAGGAATGGCGGCAGTGGCTAGAGATGTATCGGCTACTACTACATGGAGCGAGCGGCTCGCTGCTGGCTGTGCACGAGTCGGTGTCGACGGTCGCCCTCGGCGAGTGACAGCAGTTCGCGACGAAGGGCTGGACGCTAAGTGTTGCAGTCGAGTAAGGACGGCGGTGGCTGGCGATGCATCGGCTACCACATGGACAGAGCTGCTGGGTGCTGGCTGCGCACGAGTCGGCGCCGGCGGTCGCCGTGGGCGAGCAAGAGCAGTCAGCCCATGAAGAAGGCGCTGAGGTTGCAGACTGCGGCCGTGGTCGGTATCGTGGGCGGATGACGAGGCCCGAGGCTCCGTGGGGGTGATGAAGGCCTGGCCACAAAGTGTTGCAGTGAGGAATGGCGGCAGTGGCTAGAGATGTATCGGCTACTACTACATGGAGCGAGCGGCTCGCTGCTGGCTGTGCACGAGTCGGTGTCGACGGTCGCCCTCGGCGAGTGACAGCAGTTCGCGACGAAGGGCTGGACGCTAAGTGTTGCAGTCGAGTAAGGACGGCGGTGGCTGGCGATGCATCGGCTACCACATGGACAGAGCTGCTGGGTGCTGGCTGCGCACGAGTCGGCGCCGGCGGTCGCCGTGGGCGAGCAAGAGCAGTCAGCCCATGAAGAAGGCGCTGAGGTTGCAGACTGCGGCCGTGGTCGGTATCGTGGGCGGATGACGAGGCCCGAGGCTCCGTGGGGGTGATGAAGGCCTGGCCACAAAGTGTTGCAGTGAGGAATGGCGGCAGTGGCTAGAGATGTATCGGCTACTACTACATGGAGCGAGCGGCTCGCTGCTGGCTGTGCACGAGTCGGTGTCGACGGTCGCCCTCGGCGAGTGACAGCAGTTCGCGACGAAGGGCTGGACGCTAAGTGTTGCAGTCGAGTAAGGACGGCGGTGGCTGGCGATGCATCGGCTACCACATGGACAGAGCTGCTGGGTGCTGGCTGCGCACGAGTCGGCGCCGGCGGTCGCCGTGGGCGAGCAAGAGCAGTCAGCCCATGAAGAAGGCGCTGAGGTTGCAGACTGCGGCCGTGGTCGGTATCGTGGGCGGATGACGAGGCCCGAGGCTCCGTGGGGGTGATGAAGGCCTGGCCACAAAGTGTTGCAGTGAGGAATGGCGGCAGTGGCTAGAGATGTATCGGCTACTACTACATGGAGCGAGCGGCTCGCTGCTGGCTGTGCACGAGTCGGTGTCGACGGTCGCCCTCGGCGAGTGACAGCAGTTCGCGACGAAGGGCTGGACGCTAAGTGTTGCAGTCGAGTAAGGACGGCGGTGGCTGGCGATGCATCGGCTACCACATGGACAGAGCTGCTGGGTGCTGGCTGCGCACGAGTCGGCGCCGGCGGTCGCCGTGGGCGAGCAAGAGCAGTCAGCCCATGAAGAAGGCGCTGAGGTTGCAGACTGCGGCCGTGGTCGGTATCGTGGGCGGATGACGAGGCCCGAGGCTCCGTGGGGGTGATGAAGGCCTGGCCACAAAGTGTTGCAGTGAGGAATGGCGGCAGTGGCTAGAGATGTATCGGCTACTACTACATGGAGCGAGCGGCTCGCTGCTGGCTGTGCACGAGTCGGTGTCGACGGTCGCCCTCGGCGAGTGACAGCAGTTCGCGACGAAGGGCTGGACGCTAAGTGTTGCAGTCGAGTAAGGACGGCGGTGGCTGGCGATGCATCGGCTACCACATGGACAGAGCTGCTGGGTGCTGGCTGCGCACGAGTCGGCGCCGGCGGTCGCCGTGGGCGAGCAAGAGCAGTCAGCCCATGAAGAAGGCGCTGAGGTTGCAGACTGCGGCCGTGGTCGGTATCGTGGGCGGATGACGAGGCCCGAGGCTCCGTGGGGGTGATGAAGGCCTGGCCACAAAGTGTTGCAGTGAGGAATGGCGGCAGTGGCTAGAGATGTATCGGCTACTACTACATGGAGCGAGCGGCTCGCTGCTGGCTGTGCACGAGTCGGTGTCGACGGTCGCCCTCGGCGAGTGACAGCAGTTCGCGACGAAGGGCTGGACGCTAAGTGTTGCAGTCGAGTAAGGACGGCGGTGGCTGGCGATGCATCGGCTACCACATGGACAGAGCTGCTGGGTGCTGGCTGCGCACGAGTCGGCGCCGGCGGTCGCCGTGGGCGAGCAAGAGCAGTCAGCCCATGAAGAAGGCGCTGAGGTTGCAGACTGCGGCCGTGGTCGGTATCGTGGGCGGATGACGAGGCCCGAGGCTCCGTGGGGGTGATGAAGGCCTGGCCACAAAGTGTTGCAGTGAGGAATGGCGGCAGTGGCTAGAGATGTATCGGCTACTACTACATGGAGCGAGCGGCTCGCTGCTGGCTGTGCACGAGTCGGTGTCGACGGTCGCCCTCGGCGAGTGACAGCAGTTCGCGACGAAGGGCTGGACGCTAAGTGTTGCAGTCGAGTAAGGACGGCGGTGGCTGGCGATGCATCGGCTACCACATGGACAGAGCTGCTGGGTGCTGGCTGCGCACGAGTCGGCGCCGGCGGTCGCCGTGGGCGAGCAAGAGCAGTCAGCCCATGAAGAAGGCGCTGAGGTTGCAGACTGCGGCCGTGGTCGGTATCGTGGGCGGATGACGAGGCCCGAGGCTCCGTGGGGGTGATGAAGGCCTGGCCACAAAGTGTTGCAGTGAGGAATGGCGGCAGTGGCTAGAGATGTATCGGCTACTACTACATGGAGCGAGCGGCTCGCTGCTGGCTGTGCACGAGTCGGTGTCGACGGTCGCCCTCGGCGAGTGACAGCAGTTCGCGACGAAGGGCTGGACGCTAAGTGTTGCAGTCGAGTAAGGACGGCGGTGGCTGGCGATGCATCGGCTACCACATGGACAGAGCTGCTGGGTGCTGGCTGCGCACGAGTCGGCGCCGGCGGTCGCCGTGGGCGAGCAAGAGCAGTCAGCCCATGAAGAAGGCGCTGAGGTTGCAGACTGCGGCCGTGGTCGGTATCGTGGGCGGATGACGAGGCCCGAGGCTCCGTGGGGGTGATGAAGGCCTGGCCACAAAGTGTTGCAGTGAGGAATGGCGGCAGTGGCTAGAGATGTATCGGCTACTACTACATGGAGCGAGCGGCTCGCTGCTGGCTGTGCACGAGTCGGTGTCGACGGTCGCCCTCGGCGAGTGACAGCAGTTCGCGACGAAGGGCTGGACGCTAAGTGTTGCAGTCGAGTAAGGACGGCGGTGGCTGGCGATGCATCGGCTACCACATGGACAGAGCTGCTGGGTGCTGGCTGCGCACGAGTCGGCGCCGGCGGTCGCCGTGGGCGAGCAAGAGCAGTCAGCCCATGAAGAAGGCGCTGAGGTTGCAGACTGCGGCCGTGGTCGGTATCGTGGGCGGATGACGAGGCCCGAGGCTCCGTGGGGGTGATGAAGGCCTGGCCACAAAGTGTTGCAGTGAGGAATGGCGGCAGTGGCTAGAGATGTATCGGCTACTACTACATGGAGCGAGCGGCTCGCTGCTGGCTGTGCACGAGTCGGTGTCGACGGTCGCCCTCGGCGAGTGACAGCAGTTCGCGACGAAGGGCTGGACGCTAAGTGTTGCAGTCGAGTAAGGACGGCGGTGGCTGGCGATGCATCGGCTACCACATGGACAGAGCTGCTGGGTGCTGGCTGCGCACGAGTCGGCGCCGGCGGTCGCCGTGGGCGAGCAAGAGCAGTCAGCCCATGAAGAAGGCGCTGAGGTTGCAGACTGCGGCCGTGGTCGGTATCGTGGGCGGATGACGAGGCCCGAGGCTCCGTGGGGGTGATGAAGGCCTGGCCACAAAGTGTTGCAGTGAGGAATGGCGGCAGTGGCTAGAGATGTATCGGCTACTACTACATGGAGCGAGCGGCTCGCTGCTGGCTGTGCACGAGTCGGTGTCGACGGTCGCCCTCGGCGAGTGACAGCAGTTCGCGACGAAGGGCTGGACGCTAAGTGTTGCAGTCGAGTAAGGACGGCGGTGGCTGGCGATGCATCGGCTACCACATGGACAGAGCTGCTGGGTGCTGGCTGCGCACGAGTCGGCGCCGGCGGTCGCCGTGGGCGAGCAAGAGCAGTCAGCCCATGAAGAAGGCGCTGAGGTTGCAGACTGCGGCCGTGGTCGGTATCGTGGGCGGATGACGAGGCCCGAGGCTCCGTGGGGGTGATGAAGGCCTGGCCACAAAGTGTTGCAGTGAGGAATGGCGGCAGTGGCTAGAGATGTATCGGCTACTACTACATGGAGCGAGCGGCTCGCTGCTGGCTGTGCACGAGTCGGTGTCGACGGTCGCCCTCGGCGAGTGACAGCAGTTCGCGACGAAGGGCTGGACGCTAAGTGTTGCAGTCGAGTAAGGACGGCGGTGGCTGGCGATGCATCGGCTACCACATGGACAGAGCTGCTGGGTGCTGGCTGCGCACGAGTCGGCGCCGGCGGTCGCCGTGGGCGAGCAAGAGCAGTCAGCCCATGAAGAAGGCGCTGAGGTTGCAGACTGCGGCCGTGGTCGGTATCGTGGGCGGATGACGAGGCCCGAGGCTCCGTGGGGGTGATGAAGGCCTGGCCACAAAGTGTTGCAGTGAGGAATGGCGGCAGTGGCTAGAGATGTATCGGCTACTACTACATGGAGCGAGCGGCTCGCTGCTGGCTGTGCACGAGTCGGTGTCGACGGTCGCCCTCGGCGAGTGACAGCAGTTCGCGACGAAGGGCTGGACGCTAAGTGTTGCAGTCGAGTAAGGACGGCGGTGGCTGGCGATGCATCGGCTACCACATGGACAGAGCTGCTGGGTGCTGGCTGCGCACGAGTCGGCGCCGGCGGTCGCCGTGGGCGAGCAAGAGCAGTCAGCCCATGAAGAAGGCGCTGAGGTTGCAGACTGCGGCCGTGGTCGGTATCGTGGGCGGATGACGAGGCCCGAGGCTCCGTGGGGGTGATGAAGGCCTGGCCACAAAGTGTTGCAGTGAGGAATGGCGGCAGTGGCTAGAGATGTATCGGCTACTACTACATGGAGCGAGCGGCTCGCTGCTGGCTGTGCACGAGTCGGTGTCGACGGTCGCCCTCGGCGAGTGACAGCAGTTCGCGACGAAGGGCTGGACGCTAAGTGTTGCAGTCGAGTAAGGACGGCGGTGGCTGGCGATGCATCGGCTACCACATGGACAGAGCTGCTGGGTGCTGGCTGCGCACGAGTCGGCGCCGGCGGTCGCCGTGGGCGAGCAAGAGCAGTCAGCCCATGAAGAAGGCGCTGAGGTTGCAGACTGCGGCCGTGGTCGGTATCGTGGGCGGATGACGAGGCCCGAGGCTCCGTGGGGGTGATGAAGGCCTGGCCACAAAGTGTTGCAGTGAGGAATGGCGGCAGTGGCTAGAGATGTATCGGCTACTACTACATGGAGCGAGCGGCTCGCTGCTGGCTGTGCACGAGTCGGTGTCGACGGTCGCCCTCGGCGAGTGACAGCAGTTCGCGACGAAGGGCTGGACGCTAAGTGTTGCAGTCGAGTAAGGACGGCGGTGGCTGGCGATGCATCGGCTACCACATGGACAGAGCTGCTGGGTGCTGGCTGCGCACGAGTCGGCGCCGGCGGTCGCCGTGGGCGAGCAAGAGCAGTCAGCCCATGAAGAAGGCGCTGAGGTTGCAGACTGCGGCCGTGGTCGGTATCGTGGGCGGATGACGAGGCCCGAGGCTCCGTGGGGGTGATGAAGGCCTGGCCACAAAGTGTTGCAGTGAGGAATGGCGGCAGTGGCTAGAGATGTATCGGCTACTACTACATGGAGCGAGCGGCTCGCTGCTGGCTGTGCACGAGTCGGTGTCGACGGTCGCCCTCGGCGAGTGACAGCAGTTCGCGACGAAGGGCTGGACGCTAAGTGTTGCAGTCGAGTAAGGACGGCGGTGGCTGGCGATGCATCGGCTACCACATGGACAGAGCTGCTGGGTGCTGGCTGCGCACGAGTCGGCGCCGGCGGTCGCCGTGGGCGAGCAAGAGCAGTCAGCCCATGAAGAAGGCGCTGAGGTTGCAGACTGCGGCCGTGGTCGGTATCGTGGGCGGATGACGAGGCCCGAGGCTCCGTGGGGGTGATGAAGGCCTGGCCACAAAGTGTTGCAGTGAGGAATGGCGGCAGTGGCTAGAGATGTATCGGCTACTACTACATGGAGCGAGCGGCTCGCTGCTGGCTGTGCACGAGTCGGTGTCGACGGTCGCCCTCGGCGAGTGACAGCAGTTCGCGACGAAGGGCTGGACACTTAGTGTTGCAGTCTAGTAAGGACGGCGGTGGCTGGCGATGCATCGGCTACCACATGGACAGAGCTGCTGGGTGCTGGCTGCGCACGAGTCGGCGCCGGCGGTCGCCGTGGGCGAGCAAGAGCAGTCAGCCCATGAAGAAGGCGCTGAGGTTGCAGACTGCGGCCGTGGTCGGTATCGTGGGCGGATGACGAGGCCCGAGGCTCCGTGGGGGTGATGAAGGCCTGGCCACAAAGTGTTGCAGTGAGGAATGGCGGCAGTGGCTAGAGATGTATCGGCTACTACTACATGGAGCGAGCGGCTCGCTGCTGGCTGTGCACGAGTCGGTGTCGACGGTCGCCCTCGGCGAGTGACAGCAGTTCGCGACGAAGGGCTGGACGCTAAGTGTTGCAGTCGAGTAAGGACGGCGGTGGCTGGCGATGCATCGGCTACCACATGGACAGAGCTGCTGGGTGCTGGCTGCGCACGAGTCGGCGCCGGCGGTCGCCGTGGGCGAGCAAGAGCAGTCAGCCCATGAAGAAGGCGCTGAGGTTGCAGACTGCGGCCGTGGTCGGTATCGTGGGCGGATGACGAGGCCCGAGGCTCCGTGGGGGTGATGAAGGCCTGGCCACAAAGTGTTGCAGTGAGGAATGGCGGCAGTGGCTAGAGATGTATCGGCTACTACTACATGGAGCGAGCGGCTCGCTGCTGGCTGTGCACGAGTCGGTGTCGACGGTCGCCCTCGGCGAGTGACAGCAGTTCGCGACGAAGGGCTGGACGCTAAGTGTTGCAGTCGAGTAAGGACGGCGGTGGCTGGCGATGCATCGGCTACCACATGGACAGAGCTGCTGGGTGCTGGCTGCGCACGAGTCGGCGCCGGCGGTCGCCGTGGGCGAGCAAGAGCAGTCAGCCCATGAAGAAGGCGCTGAGGTTGCAGACTGCGGCCGTGGTCGGTATCGTGGGCGGATGACGAGGCCCGAGGCTCCGTGGGGGTGATGAAGGCCTGGCCACAAAGTGTTGCAGTGAGGAATGGCGGCAGTGGCTAGAGATGTATCGGCTACTACTACATGGAGCGAGCGGCTCGCTGCTGGCTGTGCACGAGTCGGTGTCGACGGTCGCCCTCGGCGAGTGACAGCAGTTCGCGACGAAGGGCTGGACGCTAAGTGTTGCAGTCGAGTAAGGACGGCGGTGGCTGGCGATGCATCGGCTACCACATGGACAGAGCTGCTGGGTGCTGGCTGCGCACGAGTCGGCGCCGGCGGTCGCCGTGGGCGAGCAAGAGCAGTCAGCCCATGAAGAAGGCGCTGAGGTTGCAGACTGCGGCCGTGGTCGGTATCGTGGGCGGATGACGAGGCCCGAGGCTCCGTGGGGGTGATGAAGGCCTGGCCACAAAGTGTTGCAGTGAGGAATGGCGGCAGTGGCTAGAGATGTATCGGCTACTACTACATGGAGCGAGCGGCTCGCTGCTGGCTGTGCACGAGTCGGTGTCGACGGTCGCCCTCGGCGAGTGACAGCAGTTCGCGACGAAGGGCTGGACGCTAAGTGTTGCAGTCGAGTAAGGACGGCGGTGGCTGGCGATGCATCGGCTACCACATGGACAGAGCTGCTGGGTGCTGGCTGCGCACGAGTCGGCGCCGGCGGTCGCCGTGGGCGAGCAAGAGCAGTCAGCCCATGAAGAAGGCGCTGAGGTTGCAGACTGCGGCCGTGGTCGGTATCGTGGGCGGATGACGAGGCCCGAGGCTCCGTGGGGGTGATGAAGGCCTGGCCACAAAGTGTTGCAGTGAGGAATGGCGGCAGTGGCTAGAGATGTATCGGCTACTACTACATGGAGCGAGCGGCTCGCTGCTGGCTGTGCACGAGTCGGTGTCGACGGTCGCCCTCGGCGAGTGACAGCAGTTCGCGACGAAGGGCTGGACGCTAAGTGTTGCAGTCGAGTAAGGACGGCGGTGGCTGGCGATGCATCGGCTACCACATGGACAGAGCTGCTGGGTGCTGGCTGCGCACGAGTCGGCGCCGGCGGTCGCCGTGGGCGAGCAAGAGCAGTCAGCCCATGAAGAAGGCGCTGAGGTTGCAGACTGCGGCCGTGGTCGGTATCGTGGGCGGATGACGAGGCCCGAGGCTCCGTGGGGGTGATGAAGGCCTGGCCACAAAGTGTTGCAGTGAGGAATGGCGGCAGTGGCTAGAGATGTATCGGCTACTACTACATGGAGCGAGCGGCTCGCTGCTGGCTGTGCACGAGTCGGTGTCGACGGTCGCCCTCGGCGAGTGACAGCAGTTCGCGACGAAGGGCTGGACGCTAAGTGTTGCAGTCGAGTAAGGACGGCGGTGGCTGGCGATGCATCGGCTACCACATGGACAGAGCTGCTGGGTGCTGGCTGCGCACGAGTCGGCGCCGGCGGTCGCCGTGGGCGAGCAAGAGCAGTCAGCCCATGAAGAAGGCGCTGAGTTGCAGACTGCGGCCGTGGTCGGTATCGTGGGCGGATGACGAGGCCCGAGGCTCCGTGGGGGTGATGAAGGCCTGGCCACAAAGTGTTGCAGTGAGGAATGGCGGCAGTGGCTAGAGATGTATCGGCTACTACTACATGGAGCGAGCGGCTCGCTGCTGGCTACACACGCGTCGTCGTTAGCGGTCGCTGCGGGCGAGTGAGGGCAGTTCACCGTCCAGGAAATGCCCATGGAGAAGGCGCTGAGGTCGCAGACTGCGGTCGTAGTCGACATTGAAGGCAGATGAGGAGGCAGGCGGTCGAGGCATCATGCCCATGAAGGGCCGGAGTTTTATGATCGCCAAATAGTCTACAAGAAGGTCGAGCTCGTCGATGCATTGTAAGTATCTACATGCGTCTTAGATCCTACGTTCGAGACCCCGGGACCCGAGATTCTCACGAACCCGCCCATCGTGCATCACATACCGCTTCGAGTCCTTGAGCTACTTGATACGGTGTACTCAATATGAAAACCAAACTAAATTCATACTTCAACGAAGCGCTTGATGTGTATATCTCTGGTTAGGATTAGCCGCACGATAGCTGAAGTCCTACTTTGCCTTCAGCTCGTTGATCTCCTTCTCCAATCCTTCGACCTGCAGCTCCAGCTCCTTTACCCGGCGCTTGAGCGCTTCATTGTCCGCGCTCCTTTTCGCTACACACTCCTGAGCCTGCGCACGCACCTTCGCATGGTCTTTTTCGAACCGGAGCCTCAACTCCACCTCCATGTCGCTCACGTACTGCTTGGCTTCTTGCACTACAGTCCCATGCACACGTCCGAATTCGGCGATTCTCTTGAGTTGTTCGTCTATACATCAAATGCGTCGGTACAAGATCCAAGTACTGACAAACTACTACGTAGTATTACCAAACGTACTCGTAAAATGGTCTTCAATGTGCGTAATAACCCTCTGCTGCCACTTCTCGAGCTCCGCGACGGAGATCGTCACCAACGCTTCATGCCCCTCCTCGCCGCTAGAATCCGCTGCTACCTCCTGCTGACCGACCTCGCAGTCGTATCCGCTGCTACCGTCACGGGAATCATCCATGGCTACCGTCCCAAATCGGAATGAACTTGATGACGAGCGCAAGGTATAATACTGTATGCGAGTTCACACCGCATGACAAAAAGTATGGAAGAATCTGTAAAAAAAATTCTGTACGTAAAACATAATGGAATATGTTGTGCTAAGGAAAATAAGAAAATAGGTACGACCCACGTGGCCACGTGAAGCAGCACAATAATCACAGCGCTGGGCGCTGCCCCGAAAGAGGACCATCCCCCCCAACACATACAGTGTACAATGCGTCCATGCCGCCACAGGATTTTTGCTTTATGTTTTCTTTTTAATGTGTGCCACATTGTAACTGTTACAAGTAATACTGGATATTAATTTTGAGATAAACTGTGTCAGAGCAGGTGACATGCTGGTCTTATGTACACGCCGGGATTGGCGGGATTGGCGTGTACATAAGAACAGCATGTCGCCTTATGTCACCGGCTCTGACAAGCTACGTAGTTTACTTGTCGGAGCCGCCGACATCGGTGAATAAGGGGACGCCTGCCAAAAGTATATTAAACCGTCGACATATCTGCAGCAGATATGCGGAGTGTATGCCGGTCATAGATCTCGCGAGGCCCAGATTTCGTGTCGATAGTCTGCCCTACCCCTATGAATATGTCGTGTAGCCATCTTAAAGATTTAACTTGATGTTTGTATACTTTAAGTCGACCATCACTCTACCGTCATTCGCGCGACATACTGCCTCGCTTATATCTTCCTGCCGCCAACTTGAAGTTTCGCTCACTTTTGAAATAGCCTCCGAAGGCGCGAAGACATCAAGCGATCTCCGGTACGTGAGCGGCAATCGCAGTACGTGCCACTGGTTGCTGACTAATACCGTGTGTTACAGCAGGAACGATGGTGCATCTGACGCACTCCGCGATCCACTGGAAGCTCCGATGCATCGTGGACTCCTCCTCCAGTGACGAGAACACGCCGCCGAACGTCAGCAGCGCTCGCGCTATGGGCGCCGACGGCGCCTCCAGCGCGACGGGCACGGCCACACCACCCTGGCTCACCCCAGAGCGGACCAAGCACCGATCCAAGCGCGTGACGAACCCGCCGGCAACGCCAGAGACGCCGACGGCCCCGCGGCCAACGTCGGGGGCGCACACGAGCCCGACGACGTCTTCTCCCGTGCTCCTGGAAACGCCTCCAAGAGCGCTGGCGCGCGCCGAGACAAGCGCGACGCGTCACCCTCGTCGTCAAGGGCGTCAAGCACGCCAAGCCGCTGCCGCCCCGTACTCACGCCAGCGCATGGGGCCCCACCAAGGTTCGCGCAGCCAGCGCTCGGAGGTCCACCCCACGGAGCCCCGCCATGTGCCGCGCAGCCAGCGCTCGGAGATCCAGCGCACGGACGATACTCGACGAGCTACATGTGAAGTATCGGTTGCTGCACCCCGTGCACAGCTGCAGGCGTCACGGCCGGGGGACGTGTTCGCGCCGGCACGGTGGCCGTACGCCATTGCCCACTTGCGCGAGCAATACAACCCGTTGGCCACCGTCTTCCCAGCGGTCCAGCCATTCGGCTTTTGCGGTTGCTGGAATCCCTGTCGGACCGACCGCTGCCGCAACGCCCTCGTCAACGTGTATTGCAATCCGCGTTGCTGCCCGTACGGGGGCAAGTGCGGCAACGGCTTGGAGGAGTCGGACAAGATCTTCCTCGGCCGCAACTTGCGCACTCAGCAGCTCGGGGTCGTCGCCGCCGAGGACATCAGCGCCGGGGAGGTGCTCGACCAGTACCTAGGCGAAATCGAGCACGTCAGCGTGTCTCGAGCCAACCGCCCACGCAACAACGGCTACCGACTCCTGATGAAGCAGCGGCCCGAGAAGCCGACGTACCCGATCTGTGCCGCGATCAACGCCGAAGCGATGGGAGGGCTCATGCGCTTCCTGAATCACTCATGCGAGCCTGCAGCGGAGTTCAGAGAGGTGTCGAATGGGCATCGAACGACAGTGGTCGCCGCGACGACGCGGCGCATCTACCGTGGCGAGGAGGTGACCGTCGACTACGGCGACGACCTCTGGTTCGTCTGCCGTTGCGAGCGAGACGGCTGTCGCCACCGCAACATTCAAGACGAAGAAGACCCGTGAGAAGGCTGCACGCTTGTAAGGTCACCAAGGAGCAGTGACCATCGAGTGGAGCAACATGCATGTATGAATGAATGAATGGATGACTGAATGCAGGAAAATGCTTGACAATCGAGTGTATTGTGGGTTCATTCGTGGAACGAAGTGCTGCTAGACTACGAGGATGCTCCGATCGACGTGAGCCGGAAGTGATTTGGCGCCAAGTCGACGTTCGAAGATCTCAAGTTGGCTTCCTGCTGCAGTCGGCATTTTGGGCGCGAAGCTTTCGCGCGCTCGAGGTTGAAGCTGCTCTCCTTTTCAAATTGGTGGCGGCGGCAGCCTGAGCTTGGCCGCGTTGCTGCCGCTGGGGGTCTCTCACTTTCGCTTTTGCCAAGCAGCGAGCACGCCTTCACTCCAAGCCGCCCCCTCGCCTCGACCCAAGCTTCATCTTCACGCGCTGCACGCCCTGGTACGCTGCTCCACGCGAGAAGCTTTGGCGGCTAGCTTGCTGACTGAATTTGTCAACTTGTTGCGCATGTAGATGGTCCGACAAACCGGGAACCCCAACTACACCACGGCGGACGTCGACCGCCTCTTGCTGCTGATCGAGAACGAGCTTCCTCTCGGACGAGACGAGTGGGAGCGTCTAGCTGCGTCGTACAACGCCAACAGACCTCGCGGTGCCCCCGAGCGAGACTTTGAAAGCCTCCGCCGCAAATTCAAAGTGCTTTACAGCACCAGGAAGCCGACTGGCACGCCCAACATGCCGCCGCACGTTAAGAAGGCCAAGGAGGTGAAGCTGGCGATTGACGAGAAGGCCAACGTCATTGAGTTGGATGACGAGGCCGACGAAGATCGCCCCATCGAGCCCGACTTCTGCTTCGAAGCGGACCCCGACGAGAGCTTCTACGGCGACGACGCTGCCGATGGGGAAGGCGTGGAGACGGCTGTCCAGCCCGACAGTGAGGAGTCGGCGTGTACCGACGAGTCCGTCGCGTTCGACTCCGCCGAGTCCGAATCGGCCAGTCTGGGCGAGTTTCAAGAGCTGCTTGCGGCGCCACTAGCAAGTGGTGGCCCCCGTGACGCGGCACGTACACCGCGACCGTCGCCTCCTCCAGCGACGTCTACTACGCGTCGTGCAGTGTCGAGCGGGCTGCCGAAGCCACGTCGAGCGGTTGTCAGCACTGGCGCTGCCAACGCAAGCCCACCGGCGGCTCCGCAGCAGACGCCGCTCGCTGCTGCTCGCAGTAAGGAAGCGGAGAAGTATCCGAAGCTCGTGAACTTTTCAAATCGCTTGGGCGGGCAGGACCTAACTGTGTTCCGTGACACCGTCGGTGCCAAGCGTGCGCTCGAAGAAGACAAGGAGACCATGGAGGCAATCTTTGCAAAAGCGAAGCGGATTCGCGCCTTGAAGACGTCCACAGCTCTCAAGACGAAGCTGGCCAGCCTTGAAGCCGCTGCGAACAACACGGGCGGCAGCCTGCTCGAGACGATTCTCCTTCTCCGTGAGGAGAACGAACGCAAGGCCGAAGAACGCCGCGCCGAAGAGGAAAAGCGTCGCCGCGCCGAAGTCGCTGCCCAAGAGGCTCGCTACCTGGCCGACAAGGCTGAAGCCCAGGAGCGCCGTCGTCAAGAAAAACTCGACAGAGAGGATCGAGCCCGTCGTGACCGTGACGATGCGCGCGCGCGCACGCAGGAGCTGATCATGCTGATCGATGCCATCAAGAAGAGCGCGTAAGCCGAAGAGGGAGTTGTTGACCCTGCACCTTGCAGCATGGGGTGCTTTCATATTGTAGTAGCGTTGCAAATAGCTCAAAGTCGAATTGAATCAACAACATCTAGTGTACAACATCTTCTTCATCTTCGTTCAAGTCGTGTTCACTGCTAGACTACATCGATACCTAACCTGCGAATAGCAACATCTTCAACGATATCACCAGCGGGTTGTACAACAACATCACCACACCAGTTCAGCATTAGTGTACTTGCGAGGACCTCGAGAAAACCGTTCAACGCCACACACAATATATTGCCGCCACACTACTTGCTACGATTCGCTCACTACCTAGCCAACCTGCGTCGGCACCTCCATCTCGCCAGCAAATGTGGACCGGATCTGCGAGATCCCCACCGTTCGGACCCTGTAGTTGGCCAGCCGAAACAAGTTGTCCAGACGAAGACCTCGGAGCTTGGGGTCGTACGGCAGCGGAAGGTTGAGTCTCGAGTAGACCTTCTGCACGCTTCCCATGCCCCACTCGGCCGCCTGGCGGACCGAGGTGATGGCATTGTGAAGGGTGCGCGCAGACGCCCTCAGCGACGGCAGGATCCGCTCGAGGTCTCCGTCCTTGAGGGGGGTGAGAATGCGCCCCGCCATAGCTGTCGAACAGGGGAAAGCGGAGTCGGAGACGACGTTCATCCTCGAGTCCGGGCAAAAGGCTGGGTCGAGGAGCTTCATCCTGAAGCCGAGCGACGTGTCAGAGTCATTCCATGACCCCGGACAGTTGTGTCGGCTCCAGATAATGCAGCCGTCGGCCGCAAAGCAGATAGTTCCTGTAACGAAAACAGAATGTAGCCATCCATTATACATCGCGTTTTGAAGGTCTGCATTGGAAGGTTGCTGCACCTGCAGCATATAGCCAGCAAGATGGGTTAGAATGCGTAGGGCCGATTGAATACAACGGCATACGTACTTTGAAATTCTTGCCATCGATGAAACCAAACGTGTACTTAAGCAGGGGCTCACGTGCTTCCACAAGCTTGGCCAGCTCGGCTTGGCGCGTTGGCGATGGCCATGAAATGCGCGCCGAGGCGTACCCATGCAGCGCCTTGGACAGCGCCTCCTCTGCGCGCCGCAGGATGCGCGAGAGTGTGCTCGGCGGCACACCAAACAGCATGGACAGCGAGCTCTGCTCCATGGAGCCGACGTAGAACGCGAGCACCATCCCCAGGACCTGATGGTGGTATCGAAGCTTGGGCGGGCGGCCGCGCAGCTTGGCCTTGGAGATGAAGTAGAAGCGCGAAAACCTTCGCAGCAACTGCTTGAAAGCCGGCCTGTAGCACCCAGTCACACGTTAGCAAACAGACAGCTTTGTGATACGTAACTCAATCAATAAAGGTACCTCGTGAGACTTGTCGCGTTGATGAAGTTGATGTCGCTGCCAAACTTGTAGAGGAGCATCCAGGCCGAGTTACACGGTGTCTCGAGGCACTGTGCTGTCAAATAGTGGCGGCTCCGCATGGCGACCCGCCATGCCTCTTCCAGCAGCAACCGGTACACTTCGCGTCGTGCCTCTGCCAGCTGCCGCCCCTGCTTGACGAAGGCATCCGTCACGACGAGCAGGGCGTCCGTGTCCGCGCTCGACATTGTCTCCGCGTTGCTTGTGCTCGAAGCGCGCGAATCCGAGAGTGATGAAATCTAGAAGAAAAGCGACAGCAGCACTGCCGCTTCAGTGTCCGGGGCAAAGTGACAGGTTTACGTCGAAGTGACTGCAGAATCTATAGTGTAGGGACCTGATTTGGGGCAGTAGGAGCGGGACGTAGACAGTAGCAATAAGACACTTTTGGTGAAGCTTTCACGCGATATGCCGACTTGTATCTTTTTTAAGTCGGGCATATCTGCTGCAGATATGTCGACGGTTTAATATACTTTTGGCAGGCGTCCAGGGGTTAAACGAGCTGTTTTGTCTGGGAGAGGCTCGCTAGGGCTTACGAAGTCAACAGTCCGTGTTACGCGTTGGTTCCAGCGCTGAGATAGTAAAATTCGAGTGACGGATGCCGTATTGCAAGTAGAATAATACATACCGTTACCGAACTACGGCAGAACCTGCAAACATGCAAACTTATTGCCTTTCATCAGTCTTCTTCCTACTTAACAGTGTCATGTTCTTGTTTGATGCAGCTTCGAGGCACGTTGAAGCTAAAACTTAACAGCTATTGCATGTAGCATTATCGATGCGTGCATCTGTCGTAGTTAGTGTTGACAAGACCGCGATGTTTTTCTTCTATTCCCTGATAAAGGAAAGGTAACCATGCACTGCTCTTTGACCCAGACAATGTTCTCAAATGCCACCCTTAGTTTAAATAAAGCCGATACCGGTTGCCAAAACATTGCCTCTCAGCCACCAAACGGCCTTGATCTCCACCATAAAACCCGGCAAGTCAGCAGATCTATGGTTTACTTCTCAAAGGGTAACAGTGAAAGAGGTGAAGGGTTGATGCATACTTTGTGCAATAGCAATTGTGCTCTCAAACTTAGGTTCTATCCTTCCAAGGGCGAGCTCGGAATCGATTTTGCCTTACCAGTTTGCAGTACACACATGTTTTTTTACAATACTTACGTAAACACAACTTCTGGGCGTAATGAAGCTGGTATTATTCCTTGTAAAATCTGAACTGTCTTTCTGCTTTCCATTGTTTCTCCTGTTTGGGCGCTTCCTCGGACCCTATATCGATGCCACAAGCACCATATAGCGACCTTTACGGTTCATTTGAGAGCGTAAATGTGTTCAAATGACATTTGAATACAAGTGAGCTCCATGGAAACACTTTGCTCTTGCCAAAACCATGCTTTCCTAGGGTGGTTTCAAGTTGTTCATTATTGTATATCGTTCTAGTCTGCATCGCATCTTGAGATCGCACTCAATCTACGCAGTTACATATAGCTCTATGGGGTGGTTGGTGGTATGATAGTGGTCTCGTCGTGCGCTCAGAAGTTCGACTGGCAGTCAGCGGTCGGGGCCACAGTCGTCGGGGCGGGGGTCACAATCTCCTGCTGCTGCGGAACCTCGGCCTCACCCTGCACCTCCTCGGCGGTGGTCGGGGCCGGCGTGGCCGGGATCTCCTGCTGCACAGGCGTCGTCGGGGCCGGCGTCGGGGCCTCCGTGGCCGGGGCAACCGTCGTCGGGGCGGGGGGCACAACCGACTCCTGCTTCGTCGGCGTGGCGCTGTCGCACTCCTCCGCGTCGCCCGAGCCGAAGTCCTGCGTCCAGTAGTGCTGGTACGTGCCGTCCTTGTTGAACGCGTACGCCGAGCCGAACATCGTGTAGTCGCCCATGATGTTCTCCAGGTGCTCCGGCGAGTTGATCCACGCCACCATCACGTCGGCCACGTCGACCTGGCCGGCGGCCACGTTCTCGGCCACACTCTCCCAGTCGTAGCCGGCCTGCGTGATGCGCTCCGACATGGTCGAGCCGTCCGAGCCGTCGTGGGCCATGTAGTCCTTGGCGGCCATGTCGTCCGAGTGGCGCTGCGCGGCGGCGTGCAGCTTCTTGTTGAGGCACAGGGGCTTGAGGCCGCCCGTGGCGCGCTGCTTGTTCACGGCCGCCAGCATGGCGGACGCGTAGTCGCCGTACGCCGTGTACGTCTTGACGTTGGTAGCAATGGTGGTGCCGCCCAGGTTGCGCGAACGGAGGTTGGCGGCATCTGCGA
Source organism: Phytophthora vignae f. sp. vignae (assembly GCA_016169955.1). Taxonomy (NCBI): domain Eukaryota; phylum Oomycota; class Peronosporomycetes; order Peronosporales; family Peronosporaceae; genus Phytophthora; species Phytophthora vignae. The sequence continues at coordinate 297,640 of JABJUM010000074.1, read as the reverse complement.
AGCCGTTGGAGGCGGCTGCCACAACGAACAGAAGGGCAAGCGAGGACTGAGCGATGGCCATTGTTCTAGTTGAGTGAGTTGAGCTGGCTACGCTGATGTGGGCCGAAGGAGTAAATTGAGAACTGGGTGCGGAGCAAAGGGGGCGTCAGCAGTCGATGCTTCGGTGACGAGCAGAGCTCCGGACCAGCGTCGTGGCCTGATGTTTGCTTGGAAGCGCGGCGCCGGGACAAAGTGCCCCTTGCTTCGGTCGCACATTGCGACGCCAACATTGCACACCGACCCAACCAGTTTTGTTCGGTCGACGAGGCATTGCGGCCACGAGACGGAGCCCAGGTGCCTCAGCGGAAGATTGCAACGGGCCACACTCGGGCTCGGGCGGCGCAGATTGGGCCAAACAGTTGGGCTAACACAGTGTTAAACACTCGGAAGGTGAGGTCAGCGACCTGACGCGACGCCGCGAAATGTCCGCGTCGAGCGTTGCATTGTTGTTTTGTGCCACCTGCTGGCCAGCGACGCGCGGTTCACAATTCTACAGCTGTTCCAAATCTGTGTCGCCTCACCGAATTGGGTCTTTCTGCGCATAAAACGTCTGCCCAAACACCCAAAACGCATTATGATGCTTTGCTCTGGGTGCATAGGTTGTTGCACGTCGTTATCGTGGGTGGCTTTCTAAACAGGCACAAATTTTGGTCGTATGCTTTTGGCTCGCATTACTCGAGACGGTCTCCGATACCGAGTGTTCGTCCAATGTTCGGACACCGAACACTGCAGTACAAAAGCTATCAATATGCCGCCGACACCACCCAAACGATACAGTAAAGCTGCGCGGCGCGGGGAAAGCCCGCTTGTACGTGCCAGCGGCTGGCACGCACGAAGCGTTGAAGGCGCCGAGCTCCATCAGCGCGCGCACCGAATGTTGAACGCCCTCGGCTTTGTGCGGCGATCTTGATGGTCTCGAGCCACACAACTCGGCGATGCACTGGCGCCAAATGTCCGCCTCGGGTGCTTTGAGAGGCTTGCTGCAAGCGAAATGAAGGCGCAACGCGGCCACCGCGAGCGCGGTCTCTGTCCAATTCGATTGACGCGGACGGCTGTTTTCAACACTGCGGCGGAATACCACATGGAGGCGTCCGACGAGGCACCGCCAGTGCAGCCCACAAGCTCCGCGCCAGACGGAAGCAACGTGCCACGAACCGCGGGAGGGGTCTGTTGCTGCCATTGCAGAGGGTAGTAGCCGGCCAGCCTTCCATTGGGGACCAGTCTCGACGTTGACACACTCGACTTTACAAGGCGTGTCGGCTAACCAAGCGCTCACTTTCGAACTTGCCATCTTCCACCCTCACACACAAACTACCGACTCCATAGTCATGATGGCCATCGCTCAGTCCTCGCTTGCCCTTCTGTTCGTTGTGGCAGCCGCCTCCAACGGCTTCGCAGATGCCGCCAACCTCCGTTCGCGCAACCTGGGCGGCACCACCATTGCTACCAACGTCAAGACGTACACGGCGTACGGCGACTACGCGTCCGCCATGCTGGCGGCCGTGAACAAGCAGCGCGCCACGGGCGGCCTCAAGCCCCTGTGCCTCAACAAGAAGCTGCACGCCGCCGCGCAGCGCCACTCGGACGACATGGCCGCCAAGGACTACATGGCCCACGACGGCTCGGACGGCTCGACCATGTCGGAGCGCATCACGCAGGCCGGCTACGACTGGGAGAGTGTGGCCGAGAACGTGGCCGCCGGCCAGATCGACGTGGCCGACGTGATGGTGGCGTGGATCAACTCGCCGGAGCACCTGGAGAACATCATGGGCGACTACACGATGTTCGGCTCGGCGTACGCGTTCAACAAGGACGGCACGTACCAGCACTACTGGACGCAGGACTTCGGCTCGGGCGACGCGGAGGAGTGCGACGGTGCCCCGGTGACGCAGAAGACGCCTGTGACGCCCGCCCCGACGACGGTTGCCCCGGCCACGGAGGCCCCGACGCCGGCCCCGACGACGCCTGAGCAGCAGGAGATCCCGGCCACGCCGGCCCCGACCACCGCCGAGGAGGTGCAGGGTGAAGCCGAGGTTCCGCAGCAACAGGAGATTGTGACCCCCGCCCCGACCACCCCGACTGAGGAGAGCCCCGCCCAGAAGGACTGCGAGTCCAACTTCTAAGTGGCTAATCTACTTTCTGTAAATAGCTAGCGACGTATCCCCCCCATGCGGGTATATGAAGTAAATGGACAGGTGCTCAGCGCTCTACCAAGCCGGTACTAATACATAGGTGTGAAACCAAATAGACGCTTTCATGAATTACCCAAGTTATGTAGTGCCGTATTGTCCTCATCGCGACGACGTACATGTCAATGTAGCATTCGCGCAGCGAAACATTGAGGTCTCTCCGATCGACATGCGCCACCCTCGATTTGGCGAGGTAAACCGTTACTTTGAGTCGCTGCACGATACATGTAATGCTGGTGTAAACTCGAACTGTAGGAATTGCTTCAATAGCTCCAGCCTAGAGTCTAGGGGCGCTCAAAAACCAGAATTCCCTCGAGCGCTTCATCTATAGAGCGCCGCGGAGAGGTTGCCAGCGCACAATGAATATATGTGCGGACGAAGCAATATAGCGCTACATGTAACGAGCACGCTTGAACATGGCAAGTCAAGATACCTATCTACTTCTGCCAGCGAGTGTGGCATGTATAGTAGCGACCAGTTTCCCTTGATGGTGACCCCGTGCATTGCCATGCAAATTGAAGCAATTCCTCGCGCCAGAGCATCCTTTCGCCTTGGGGAGAGCAGACCTCGTCCACAATCCGGACGGCGCTGGGCAACGCGCTGCAAACCTGGTCCACAGTTCGCAATATTTTCCCTCGGAAGCAACAACACACTCCAGCCGCTTGAAGATGCTTTCTGTGCCCCAATACTCGCTCGCCCTCCTGCTGGTCGCCGCCGCGGCCTCCAGCAGCATCTCCGAGGCCGCCCCCACTGGCGACTACTTTGCGGCCATGCTCGCTCGTGTCAACAAGGAGCGCGCGGCCAACGGAGTCTCGAAGCTCTGCACGAACAAGAAGCTGCAGGCCGCTGCCCAGCGCCACTCGAACGACATGGCCAAGAACAACTACATGGCTCACGACGGTGCGGACGGCTCTACAATGTCGCAACGCGTGACGCAGGCCGGCTACGAATGGGAGAGCGTTGCTGAGAACGTTGCGGCTGGCCAGGAGGACGTCGAGTCCGTCATGGACGAGTGGATGCAGTCTCCGGGCCACAGAGAGAATATTTTGTGCGCCGACTACACCATGTTTGGCACCGCGTACGCGTACAACAAGGACACCACGTACGGCTACTACTGGACGCAGGACTTCGGCAGCGGCCCGACGGAATCGTGCGATGGCGGCAACTCGAGCACTCCGGCGGCCCCGACCCCGACCAAGCAGGAGGCGCCTGTGGTTACCCCTGCCCCGACGACCGTGGCTCCGGCCACCGAGGCACCGGTGACCCCTGCCCCAACGACTGTGGCCCCGGCCACTGAGGCCCCCGTGACCCCTGCACCGACCACCCCTGCTGCGGAGACTCCGGCCACCAAGGGCCCCGTTGTTACGATCCCTCCCGCTCCGATCGCTACGCCTGCCGCGACGACGCCCGCTCCAATTGCTACGCCGGCCGCGACTACGCCGGCTCCAGCCACGCCGTCGACTTCACAGAAGGACTGCGAGTCGAACTTCTAAAGGTCTTGATATTGTTCATAAGCGAATGACGCGGCGTGGGTTGGAAGGTAGGAGGCGATAGACACTACGCCGGCTCCGGCCACGCCGTCGACTTCACATAAGGACTGCGAGTCGAACTTCTAAAGGTCTTGATATTGTTCATAAGCGAATGACGCGGCGTGGGTTGGAAGGTAGGAGGCGATAGACACTGTCTATTAGACAGCTCCCACAGTCAACTACATGTACACCGGTCAGTGCTCAGAGCAATTTCCATAATCCAGATAGACACTGTCTATTAGACAGCTCCCACAGTCAACTATATGTACACCGGTCAGTGCTCAGAGCAATTTCCATAATCCAGTACATATGTACTGGATTATCCAAAACCCCAAAATTAATTCAGGGAAACACTGTCAGTCACAGTTGATTTGGTGTTAAGTTCGGTAGTGCTAAAGAAACATTATGTTAAGTGCGGAAATGACAGGGTATACTGTAGATGTCCGCGGAACTCTTCAGTTGAAAAGATGTATTAGAGAAGGATTTTCGGGAGGGCTGCACAGCTGCTAGTTATGGCGGCAAGTTTCTATCCAAGCCTTGGTCACTGCATCGGGCCGCACAGAATGCGAGGCATAGCTTGGGGACAAGGTGTTAGAGTTTTCTCAGTCACTGTTCCTGGTCCGGTTCGATGTAAATACGTATATAAACTAGCACGAGCATGCATGCTGAGGGCCTGTTGGACGAGGAGATTAACGTGTTGCTGGCTTTCATAAACGACAAGCTCGGGACAAAACCCGAACTCAAGACAAACAATGAGCTCGAGACAAGCTCCGACCTGGTCCTCGTGCTAGTCAGACGTAGCAGTCGCATTATGTAGGTGACAGCGCATACGAGGAAAAGAAGATCGCGAGAACGAATAAACGATGTTGTATCTGTTTAACAAGCCACATCCTAGCCAGCAATGAGCTCACCACTTTCGGGTTAGATGTGATTCACTCGATAAACTCACTCTATCTTTTTCCAACTTGAATATACTGGGATAATCAGCGAAAAACATCCCTGTCCGCCTAAAGTTTTAGAAACGGGACTAGGAATCGTGCCTGCGAAAACTCTCTATTGGTAGAGGATGCAACTTCTACGATTTCGCCTCTTAGTACACAATTCGAGTGATATACACGCACAGAGCGGAGTGGAGCAGTGCGAGCTTCTCACAGTCGATGGTATCAGCTCTGTGAACTTCTCGGTGGCCACGCTTGGCTGTAATAGTGCCATCTTCCTGATGCATACGACCACGGACACCAGATCAGTGCATTGCATTGGGCGCGTTACCGGTATTACCAGTCAATTACCTGTGGTAAGTTCGCGTCGGCGAACCTAATGTGTACTGTTTACAGTACTTCTAATTTGGTACACATTTTGGATAATCCAGTACATATGCACTGGATTATGGAAATTGCTCTCAGTGCACAAGTAAAACCCGAGAAATGAAACGCAGGGCATAGATACTGCGATTTCCATGGACATGTTTCGGTAACCAGATTTCTCGGTGGGGCCAAAAGAGACTTTCGTTCTGCTGTTCGCAGGGATTAATGATTAAAGCGATCAGCGATCGCAAGGCTTTTCTGGCGCAATCTACCGGTACGTGTGCATGAACCAACAACGGTGAATGGGTCAAACTCGCGAAGTTTTCTTCGACAACATGTTCGCGAGCTGAAGCTGTCCGGACACATCGCACGAGTCCAGCTACATGTTGCTACTACGCGAAGTCACGGAGCGTTGTCGATGGGTAGTAACACCGAGAGGGAGCACTTGTTTGTGGAGGAACACGCTACTTTCCGCTGATTTCGCCCCACCGAGCAGATCAAGTTACGGTCTGGAAAATGTTAGGAACACCTCGACTTGGGTGCACTCCGGTGACTACCTGCATCGTGCGGACAGGCCTGGTCTCAGTTTGCGTAGGTGGTCGGTAGCCCCATGACTACAGTGTAGCCTGCAAGTAACCTCGCCTTCGCTTCACCCTCGCCTCACTCACAACTCGATTCGCCGTCGAGCCCACAAGTACAGTCAACTCGAACGCTCAACCCAGAACTGGTATCTGCGTCATCGCGTCATGCTCGTCCTCCGACCTTCGATTGCAAGCCTTCTCGTCGTCGCCGCCGTCGCGGAGGCGGCCAACTTGCGGCAGGCCCAACGCAAGTTGCAGACGTACACGCCGTCCGACGACTACTTTTCTCTCATGCTGGACCGAGTCAACCAAGCACGAGCTGCCGAGGGTCTCCCCGCGCTGTGCACCAACAAGAAGCTCCAGGCGGCAGCCCAACGACATTCTGACGACCAAGCCGCCAACGACTACATGGACCACACGGGCACTGACGGATCCAACATCGAGCAGCGTATCGCCGGGGAAGGCTTTGACTGGAGCGCTGTGGCCGAGAATGTCGCCGCGGGCCAACCCGACGTGGATGCCGTCATGGAGGCGTGGATGGCCTCTCCTGGTCACCGCGAAAACATCCTCGGCGACTACACCATGCTCGGCACTGCCTACGCGTACAACCCCGACACCACGTACCAGCACTATTGGACGCAGGACTTCGGAACGGGTGACGCCGAGGAGTGCGAAGGCGCTGGCGTTGCTAGCGACGCGGACACTATCGCGACTTCCATCGAGAGCACTGAGGCGGCTCAAACTCAGGGCGAGCCCGTGAAATAAAAGAGCAAGACCTATACCAAGCAGGTCGAAACGGAGGCCAGTTGGTCCGGGTCGGAGGAGAAGGAGACCGAGGCACCTTGCACAGACGCTCCGATCGTGGTGGTGGACCCGCCCGTGTATGAAGGCAGCACCACCGAGGAAAGCTGCTCCGGTTCACACGAGAACGAGACCGAGGCTCCATACACGGACGCCCCAACTGTGGTGGTGGATCCGCCTGTGTATGAAGGCAGCAAAACTGAGGACAGTTGCTCCGGCTCACACGAGAACGAGACCGAGGCTCCATACACGGACGCCCCAATTGTGGTCGTGGACCCGCCCGTGTATGAAGGCAGCAACACCGAGGACAGTTGCTCCGGGTCGCAGGAGAGCGAGACTGAGGCTCCTTGCACGGACGCTCCGATAGTAGTTGTCGACCCTCCTCCGAGCGACTACCCTGCACAGGAAACGGATGCGCCCGTTGTCGTGGTCGACCCGCCCATTGAAACTACAACGGAGGGTGCCAAGCAAACCACACCGTACACCAAGGCTCCGATTTCCGAGCTGCCGGAAGGGCCCCCGGCAGTGAAGGAGGACTCTCCAGATGTCGATCTTCTGCGGCGCAGGCGCTACAATCTTGCTGCTGCCAACGACAAAGACGACTGCGCGCCAGGCTGGTAGGCGTCAGACCGTGGGAGGTTGCAGCCTCCAGATACATCTCTTTTCTTTATACTTTACAACGTAGTAGACGTCCACGTACAATGAATGTCCACCGTTCTCGACTTCATATCTTAATTGCCTCGGTAACTTCGCAGAAGGTGTGAACAGCAGCAGAAGTAAGCTTCGCCTTATGGTAAGCTTTCTCGCAGTATTGATCTCGGTTGTGCCTACTTGGCTAGGCTCCCAGCACCGCACGATTGTGCCGAGTGAATGGACACTTGTTCTCTCAATTCCGGGCGATAAGAGCGCCAACTGGCCAAAGCTGCATATGACCAATGTTAACTCATATAACTCTCGTAGCAGACCCCCAAGTTGTTTCGAATGGTAGGGGTGTTCTAGCATGTGGTCGTGGGGGACGCAAAGGATCCGTGGGAGATACTCGCGTTACGAGGCGCTAGTCGTCACATCTGGAAGCGGCTTTTGTGGGTCTTGCTTTCCTTTAGGCACTCCCACGGCCCCGTAGACCAGACAAACGAATGCGAAAGACGAAGCCCATGTGGTCGGCGCCTGTGTCCATACCAAGCCGCCACTATACGCACTGGCACCCCGCAGACTGCAGTCAAAGCCCCACCGTCCAAGTCACTCTTCAATCGTCCTCCTTCGACAACAACCTTAGCCATCACCATGACAATCGCACAAACTTCGCTCGCTCTTCTGGTCATTGCCGCTGCCGCTGCCAACGGCCTCTCCGAAGCCGCAAACCTGCGTCAGGCGCAGCGCAACCTCGCCGCCACCTACAGACAGCCGAGCGACTACCTCCCTGCCATGGTGGCCCGAGTCAACAAGGAGCGAGCTGCTGCTGGTCTCCCACCGGTCTGCGCAAACCTGAAGCTGCAGTCGTCCTCCCAGCGTCACTCGGACGACATGGCCGACCACGACTACATGGCCCACGCCGGAACGGACGGCTCCACGATGGAGAAGCGCGTGACGGACTCCGGTTACGCTTGGGACAGGGCCGGCGAAAACGTTGCTGCTGGCCAGGACGACGTCGATGCGGTCATGGACGCCTGGATGAGGTCGCCGGAGCACCGAGCTAATATCCTGGGCGACTACAACATGCTCGGCGCCTCGTACGCATTCAACGGGCGAGGGACGTACCAGCACTACTGGACGCAGGACTTCGGCAAGAGCAACCGCGAGTCGTGCAGCAACCCAGGCAGCAGCACGAGCACGACCCCGAACGCAAACCCGAGCACCCCTGTCCGTGCCCCTCAAAGCAATGAGGTCCCTCAAGACAACAGTGGAGTCCCTCATAATAACGGGGGCGAGCCCAGCAACCAGGCCCCCACGCAGCAGGACCAAGTGCAGCGCGAAGCTGACCCCGCGGTGCTGGAGAGCATTATGCATTATCCTGGAGTCCGGAGTGCTCTGAGTGCGAAGGAGCTGGAGGCCCAGCTGGGTGTTGCCGTCTCGCCTGTACCAAAGACCGACGTGCACGTTGTGAACGCGAAGAGTACGGGTCCTGCGGGTGAGCGGTCCATTGAGGAGCCTGTTGGCAACGCGGAGCAGGATTGCGACCCCAAGTTCTAAGACAGCAGGAAAGAAAAGCGTATAATATAGTTGTCGTTCAATATACTCATGTTTGCCCCAGCAATTTGGTTGCAACTCAAGCAGCTATCTGATTACGGTAGGTCCCAAAATTGGTCTTGACATGACCAATTATCAATTTTGGCAGCATAATGTAGCCATCTGTCAGCTTTCTCACGCCATTCGTCCAACGACACAAACGATGGAGGTGGCGAAGCTGCTGCGCGACGCGCAGTCGACCGACGAGATGGCGCGCCTGCTCAGCCAGGAGATCTCGCTCTTCCAGCGCAGCATGTACAAGAACCACAGCCAGCACCGCCGCGCCTTCTTCTTCCAGAACCTGCAGCAGGTCAAGCGCTGTCTGCGCGATTTCAAGGTGGAGGCCCTCACCGGCTGCTTCGCGGAGGCTGCGGGCGTCTTGAAGCAACTGGAGCTCGAGCCAGGCGCGCACCACATTTCCTGGAAGCTGCTGGCCTCCGACCTCAAGGTTGCCACCGACGGCGTGCTGCGCAAGCTCGTGACGCTCGCGCGGGCGGCCGCAGAGGTGATCCAAGCAGCTCAGAAGGCCTACAAAGGTGCGGAACTGTGGCGTTTACTACTGGTAGTTTGTGTGCATTGAGCTGATTTGATGGTGGTGTGTTTCTGTGTGCAGCCTTAATGGTGCAGTTCGCCATGACGTACTTCATGCCGTTCGCGCTCATGATGAACAGCGTCCTTGCGCGGTTGACGGTGCTGTTTAAGACGGTGATCGTGCGGGCGATTGAATTGCATGGAGGCATCACGCTGCTGTATTTAAACGAGGTGACCAAGTCGAACCCGCTGCGAGCCAAGGTCACCGCCGTGCAGCTCCGCGGGTATCAGATTCCCAGTGACATTCTCCAGCTCGCCAACGCGTAGATGAGCATAAACCATAGATATAGACAGAAGCGAGGAGTGACACGTCGTAAAATACATGATATAGACAGCAAGCGAGCATGAATCCAACACACTACAGGTATGCGGCCGCCTCGTGAGGTATGCGCCCCAAAATCCAGTCGGGAACGAGGACTGCGGGCAAAATGGAGCAGCTTTGTTGCACGGAAGTCACTGGCGGCTACGGCGCAGTATTTAATCACGAGCTGTTCGGAGGAGTGGTGTAGCCCACGATCGTCTTGTGAAACTCCACGACACCCTGTGAGAGCAGTAAGTCAACGGCCGATCCGTTCAAGACGTATCAATTAACCAGACCACACACCTGCACGCTGAGGTCCAGTACTCGTGTCGTCATGTCCTCATCCATTTCAACCTGCACGCCAATAGTACGCATCGTCGGCGCTGCGCAACACCAATCCAGTCAGGAACATACCCATTCTCAAGCTTCAAAATTCAAGCCCCTTACCGCTACAGGTACACGACTTCTTAGAGAGACCGCAGCGATTGCACTTGTAGTTGGACGGCACGAGAGGACACACGTGGCCCTTCTTGGGCTCTCCACACTATACACACAACAATCAGCTTCACCATACCAGCCCCCGACATCTTCCTGGTCGCACCTTGCTGCAGCGGTAGTTGCCTCGGTTCCGGTTCTGCTGCGTCTTGGCGCTCAGGTCCAGGTCGAAGCTGGCGGCGTCAAGACCCGCCATGGCCTTGTTGCCGTCCTGCAGCTGCTCCATGAAGCCGCCCGTCGGGTCCGCTCCGGCCATCATGGGCATGGCCCCCATGCCGTAGTCCATCATCCCCACTTCATGCACCCAGCCCAAACCGTCAGTTCTACACCCAAATCCTACATCAAGCTACGGTTACTATAGTACGCACTGCCATTCACGTCCATGGGCATGTTCCCGTTCATCCTGCAGCAGACGCTCGCCGATCGAAGTGTGCGCCTTGCCTTGCGTGCGGGACAAGTGAGTGACGAGCTGAGAAAAATTTCGGCCGCGTCACACCATGTGCACACCATTTTCCTATCCGATCGCATACTGCACACCACATGCCGTAGCATGGGAATTGAGCCATCCGCCCCAAAGTCAGCGACTCCATCCACTGCACGAAGACTCGAGCCATGTCCTTCAGCTTCGGCCAGACCAGCGCCGGCGGTAGCTCCGGCGGCTTCTCGTTCGGCGCCACTAGCGCCGCGGCGCCGGCCTCGACGTCCACTGCGGCTCCCAGCGGCGGCTTCAGCTTCGGCTCAACGGCGTCCACCGCAGCAGCTCCGAGCGGCGGCGGCTTTTCCTTCGGCGCCACGTCCAGCGCCGCCCCCGCGACGTCCACGGCGCCGTCCTCGGGCTTCAGCTTCGGCGCCGCCGCCAAACCCACGAGCGCGGCGCCCAGCACCAGCAGCAGCGGAGGATTCAGCTTCGGAGCGACGTCGGCAGCCCCCGCGGAGACCAAGAGCAGCGCGGCGCCGGCTCCTGCGGCGTCCACGGGCTTCAGTTTCGGTGCTAAGGCACCCGCGGCGGAGGCCAAGCCGGCGGCCAGCTCGGGCTTCAGCTTCGGGGCCACGTCCACGGCGGCGGAGGCCAAGCCGACGGCTGCGCCTGCTGCTTCGGGCTTCAGCTTTGGAGCGTCGTCGACTGGCGCAGAGGCGAAGACGGCGACCACGACGTCGACGGCCCCGGCGACGGGTGGCTTCAGCTTTGGAGCGACCAGTGGAGCATCGACGACGACGGGCGCGGCCAAGCCGGCGGAGGCCAAGCCTGCCACTTCCGGCTTTTCGTTCGGTGCTACGGGAGCTGGCGCTGCTACGGGCTCCAGCGCTGCTGCCACGACCACGTCGACGACCGCGTCGACGGGCGGATTTAGCTTTGGAGGCGCAAAGCCCGCGACTTCAACGGCTGCGGAGAGCAAGACAGAGACGACGACGGCTGCACCGGCGTTTGGGTTCGGAACGTCTACTGCGGCGTCGACTGCTGGCGGATCGACTACGGCAACCGCGCCGACTGCGACCACTACGGCTATCACAGCAGCGGCGCCGACCGAGACGGACAAGCCCCCGGCTGAGTACATGGGCAGAACGATCGAGGTGAGACGGATTGGCGATGCTGGGTATTTGGTTGAGGATGGAGCTGATGTTTTGATTTGCTTTGTCTGGAACTGCAGGATATTATTAATGCGTGGAGCGAGCAGCTCGAGCGTAATGTCGATACTTTTACTACAGAAGCCGTTAAAGGTGCGGGACATCCCCAGTTACCGGGTGCCACGAGTATATGCGCTGATGTTGCTTATTTTCATGGATATGTTGACAGTGAGCAAGTGGGACAGCGACCTCATGGACAGCCAAAGACAGCTGGGCGACATTGCCGGCGATGTCCGTCGCATCCAAGTGGCTCAGAACGAGCTGGACACGAACCTGGACACCATTTTTGCGTATCAAATGGAGCTGAAGTCAACGCTTGAGGTGCGAAAGCTGGTAGTGATGATGGATTGTTTGGCTACTCTTGAGCTAATTGTTGTGATCGTAATTGCGTGCAATCAGCAATTGGAGAAGAGCGTGGACAAGATGTACGAGTCTCAGGACCAGATGCCTGTCGCCGCCGATATTGAGCGCGAGCAGACTCTGCAGCTGTCCGTGGATATCGACGATCAGTTGAACTCGATGACGACGACGCTGAAGGAGACGGTAGAGAAGCTGAACAAGGCCCAGGACGACGTCGCAGACGACAACAACCCGATGGTGCAGATCATGAAGGTGCTCAACGTGCACCACAACTCCCTCCAGTGGATCGAGGGCAGCGCCGGCAAGATCAACAGCGATATTGCGCAGCTGTCGCGTAAACTGCAGGACTCGTCCATTTAAATGGCCTTCCGTACGAAGCACGCCGTGAGTTGCAAGTCGCAAGAAGAGCTGCTTTGTGCCCCGCATGTTGAAGACGCACTTGAGATCTCGTGATATTGGTTGGATACTCGGGCGTCGATGAGGCATCGCTGGTGTGCCGAATAGATATCGTTTCGCATTATGCTGCGGCAGTATTGAATCCTTGACGTTGTGTCTTATAATGATCTTCTAACGGTGGGCCGGTTTGGTTTGGTTTGGTTTGCTTGGTGTGCTTCGTGACAACATAGGCTTCATCCAAGCATTGTGAGAGGCCCTCGTGCTTCAGATGCAGTCGACATCATCGAAGCTGCCAGATCAGTGAGTGTTGAACCAACGCTGGACGCCCGAGCTGGTGGCAGGATTGTTACGGGCAGCTCGATTCTGACGGGGGCGATCAGCATCGAGTACTCACAGACGAGAGCGACCGCGTACGAGCAGCTGAGGAAGCTACCCGTCGTGGAAGGGAAGTGGACTTGGTCGTCCAGGTTGAGCTGCACTGGGCATTCGAGCATATCGCCGTGCTTTGGCCCTGGACACTTGGCTTCTGCTATTGGCCGTGTGCAAGTGTCTTCATCTCCATTGGGGTGGCGCAGTGTCACCTTCTGGATTAGCTGGACCCTGACCTGGTCAACGCCAACGGACGCAGTGTGGTTGTTCACGAAGCACTCGACGATGGGGCTCTCGCTCAACGTGAACACATCTCGAGGTATGGACATCGCCAGGTGAGACGTTCCTCGACTCAAGCATCCGAACCACCGCAGCGCCTTGGACACAGTGCGCTCGACCGAGTGGACTTCGACTGGTGGCTGTGGATTGGAATGCACCACGACGTCCGTGCTGGCTTCAAGGTCCGAGACGAAGCGGCCCTGCACTTTGATCGTCGCCGTGACTGTGTACTTGATGGTAGCGTGCAGTGCAGCTACGCCTCCGTCCAGCGGCTGCACGTTCAGAACGCCCGGTAGGTCGGCCGGCAGCGTGTAAGTGAGAGGGTAGATGTACTCGCCAATGTCGTACGGGGTCGGCAAGTCCTTATGCACCACCTACGGCAACAGGCCCGCACTATTAGCCCACTAGCGACACAAACCTCATAACTCAAGCCAATGCTTTACCTCTTGACGGAGGATCTGGTGACATCGCGAGTGGTGGTCACCGCCATCTTTCCACTGAGCGATCTCCTCGCCGACAATGGTACACACCAACGCTGCAATACCAACCCGTCAGCAAACCTCCATGTACACCACCGCAACACAGTACACAACGCACCTCCGCATTGCAGCGGCTCACTCACGAGGACCGTGATACGGCCGGTGACCAAGTCTCCAGCTCGGTACTCGTCCTTGTCGACGCTGAGGTAGAGCTCGCCTTTCACGCCGATCTCGCCGCCGAAGTGCGCGCCGCCCGCCTCCTGCTCGTCCATTGTCGTCACCGGCACGGGCGTCGTGGTCTCGGAATACTCGGCCTCCATCATCTGCGGGATCGACTCCTCGTCGCTCGACGCCATCACGCTCCGGTTAGCTGAGCCCGTCGAGTTCGGTGCGGTGCGGCGCCAAAGACAAAGTGCACATACGCTAGGGTAACAGCAGTCGCTCGTTCGCGATGGTGAAAGACTCGACGTCCGTCGTGGCGTCAAGAAGCGGTGGACCGCGACTGCTGTCGACATGACGTCGCTCGTGCGTGCAAGGAACGAGCCGCTGCTTGTTGAACCATGAGTCAAGCGATTTCGAGAGGGGTCACTACAGTACCGAACGAGGGGCTGACACGCAACGCTTCAACCAACCAAGCATCCCCATGGCGGACACGGAGATCCCCGTCATCTCACTGGACGACCCGAGCCAGGGCCAGAAGCTGGCCGACGCCTTCGCGCGCTTCGGGTGCTGCTACCTCACGGGCCACGGCATCTCGGACGCGCTCTCGAAGCGGATGATGCAGAGCGCCGAGTCGTTCTGCGCGCTGCCCGACGAGACCAAGGCCGCGATCCCAGTGGTGCAGGACAAGGGCTTTACGCGCGGGTACATTGGCGTGGGCAAGGAGAGCGGCAGCGCCGAGCGCGTGGAGGTCAAGGAGGCCTTTTCCTACGGCTACGAGTGGCCCGAGGGCAAGACGGAGCCCTTCGCGAATGGCCTGCAGGGCCCCAACGTCTGGCCCAAGGCCGAGGACTGGCCCGTGAGCAACCGCCAGGTGCTCAACGAGTTCTTTCAGAAGATGGCGACGGCCTCGCGTGCGGTGGCCCGCAGTCTGTCCAAGAGCTTGTATGGCGATGCCAAGTTCTTCGACGACTACTGCCACGAAGGAGAGACCATCTCGCTCATGCGCATGTTCCACTACTTCCCGTACGAGCGGTACGCCCGCTTGACGGGCGGCCAAAGCCGTCTGCCCGACAACTTTCAGGAGTTCATCGGCTCGAGTCCGCACACGGACTGGGGCTTCCTCACGCTCATCATGCAAGACCCCGTGGGAGGACTGCAGGTCTTCCACGACGACAAGTGGGTGGACGTGCCCTACGTGCCCGGCACGCTCGTCGCGAACGCCGGAGACTATTTGTCGCTGGTCACGGCCGGCAAATGCTTGTCCCCTGTGCACCGCGTGGTTGCCGACAAGCGTGAGCGATACTCGCTTGTCTTCTTCTACTACCCGGACTTTGACGCTGTGATCCCGTCAGTGAGTGACGTGAAGGATCTTCGCATCGGTGGTGACGCCCGCAGCGCGAGCGACAGCAAGCCATTTAACAACCTGCTTGATGGAACTGTGCGCAAAATCGACGGCTGCTTTGGGGAGTACATCATGGACAAGTGGGCGGGCGTGCAACGCTAACTTTTACCAGTAGCGTTGGGCACGCTAAAAACTTACGGACGTTGTGTCCTTGTGTGGCCGTCAACATCGCCAAGTCGATAGTCGTTTGATGAAAAATTGGCGTACGAACAGGTTCATGCGAAAGCTCCGTATTATTATTTTTTTCTGACCCAGTTCTGCATTGATGCTGAATATGGAGCGAGCAAGGGACCCCATAAACAAGAGGAAGCTTACCATGGCGTGAATGCGTTCCATTAGTGCTGCTCGTCTTGCATCGGAGGCTGCAATCTCACTTCTTCGACTTTTACCTCGCCTGCGTCCCAGGAGGCTGCGCCCTTAACTCCGTCCGTCTTCATCATATCGCTGTCTACGCCGTTGCCTTGGCGAGGGTGGACTGTAGCACGCTTTGCCGCTTCAAGTCTCGATCGGTACCAGCAACTGTAGAATAGTTTGAGAAACATCCATTGAAAAACAAGAAGTCCTGATCCAGCGATCTGGTCCAAAGCCCAACCACTCAACAGAGTGATTCCAACCAACTTCGCTCTGCTGGTGCTGCTCTCGGGCTCCTTGTAGCCTTGTGCGTTCAGTTGGTTCGAGTACACAAATCCGTAGATCAGAAGCCCTATCGCCGTAGCAAACGCCCCACACACGAGCAGCCTCTGTCGCTGTGTGCCATCCTTGCCGCAGCTAATAACAATTGAGTTAGCCTTGGACACGACCATGGTCAGGAATGCTGTAACCCCGCCGATTTGACTTGTTGTGGTGCTGTCGGCAGGATAGCAGTATGTCGACAGGCTTTCTTCCCGTGGTTCGGTGCAGCTTCTCACTCTGTAGGAGTACATGCACGGCTCATTGTTGTGCTCAACCGTTCCGAGTACAAGCGCCAGTGAGAATGCGATTATCAACGACAAGATAACTTGGACCAAGCGCATGCCGCGGGAACGGGTGTCCGCCGAGTTTTTCTTGCAGTTGATGAGCCCGAAAAACTCCCTTTTGCTGCAAAAGAAATCCCAGAAACCCATCGGGGCGGCATCTTCTCTCACGAATGATGCGAACGAAACATCATACAGACAGCGCGTGACGATGCACATCCGCTTCCGGATAATAGCTTTGGTTGAAGGCTCATCTTTTGGCTCGGGCAAACAGCAAGACGTGACGATCACGCAAGACGTGGCCAGCACGAATGCGACGATCAAATACACCAAAAACAAGTTGGTGTACACGACAAGGTCGGGATCGACTCCCTGTTCAGGGGACGAAAACTCGCAAGCGAACGGTGACACACACGTTGCTGTGATCGTACCGTGGGAATTGGAGCATGAGTAGCATGAGCACCCCTTGTCCTTGAGCGCGCTCTCAACACCGGCAATTGTGCTGCAGAGACCGAAATTGCGATCTTATGGCAAACGCATAAGCCGGTGATAGAAGAGACTCTGGACGGTCACGATGCGATCGATGAGCTAGCTGTCCCAAGGGCCTAACGCGCGCGCTCTCTCTCTCTTCATTTCATTCCCCAATTTACTTCGGACTCCACACTCCTTACTCCATTGCCACCATGCCCAAGGCGCTCGCCCCCGGAAAGAACCGCTCCACCGAGTCCAAGGACCCGAGCCACGCCGCGCGCGCCTTCCGCAAGTGGACGTACGTGCCGCAGCTCGTGGTCTTCGACCTCGACTTCACCATGTGGTTCCCGGCCATGGACGAGCTGCACGCCGACAAGTTGCGCAAGGACCCTGTGACGGGGGACGTGACGGACGCCATCGGCTGGCAGGTGCACTTCTACCCGGAGATCCACGCCGTGCTTATTGGAAAGTGAGATTTACTACTTGATGCCCAGAACGTGTACTTCGTTGGTTTCGCAACGCATCCAGATTCGTGCTATGTAAAGGAAACCTGGCTGCGTCCATCGCAAAAGAGAGTCAAAGTTAGTTCTGCAACTGCCGAGTCAACAAACCCAGTGTTACGGACGCCTGATTTAGCGCGGGGAACACAAAACATCGGATGTCCCCATCTTGGTGCCTATTAGAATTCATGTCTGTGAAGTACTTGGCAGCATTACAACGCTTAATGATAGCGAGCAACACTTTTTATCATTCGAAGGAGCCCACTGCTTAGAACTTGAGATCAAGGCCCATCCCTGGGTTGAATTGAAAGACGGGCTCCTCAGCGTTCACAACATTTGCTATGATATACAGTGTTTTCAAGACGAGTGACTACAACCATATCGTGAACGACATCTATATTATACGTTTAGGAACACACAGCACTTCACCCTGCCGGCTTAGAACTTGGGGTCGCAATCCTGCTCCGCGTTGCCAACAGGCTCCTCAATGGACCGCTCACCCGCAGGACCCGTACTCTTTGCGTTCACAACGTGCACGTCGGTCTTTGGTACAGGCGAGACGGCAACACCCAGCTGGGCCTCCAGCTCCTTCGCACTCAGAGCACTCCGGACTCCAACATAATGCATAATGCTCTCCTGCACTGCGAGGTCAGCTTCGCGCTGCACTTGGTCCTGCTGCGTGGGGGCCTGGTTGCTGGGCTCGCCCCCGTTATTATGAGGGACTCCACTGTTGTCTTGAGGGACCTCATTGCTTTGAGGGGCACGGACAGGGGTGCTCGGGTTTGCGTTCGGGGTCGTGCTCGTGCTGCTGCCTGGGTTGCTGCACGACTCGCGGTTGCTCTTGCCGAAGTCCTGCGTCCAGTAGTGCTGGTACGTCCCTCGCCCGTTGAATGCGTACGAGGCGCCGAGCATGTTGTAGTCGCCCAGGATATTAGCTCGGTGCTCCGGCGACCTCATCCAGGCGTCCATGACCGCATCGACGTCGTCCTGGCCAGCAGCAACGTTTTCGCCGGCCCTGTCCCAAGCGTAACCGGAGTCCGTCACGCGCTTCTCCATCGTGGAGCCGTCCGTTCCGGCGTGGGCCATGTAGTCGTGGTCGGCCATGTCGTCCGAGTGACGCTGGGAGGACGACTGCAGCTTCAGGTTTGCGCAGACCGGTGGGAGACCAGCAGCAGCTCGCTCCTTGTTGACTCGGGCCACCATGGCAGGGAGGTAGTCGCTCGGCTGTCTGTAGGTGGCGGCGAGGTTGCGCTGCGCCTGACGCAGGTTTGCGGCTTCGGAGAGGCCGTTGGCAGCGGCAGCGGCAATGACCAGAAGAGCGAGCGAAGTTTGTGCGATTGTCATGGTGATGGCTAAGGTTGTTGTCGAAGGAGGACGATTGAAGAGTGACTTGGACGGTGGGGCTTTGACTGCAGTCTGCGGGGTGCCAGTGCGTATAGTGGCGGCTTGGTATGGACACAGGCGCCGACCACATGGGCTTCGTCTTTCGCATTCGTTTGTCTGGTCTACGGGGCCGTGGGAGTGCCTAAAGGAAAGCAAGACCCACAAAAGCCGCTTCCAGATGTGACGACTAGCGCCTCGTAACGCGAGTATCTCCCACGGATCCTTTGCGTCCCCCACGACCACATGCTAGAACACCCCTACCATTCGAAACAACTTGGGGGTCTGCTACGAGAGTTATATGAGTTAACATTGGTCATATGCAGCTTTGGCCAGTTGGCGCTCTTATCGCCCGGAATTGAGAGAACAAGTGTCCATTCACTCGGCACAATCGTGCGGTGCTGGGAGCCTAGCCAAGTAGGCACAACCGAGATCAATACTGCGAGAAAGCTTACCATAAGGCTAAGCTTACTTCTGCTGCTGTTCACACCTTCTGCGAAGTTACCGAGGCAATTAAGATATGAAGTCGAGAACGGTGGACATTCATTGTACGTGGACGTCTACTACGTTGTAAAGTATAAAGAAAAGAGATGTATCTGGAGGCTGCAACCTCCCACGGTCTGACGCCTACCAGCCTGGCGCGCAGTCGTCTTTGTCGTTGGCAGCAGCAAGATTGTAGCGCCTGCGCCGCAGAAGATCGACATCTGGAGAGTCCTCCTTCACTGCCGGGGGCCCTTCCGGCAGCTCGGAAATCGGAGCCTTGGTGTACGGTGTGGTTTGCTTGGCACCCTCCGTTGTAGTTTCAATGGGCGGGTCGACCACGACAACGGGCGCATCCGTTTCCTGTGCAGGGTAGTCGCTCGGAGGAGGGTCGACAACTACTATCGGAGCGTCCGTGCAAGGAGCCTCAGTCTCGCTCTCCTGCGACCCGGAGCAACTGTCCTCGGTGTTGCTGCCTTCATACATGGGCGGGTCCACGACCACAATTGGGGCGTCCGTGTATGGAGCCTCGGTCTCGTTCTCGTGTGAGCCGGAGCAACTGTCCTCAGTTTGGCTGCCTTCATACACAGGCGGATCCACCACCACAGTTGGGGCGTCCGTGTATGGAGCCTCGGTCTCGTTCTCGTGTGAACCGGAGCAGCTTTCCTCGGTGGTGCTGCCTTCATACACGGGCGGGTCCACCACCACGATCGGAGCGTCTGTGCAAGGTGCCTCGGTCTCCTTCTCCTCCGACCCGGACCAACTGGCCTCCGTTTCGACCTGCTTGGTATAGGTCTTGCTCTTGTATTTCACGGGCTCGCCCTGAGTTTGAGCCGCCTCAGTGCTCTCGATGGAAGTCGCGATAGTGTCCGCGTCGCTAGCAACGCCAGCGCCTTCGCACTCCTCGGCGTCACCCGTTCCGAAGTCCTGCGTCCAATAGTGCTGGTACGTGGTGTCGGGGTTGTACGCGTAGGCAGTGCCGAGCATGGTGTAGTCGCCGAGGATGTTTTCGCGGTGACCAGGAGAGGCCATCCACGCCTCCATGACGGCATCCACGTCGGGTTGGCCCGCGGCGACATTCTCGGCCACAGCGCTCCAGTCAAAGCCTTCCCCGGCGATACGCTGCTCGATGTTGGATCCGTCAGTGCCCGTGTGGTCCATGTAGTCGTTGGCGGCTTGGTCGTCAGAATGTCGTTGGGCTGCCGCCTGGAGCTTCTTGTTGGTGCACAGCGCGGGGAGACCCTCGGCAGCTCGTGCTTGGTTGACTCGGTCCAGCATGAGAGAAAAGTAGTCGTCGGACGGCGTGTACGTCTGCAACTTGCGTTGGGCCTGCCGCAAGTTGGCCGCCTCCGCGACGGCGGCGACGACGAGAAGGCTTGCAATCGAAGGTCGGAGGACGAGCATGACGCGATGACGCAGATACCAGTTCTGGGTTGAGCGTTCGAGTTGACTGTACTTGTGGGCTCGACGGCGAATCGAGTTGTGAGTGAGGCGAGGGTGAAGCGAAGGCGAGGTTACTTGCAGGCTACACTGTAGTCATGGGGCTACCGACCACCTACGCAAACTGAGACCAGGCCTGTCCGCACGATGCAGGTAGTCACCGGAGTGCACCCAAGTCGAGGTGTTCCTAACATTTTCCAGACCGTAACTTGATCTGCTCGGTGGGGCGAAATCAGCGGAAAGTAGCGTGTTCCTCCACAAACAAGTGCTCCCTCTCGGTGTTACTACCCATCGACAACGCTCCGTGACTTCGCGTAGTAGCAACATGTAGCTGGACTCGTGCGATGTGGCCGGACAGCTTCGGTTCCCTATAGTTAAACGCCCCAGAGGCAGTGCAATGGGTCTTGAACAGCAAAAGCTGGCAAACCGACTTCTGTCTTGCACCGCCGGCAATGAAACCAAGTTCACAAACTATTATTGATGAGTCACCAATGGTGACTCATGCTGGTGCAATGCGATCCAGCTTTTCCTTTCATCGACATCAATTTTGTTTGGTACGTTTTTTAATTCTCCTTACAAGCAAAATCTCAAGCGCTCGTCCCAGCAAATAAAGAAGGTTTCTTTCAACTCTGGATTTGAACGTTTTGAAAACGATGTCACGGCGAAACCCGAGCGTCGACTTTGAAGGCGTAGTGCAGCCCAGCGTCCTAGTGCCCCTGAAGGACGTGCTACTAAGTACGCCACAACAACGAAATGCACGTGTTCGACGATATTGTGCCGATGGGGAAATTGGAAGATGACCCGCTGCGCATCTTCTGCTGGAAGAAGGTGGATGCGTTCGTCCGAGCAATCTCGGTCCGAGGTTCTCGGACGCCTACAGTCAAGCTGCTGATGGCGGCACTGCCGTTCCACCACCTTTCCCGACGCTGAACCCACTGACGACGGAATCATTCAACATATGCACTCGCAACTCTGCCGGCAGCGACCTCACCGAGTGTAATTCCGCCGCAGAAATGCAGGCCCTCGCAGTCTGTACGCGATACGTGCCTTGCATCCTCAACTCGGTCCTGTCAGAGGTTCGGAGTACCTGGGCGCTGTGTTGCGTGGGTTCTACACCGTACATGTCGTTGTTGCCGCAAAGGTGCTGCTTATTGAAGATCTGTACGTGTTGAGACTTCGTACGGATAAGCTGGAGTTGCACTCGAGCCTGCTCCAAACGGAGTGTGGAACCTAATTCCATCGCACCGAGTTTTTCATTTTCAAGTGTCGTCCTTCCATTAAAACAATGAAGTGTGTTGTCACCGCTCAATTGTACGTTGCAGGGCCGCCGATTATGGCATTTATATTTATGATGACAGAATCGACGAATAAATAATGCCACTTCACAAGAAAACCCCGCCGCATAAATAATGACATGAGGATAATCCAAACATCAATAATGGCATTGTGTAAGTGCGCAACTTTGTATTAGATTAGTTACGCAGACCATCTACAGTACCTACGTTCCAGTAGCTTGCGTTCTGACGCAGAAACAAAATTTGTTCCAGCGTAATCGGGTGCAGTCCGTTGCGCTCGTGCCCAAGCGTGATGCGGGCAACACTGAATAACCGCTCGACGACATTAGACGTCGGAGGGATACTGCGAAGCAGTTTATACTGCTGCTGGTGCTGAGCGAGACGTCGGCGCTTCTGCAAACGCTCCACGAAGGAGCCTTGAGTCTCATCGTCAGCCGATGATTCCGGCGTCGTATCCGCGGCAAACGGACGAAGTACAGCTTTCTCAGCCCTGGTTAGTCGATTGGCGTTGCCACGTAGCACACGCACACAACCCGACTCGAAGTCGGGGCTGTGGACGATTTCAGCTCTTGGCCCTGTATAGTCCAGAATAGTCATTGTAAGTATTCCAATTAGCAAAATAAAATACCGACAAGACCTTACCGAGATAGTTCGCGTAGTCAGGTTTGACGGCAATTAGTCCGTCAAACCACTCGCGCACATCGAGGAGGTCCGCGTCCTCCCCTTGAAGTGCCTTTGAGACAGACTCCACGTCCTTGAGCTCTTTAAGAAGAGCACGGAGCCGACGGTTACTGGCTGGGGCGGGAAGGAGATCTGCAATGTCGTCGTCGTGGGCATCTAGGTGCTCCAAAAGCTCGAAGTATCGGTGCAGCATGGTGAAAGTAGAGCTCCACCGGGTATCCTGCCGAATTACGGGTCGAAGCTTCGTTTTGAGTCTGAATTAAAAAAAATAATTTGACGCGAATTAGTAAGAAATTAAATAAAAGAGTTAGAAAAATTAAAATGTCCCGAATAAAAATCGTACCGGAGTTTAGCAGATTGAGTCAGCATTCGAAGCTTGGTCATCAGGCTCTGCACATCTGAAAGATCCGCCTCGTGATCTTGCAGCTCTTTCTGCACCGCGCGGTTGAGTCGATGCGAGGCACACCCAACAAGAGGGACGCCGACCAAAGTCGCAAGGCGCCTGTTGACGCGGCAGTTGTCGCCCACAATGTAGACACACTGGTCCAGCTGCTTACCAAAGTCGCGTGGGAGCATGTCGGCTAGAAATTCTCTGTGTGCCACAGCAGAGAGATCATCGTCTTCCTCTTGGAGGAGAGGGGCTATGCAGAGCAGTGGGGTCATCACCTGGCCGCTAACCTCGTAGCGGGCAAATACCGCGAGGTAGTGCTCGCCCAAGTGGGTCCACCCATCCAGAATCAAGCCGAATTGCGCAGGCATTTCTGCCGCAATCGACCTCTCAACTGCCACCGAGACCCCCTCCAGCACGGCACGCAGCGTCTCGATACAGACAGGGTCCAAGTTTGTGTAGCTACAGATAAACAAAAATAAAAATGTTAAATCGGAGTAGTTAATCCGGGTAAATTAAGTTGCTTCAAACTTACCGCCTTGTCGTTCGATTCTCGCAAAATGCGAGCGGGAGGTTGCTCGTGACAACCCAGACTAGCCACCCGTAGAGGTTTTGCGAGGAGCGGCGCACGTAGCTCAGCAGTGACCCCGTCTCTGCAGTGGTGGCCTCAAGCATCTCGGCCTCGAAGTTCGGATGCTCACGCCTCACATGCTGCATGAGGTTGGTAAACCCGTTGCGGCGGGTCTGCTTTCGAACCGTGCCGCAGCGACAACGGAAGTACTCAGGGATAACTTCGTCGAAGTCATCGCGGCACGGTTGGAAAAAGAACCCTGTGGCCTGGGCCGGCGTGAACGTTGGGCGCGGTGGGCGGGACACAAAGACCATGGCTGGGAAGGCTGAGTTGCTGGGGGTGTGGGCTAGTGGTGGTTCGGCAAAATGCACAATGACAACAACAGACATTTGAACGCACTTAGAGGCTGTCACCAGTCATTACAACGGTTGGTTTTGAAAAGGCCAATAAATTTTTAAGGTAAAAACGATGATACTTAGTAGGTTAAAGCTTTAAAAATATGATATATAATAGGGTATAATTTCTTCGCATAAATTATGACATTGGGCAGATTCGCTGCATAAATTATGATATGCGGTAGGTCTTCAGTCCACAATAAATTTATTTATGATATGATGGACCATTATTTTTATGGCCATGCTATTTTCGGCGGCCCTGGTACGTTGTGATGCATGTGATCACGACGTGCTCCACGTTGGGATGGTGTTAAATATATTGAGTTGTTGGCTATCTGGTGGTGGCGGCGACGAGAATTTTTGAATCAATTATAGGAAGTGAACGGCCAAGTATAAGCCCCAGAGGGCTGCTTACTCGAATCGCGTCCGCTTCCATGCTGATGAACCGCTGCAATCCATAAGCTCTGGCGCTTCGATGGGAATAGTATCGCTTGCATTTGGGCTTGTCATGCCGTCCCATTCGCTGCTTGCATCAGGGGATTCATCGTCGCGCCGTCGTTTGACTCGCAAACCCCAACTTTGCCGCTGCTTCTCAATCTGCCTCGGATGAGCTGGAAAGTCCACCCCGTAAAACTTGCCTCCGCAGAGAATCTGCTGCACTTCCTTCTTGAACTGCTCAGGGTTTTGACGCAACTGCTCGGCTGCAACCGGGTTAAGAATGTTTTGATTGACAGGTTCCAGGAAGATTAACTGATCCAAGACGGGAAACAGTAGCCACAATTGAGTTAATTCCACCACAGCACACGCAACGGTATCACTGGAATAACAGCCCACCTGCAATCCAAGCAAGACCGTGTTGATGCTGAGCACAGGGCGCCAGTCGGTGCCTAGGATTGGCATCATCACTTTTCCTGTAGCCATGTCGATATTAGGATGCCACACCCTGCACAAAATAAACAGACACAGCGCTTCTAAGTTGACCAAGTCACTGACAAGCAGACAAACCATCAGTTCTCACCTTGTAAGGCATCTCACGCTAGGAGCTGCAACAAACAGTCCCAACCATAACAATACACAGAGAAGCAAATACACATCAGCGATGCCTATCACTACCACGCTCCAAGAACATCATTGCCGTAAGATCTTACGGTGGAAAGGGTACGTCTTGGGGATCTCCACGAAGAAGGTGAAGTCCCCGTTGGCGAACGGGCCCGACACGTCGGCTATGGAGATCGTGAATATGAGCCGCAACATGTTGTCGGCTCCATCGGGGAAATCCACGCGCGTCGTGGCTTGGCTGCAGGTGAATTTGGCCTTGGAAAGCTGCAGCAACACAAAATGAACGGCCAGGTCAGTTTACCTCAAGCGACAGACACTGCGGCCACCGACGCCGAGATCGCACCTCGTTCACATCTTTCCGCACTCGCAGCGCTGCTAAGTCCGAGCGCATGTACATGCTCGGTATAGGAGGAGGCTGCTTTGCCAGCGTGACTGCAAGTTGCCCAGGAGCGCCCCGGAACGTCCCTCTGCTGCGGAGTCTGCGCTAGCTGCTACACCTGGGACTACGCGGTCTGTGTGCTCTGATCTCTGCGCGTGTTGTCACTACCGCTGCTGCTCGCACAGTTGTCCGACGGCCGCGTGAACTGGAGCGCTGGCTCGGCTTCCCTTGCCTTGCTTGAGCTGTACCGAAGGACTGTGCTGAAGTATGGCACCTTTCGGGCAAAACGCCAGAACCGTTCTCCGATTGGCTGATACAAAATCCGATTTCAACCAATGAAACGGTTTTAGAAGCGATCAGTGTTCAACTTCATACCAAAAGCAGAGGGACGAGCACGACCACGCTCCCTCCATGCCGCCCAACGGGGGAGACGCGGCCGCCGCCGCTGTGCGCAGCCGTCCGCTTCTCCACTACAAGGACCTGGGGCTGGGCACGCAGAACCGCAAGGTGCGCTTCACCTGCGTGCACGCGTCCGAGAACTTCCTCGCCTGCGGGTGCGTACCGTATCCCCTATTCTACCCATGCGTATCGAGTGCGCACAAGAGTGATGGTCATCACTGCAACTACAATACTGACTTACGTGATCGCAATTGCGCACTCCGCATTTTGCTTGACACAATACAGAGCCAACAATGGCAGCGTGTATCTGTACGCGACGTCGGCGCTGAGCCGCGGGGAGGGCGACAGCCGCGCCGCCAAGTACCACCTGGTCAAGATGATCTCGCCGCCCAGCAACGACCGCGTATCCGTCACGTGCCTGAGCATCTGCCCGCTGCAGAAGCGCCTCGTGGTGGGCACCATGCGCGGCGTCGTGTACGCAATCCAGCTCTCGGACTACCACAAGATCGGCGAGAAGGTCGAGTTCTCGCACGACTTCCACGCCGGCTTCCCCATCACCTGCTTCCTGTGGGACAAGCGCGGCTCGAGGCTCTTCTCAGCTTGCAACGCGGGCCTCGTGTGCCAGACTGTGCTGCGCGCCGGCATGTCGGCGATCTTCGGCAGCACAGACACGGAGCTGCTGCTGAAGGAGGAAACGGGGATTGTACAGGTGCAGAATGAGTCGCGTTTGCAGCTTGGTATGCGGGTTTTACGCTGATTTTATGGCTTCTCTCTCTGTCTTTTAACGTATCCAGTTGGATCTTGCGAAGAGCGAGCGTTCGCACATTCTAATGGTATCGTCGCAGCTGCGCG
Organism: Phytophthora vignae f. sp. vignae; assembly: GCA_016169955.1. NCBI lineage: Eukaryota > Oomycota > Peronosporomycetes > Peronosporales > Peronosporaceae > Phytophthora > Phytophthora vignae. The sequence goes on along the minus strand of JABJUM010000074.1, from coordinate 271,268 downwards.
TGTTGCTGTTGAACCTTACGTCTGGGGACGGGAGTGCTGTGCAGATTGGCACGAAGGCGCGCCAGGGAGCGTATGGAGCTTGCTTTTTCACAAGTCTCAATGTCGAGTCGATAGACCCGGCGAAAAAACGGGAGATTCGAGTGTTTTCGTCGCGACCAGGAAGGCGTGTGTGGGTTGCCGACCCGCAGTCGGGTACGGTTTCATCGACGCTTAAGTTCTCGCTGAGCAAAAACCCTTCGCAGTTTCTTCAGAGCCCGGAGTGTGCTATGGAAGAAGGTAAGTTGCTTGACAGATAAGGTTGCATCTGGTGAGTTGGGTCTGTTGCTTACTGATTTTCTATGTTCTGCAGGAATCCAGCCTCGAAACTTGACTATCAACAAGCTAGGGCGCTTTCAGTTTTTGCAAGATCCTCCCTATGCGCCACAAGACGTGAAAGATGCAACCACACTGCTCGTGAGCTGGAACGTTGGATCGAGTGTGTTGTTTTTCCTCGACCCTTTTGCTGTCGAAATTGTGGAATGGCATCTGGATTTGGGTATTATCCACGATCTTAAGGTTATGCGTCTGCTACGTGTTCTGGATGCTCGAACGGTGGAACTGATTTGAGTATGCTGTGTTATGCAGATCGTTAATGAAACGACGTTGGTAGTTCTGCATGGTGAAGCACCAAAGGTATCTTTGATCCAGTCCTGCTCAGCTGACCAGTTCCTTCAGATTTATGGCTCAGATGATATGAAAAGAGCCGTTGAGGTAAGAGGTTCTGTGGTTTTGCATATCTTTCTGGTCATGAACTGATATGATTGAATCTCTGCCAATGCGACGCAGCTTGCTATTGAGTTCAAGCTAAATGATGCCATCGTTGTCGACTCGCTGCAAACTCAATGGCTGGACTATCTTGACCAACTTGGCAACAAGCCCGGGGAGTATGCGGAACTTACTGCATCTTTGAAGGCACTTGCGGACAAGACAAAGGCACTGGAAGAGGAGTACCGGGTAGCAGCAGAGACCGGTCTGCCAACGCCGACTGACTCGCAGCCATTGCAGGTTATTTTCAAGCAGCGCCCGCAACAGGCAATGGCAGCGGCCACAGCAGCTTCGTCTGATTTGTTTTCTAGTCAAGGTGACTCGACGGATACGGAAGTGACACTAGCGACTGGTAGCACCCTCCACAAGCCTATCGAATACTTTGACGTGTTGGCGCCGTCAGACCAGTCGTACTCCAAGAGCATTTGTGCTCCAGATGGGTCCTTTATGGAAGCGAGGCTTATGGATATTCCGGAGCTGCCACGGGCGAATTCCACCGTACTGCCTGATGACTTCCGTGAAAGTTACATGGAGGAGATCATGGAGGAGGTGAAGCGGTCCGAACAAATCCGGAATGAGGAAGGTGCTATGAACATGAACCTTCTACCAGCACTAAAGGATGGTTCAACGGCAGCAGCGAAAGCATTCTCGACGTTCATCCCAGGCAGCAGTATGCTTACGCACCTGATTGATGGGTCTATGATCACTGATCCGTTTGGTCAATCTGACCCGTCTGGCATTTTCAGTGACTTTCCCGAGTTTGATGATGATGAGCTGGTTATTGATCCAGATCCTCGTCTATTTCAGCGGAGGTATACACATGGACAGAGGCTCAAAACGGATACAAACGAATGTTCTGTGCTGCGAATTGCGATGTCGACGATTGGAGAAGCCGACGAAAGTAATCTGGATACAGAGGTGCTGATGGAAGCGATTTCGATGGATATATGGGATTCTAACCTCAAGTACACGTCAAACTTACCGATTAGTGAACAGCTGAACCTCCCAGAGAGCGCACCGGAGGTAAAAGAAAATGGAAACATCTACCCAGAAAGAAGAGCCCAGGGAGTCAACGATGCTCGTGCTAGGAAGGGCGGCGCAACCAAAACGGCACTGCAAGATGGAAAACCAGCTTTGATCGAGAGTTTGAAGGTCCAAACAGCGATTTCAACCGCGTCGTCATCTGAAGCATCCACCCCGGTTAACAAGTTTCGACAACGTCTTGTGCATCGAGCGTCAATGTCTCCAGATACGGGGCGTGCTGCGCAGCGTGCAATTCAAAAGCATTTTGGAGCAACACCGAGCTGTGAGATAAAACTGAAATGTATGGTAGGCGGCCGAATCGCTGTCTCACCGGAGCTGGAACCCACCGTCCGGCGTGATGTCAGCGAGCTAGTATCAGAACTCCAGGCAGCGTCGGCCACCGCCGAGAAAACAAAGCAGCTCACGCGAAGACTTTGGCCAGCATCCGGAATCACAAGAGTTTGTGCTTGCCTTACGAGCTTGTACTTGCTGCAGGGCGACATGAATCAAGTGCAGACGACGATTACTGCGTGGTTGAATTGCTTTGACCCAACCGCACAGCACGAAGAGCCCGAAGGAAGCGATGACTCCGTTGAAAACAAAAGCGAGCTCACGAATGGCCCAACGACAACGGCTGGATTTGCTCGTGGTGAGGCACTGGTAGATGGCGACGGTCTTCCGCTAACGAGAGGTGATTGGAATCTGGTGCGGACACTTGTGTCAATATACTTCGCTGTTTGGGCAGCGGGGTCGAAGCTGCACTTGCACCCTTTGAACCCGGAGGATCACGCGAAAGGGAAGCTTCATCGACTGTATGAGAGCGAAATGGGGAGTACCTTAACGCTGGAGCCGCGTTATCAGTGGGATGGCGAAGGTGACGATTCAGAGATCGAATCAGCTACAGCAGCTGAAGCCGAGGCATTTGTGGCCAAATATGGTGTGTATATTAATCCGGACCTTGCTGCTGAAGTCTGTAACCTTCGCCAATTTACTGGTGCATTGAAGATTGTGTTGGATGAAGTCGTATCCAGTGCTGATATGGAGGAGACGTACGATGATATTGTGAGCTGGATATCAGAGAAAAATAGCGGCAAAGCCTTCTCAACGTTAAGCGAGCGTGATTCGTTGTGCCTATTGTTGCACCTGCTGGACATATTGCTGAAAAAGTGCCCCGAGGAAACCATTGAAATGTGCGTGAGCAAGTACCCAGTTTTGTACCCGTGGAACGTCGAACAGGCTCTATTTGGGACCGAGCTCGACTGGGAAGCGATTGATGAAAGTGCGGACGGAGTCCGTGAAATTTTGAAGCCAAGCACGGTGGACCAGACATCCAAGTATTTCAGATACCTTGTACGACTTCTCGAAGAAAGGGGCAATGAAGCTGGCAGAGATGTGCAGGTTGTTAGTCGTTGTTTGGAGCTTTCCTTCGCTGGCAACGGTGTGGTGGGTGATGTATTCGAAGGAGACGAAAGATGCAGTCGCATTGCGTGGGTTGCGGCACTTGTTCGCCAACCCCATAGATTCATGTATGACCACGAGAAGTGCTGGAAAATGTTTGCGGAAAACAAAGCGTTTCCCGCTCTATTGGAGTTGGCAACGCTATCTTTGCAAGATGATGGCGACTCGGCTGTACTTGAGCGCGGCTTCAATGAATTGTCGGAGCTGGTGACACTTATAACGAAGAGCGACGAGTTAGTCGTTTTCGATACTCTGTTTGCGCGGATTGCTGTCCTGCCGCAAAGCTCTGAGGAGTGCTTGTCCAAGATTTTAAGTCAAATTCAAGCGTCCGTGTCTGTCGAGAGTCGTAACGAGCGCTTATGCTCTGCGGTTATTCACGCATTGCTGAACTCGGTGAACCTTATGTATGGTATGCGCCTGCTTGCGCGGTTCCCATTGCTGTTTGCTGCCACGCCGCTGCAAACATACCACACGATTGTTGAAACGCATGTGCTTACGGAGCGTCAGAAACATGAAATCCTACAAATCTTGGAAATTGTGGACACCAGCGTTTGGGTATCATACAAGGAAGATGTGTCTGCCACGAGCTCAGTATCCTTTGCCCCACAGCTAGCATCAATTCTGCAGCTTGAAATGGGCGCGCTTGTTCCAGCGATGAGCCGAGAGCAGTACGAGATGTGGGAAAACAAATGCAAGCAGTATGATGAGGAGACAACGACACGCCGGATAAGTAAGGTTGAGGGGGCTGGGGTGGAAATTGGCCCTCTTTCCAACCCGGTCAGTCCAAGGCGCAATAAATTCACCAGAGGCGCAAGAATGTCAGTCGGCGCGGCTCCTGTTGCCAGTCGATCCTTTGAGTACCGGAACAGTGACTGGGGTGGTGAGGTACAACTACACGACTCGACCTGCGGGTCGTGCGATTTGCCTGTGGTGATTATCAGTGACAGTAAGTACCATTAGCAGCAATGAACCCTGAGCTCCAAACCACCGGCTAACTGTTTATGGTTGTGCGCAGGCAACTCCAATCTGGATTTGGTATTGCTTCCTTGCGGTCACGCGTTCCACGATCAGTGCTTGGAAGATAACTCCTGCCCAGTTTGTTTAGAGGAGAACCTGAGCACCCTGGAATGCTTTTGACCGGATGAGTGAAGGATGCGGTAGAGCAGGTGTGTGAGTTAAGCTTTCGCACCGATTGCTGATGGGGATCTTACCATGTTTGTTATTACTTTTCAGTTGAGTAAGGTGAATCTGTGCAGGCGGTAACGCTAACTTCAAAGGAAGCTGTTGCTGATTATTGTTACTGGTGTCGAATGAGTGGCTGTTAATGTAGCGGACTTGTTTGTGGCTGCGCTGTGGGCTTTTTGCCGCGTTTGCCGCGGTTCACAATAAGTCCCACCAATTTCTTGCGCATGTGCCGGTCGATCACCGTTTCGTCATCTGCTAAGTCTACTGCGGTTGCTCCTCCGTTCGTGCCGTCTTCAGCCCCGTCATTGTTGTGAGTGCCGCCGCCGCTTGCAATATCGTGGATAGATGTGTGATTAGCACGTCTAGTCGAAGCGACCTTGAGCTCTTCTGCGGGAGGAGGACCAAGAAACGAGGACCTAACAACACTGGAGCGTGACTTCGGCCTAACACGAACGTTGGCTGGTGAAGCAGTAGTGGACGCCATGCGTAAAATGAAGTGCTCTTCCGTCTCGGATGGTGCAGGGGCGCGTACAGAGCTCTGGTGAACCCCAGGCTTGTCGTCGGTTGTAGGGGCTCCGCCCAAGAGAACTGATCCTGAACCAGACCCGTTGGAATTTGGAGTTGTTTCGGATCGGTGCAGTTCGCGCTCGGCCTTCTCGCGGTTGATGACATCCAGGACGCGATTGAGCTTCTGTTCCATGAGATGGAGCAGGTCGGGTGTTGGCGTTTCCATAGCCCGGCTGAGTTCGTGCTGGTCATCATAATCCAACGAGCCGTGCACCGTGCTGAGCTTCGCAAGACATTTCAGCATGCAGGCGCGAAACGCGTCCATGAGGACGTTGGCGCGATTGCACTTATCCGCCAACAAAGCAGCCTCCTTTTCGGTCTCCTTGAGACGCTCCGATGTCTGATCCATTTCCTGGTAAATCGTTCGCGAGTTGGCTGCTGCGCTGCGCAGGTGACTCAGCGTTTCGTTCAGCTGCTTGTGTCGCTCACGGAGCTTTCGCATGCGCGCATCGCTAACAGTGTGCTCTTCTTTAAGCGCACGCAGAGTCTCCTCACGACCAACGTACTTGGAAATGATCTTGTCGACGTCATTCGTGCCAGCAGCCTCGATGATCTGCTTCAGCTCGGCCTCGACGCGCATCAGCTTCCGGTCCGTGTCCGAAAGCTCTTCCTGAATTTCGGAGAAGTGTGTCATCTGCGCAGACGATTCACGGCGCAGGCGGCGCGATTCCTTCTGCTTGAGCTGCCCCAAAGCTGCCTGCACATTCTTCTTACGGGATACCTCGCGTGCCTCGAGAATATCCGACTTCAGGCGGGTCTGCTCCACGGCGTGCTGAAGATCATCAAGCGCTCGGATATTTGCCTGCTTTTTCTCCCACCAGTCCGTGTAGAGCTGCTTGTACGCGCTCTCAGCCGCCGATTTTTCTTGTCGTACAGCCAGCAGCCCAGTCATGGCGCAAGTTAACTCCTGTCGTAGAGCTTGCAATGCCTTCTCCTTCGCCAGAGTCGCCTTCTTCGCTTCCAGCGCTTCTCGTGACAAGCGGTGAATCATGTGGTTGTACACTCCGCGATCCGTCAACTCTTCCTCAAGCTTGGACTCGTAAAGCTGCACAAATGCAACATGACATACCGTAAGTTCTTCAGCCAGCAGTAGAAAACGCAGTGTGAGTAGCGTACCGCGGATTTGTTTTCGATGTTGGACATTTGTGACTTCGTTTGCGAGTTGTCGGCCATGCGACCGTGAAGTGTCATCGTCATATTCTCCACCTCCTCCTCAAGTTTCTGCAAGTTATACCAGAAGCAGCACTCGTTAGCTGTAGATAGCAAAGTTCAGTGGCATGAATACCACATACCTTGATCTCCTTCTCCTTGCGCCAATTGGCATTCTTGACCGTGTCGTGCTCCTACCCAACACGAAAACAGTTAAGCGAATCGCTATATGCCGCCACAATACCAGCGAGAGCCTCGTTCGTACCCGGCGCAGACTGGCGACCTCATCGACTTCCTTCTCCACAATGTGCGTTTCGTCCCCCACGGCGATGCCTAGAGATGACAAGAACGGCTGCACCGACGGCGCTGTCACCTTCCTACAAGCGCTCGTAGAACACGCAAAGGTGAGAGACCAACCACGTTCAATCACTTCCACAAAACAACCCCATCTTACATTTTATTCAGCCCCCGTCGTGGTGACAGCATGGATTCCGTGGCTTTGGCATCTGACGTCGCCTTTGACTCGACCCCCGTACTCGACAGCCAGCGCTGCCTGCCACCAAAGGTGCCTCGCGTCCTCTCGGTCTGCGAGCCATCGTGCGGCGGGATCTGGATGGTCAATTCATCTTCCTCTCGCCCGTCCATGGTGCCGCGCACCGCTACCTTCTATCAAACGCAACGCTCAATCACTCGCAGCTCCGTCCGGGACTGCACGCTGAGTGTATTTTTGCCTGCACAAGTTGAAGCGCTCGAAATAGACCTGGCTGTAGCCATTTCACCCTCTGGAACATGGCTACACCTGTCAAACTTGGTTTTTCAGCCAGCTCTCAATAGTCCAGCTTTAGACACGATGCTGACCCCGAGCGACTGCCAGTGCGGCCATGCGCACGGCGACGAGCACGACCACGAGGAGGACGAGAACGACGACGACGAACAGGAAGCGCAGGCGCCCACCTCTCTCGCCTATCAACTGTGGCAGCCCTGGCGGCTCATCGTCATGAACCCGCTGCCTGTGCTCATCGTGTTTGTCATCTCCAACACGGTCTTCGTGACTGTGGGAGGGCTGCTGCGTGTGCTGGCCCAGCTGCTCACTGTGCCCGGACTGCTGGTGGCTCTAGTTCTTGGCCTCCTATGGGGCGTGCGCCGGGTGGCGTCGCTCATGGCGTACCCCGGTCAGTTGAAGTTGGTGATCCGCGAGGGGGAAGCCAACTTCGCCCGGCTGACCAAACGCCGGCTCCAGATCTTCGCTGAGGCTGCTGCAGAGCTGGCGGCTGTGCTGGACCCCACAGCTAGCAGCAAACCCATGCGCCTGCGCTTCTTGCAGGTCCACCAGAACTTCACGTTCGCGCTGGAGACGCTCATGCTGCCGGTGATGCAGTCGCTAGAGGTCGTGGAGCGCGACGGGAACCTCGGACCCAACGGCGTGAAGCTGCTGAGGGTGCTGAGGGAAATCGTTAAGGTGAACTCGCACAAGTTGGCGGAGCCGTGCTCAAAGCTCTGCTCGGCGTCGGAGAAGACGTTCGAGACGCAGAGGCTCAAGATGTTCGCAGGTGACGACAAGGAGAAGGAGAAGGCGAAGGCGGAGCCGACGTCCAATAAGGAACACTCGAGGTTAAAGCTGTTCGGAGGCGCCTCGAAGCCGGTTCTGAAGCGCTCGACAACAGTGGACTCGGCGTCGCTGGAGGCGGAAGCAGCGGCCAAACCGAAGCCGGCGGAAGCTGCGCACCCGTTGGTGGCGTTTGCAGTTGCGGTGCGTCGTCTTCAAGCTGCGATTCCTTTAATCGGACGACCGCAGACGGATGCGCCTGCAAGGAGAAACGTAACTTGGATTGCCAAGGAACTTTGCCGGGGGTCGAGCCCCGAGGTCGACTATGTTGCGACGCTGGAAATGCTACGCGCAGATATGACCGTGCGCTTTGTACGTTCACTACTTGACTATTGTGATTGTTGTGTGGATGTACTCTTCGACTAATCAGGATGTTTTTGCTGTTGTTGAAACTTGTAGAAAGCCGAGCAGATCTGGATTCCAGGCTATCAGGGCCATCAAGTGGACGCCATGTTGATGCCACCCGCGTCAAGTGGCCGTGACGCAGTCGATCGGCCGGTGGTCATTCTGTGCAACCCAAACGGCGGTCTGTACGAGTTGCACCACCTTCAAATGGACTGGATCAAGTTTTATACGACAGATCTGGACTGCCACGTTCTTGTGTACAACTACCGCGGATACGGGCGCTGCAAAGGCTCGCCATCTCCTAAAATGCACAACCTGGATGGCCTCGCAATTGTAAATTACCTCACGAGCGAACGTGGTATCAAGAAGATCGCAGTCCATGGCGAATCCATTGGCGGATTAGTGGCGACGTATTTGGCGTGCAAGTCTCCTCACGTGAGTGTGCTGATCGCAGACCGCACGTTCGCGACTGTACCAGCGCTGGCTCAGCGAATGATTGCAAGGTGGGCTGGAACAGTGGTGGACTGGGTGATGCGCTGGGAGACCGACAACGTGCAGAACTACCTGGATGCAACCTGCGCCAAGCTGTTGTGCTCCGACCCAAGCGACGAGATCATCCTCGATGGTGCGTCGTTGAAGTCTGGCGTCGCATTAAGCATTGAGCTGGGTGAGAAGACGTTCAGCTTGCCCCGCCAGCGCGAAACTGATGGTTCGCCGACTTCACCGGCATCCCCTTCAAATTGTGTGCGCAAGGTGCGGGCACGCCTGGGCCCACGCAGTACGCGTCGGGTCAGCGAAGCAGCAAGTCGACCGCAGTTAGGCCAGCCACTAACGGAGACTATCGTCGCTCGCTTTAGTGAAGCCGTCTTGTCTGTCGGTCGGCGCGCGTTGGAGTACACGAGACGCCGCGACAAGGAAGAGGCTGAAGGTCATCAAAGCAAGAAATCCCTTGAAGAAGCGACGAGTTCCAGTGCGAAGGCGAGCTCAAGCCACATCACCATTTCCGTCGAAGAAGTTGAGGCCTCCGCAGCAACAGCGACGAGTGAAGACGCCCCTATGGATACCGAGCATAATCCAATGCTTGCAGCAGACTCGCCGGAGCCCATCACGACCACCGCTGCATTTCCTGACGAGCTCATTGCTGTGATCTGGATGCAGCTCGCTCGTTTGGATGGGTACTGTGGTCAGGTTCTACTCCAGGCTGCTGAGAACGGAGGCTACGACAAGATCCGAGCCTGGACGGCTTCGTTGCTGACGTGGGGCGGTCGTGTAGCCCCTGACCGCCGCAACATGCGCTCTCTGGAGCCGTTCGATCGCGACGGCATCTTTATTGTGCCTATCACTGTCGCGGAGGCGCATGTGATGCTACAGCACCTCGTGGAGCAGTACCCGCCGTTGAAGTTCGACTACGACATCGGCTTTGTGGTGCTCATGATTGAGTACTTGAACGACTCGCTGCAGCGACGGTGGCGCCATCTCGACAGCGCCAAGATCGATGGGGCCAGTGAAGCCACAGGAGGCGACAAGAAGGGCGAGAAACCTGCAACACCAGACCAGAGCAAGTCGGCAGTCCCGTTGGTGATTAACACTGGAGATCCCAAACTAGGCTGCCTGCTGCCACTGCATTGCGGGCATAACAAGAACTATGAAGACGCAGAGAAGCAGGCGCTGATAGGCTTCCTGCGGCATGTAGGCTTCGTAGGACCCGCTAAATAGACGAAACACTGATCGATTTGAATCTGAACTGAACTAAAATCTATCCAGAATAAAAGATACGCGATCTTTGAAGAGGCGTATCTTGTGTCACGATCGACAAGCATCGCATTGCGCAGCAAGACAAGACAAGAGAGGTAGCATGAGCAAGCTCTCGAGGCTGCTGTACAGCTTCTTAGGTGGCACAGCGGTTGCTGCCGCAGCAAGCATGCAGCCTACACTGCCCATAGGTAAGCTCAACCTAGACCCAGGACACGAATGGATACACCGTTGACTTATTGACTGTGCTGCGGCGAGCCAGGAGAGTGCATCGTGAAGCTACCAGCGAGTTCTGAGACTCGGGGGATGGATCCACGCACCGTCAGATGTCAGCTGGCTGCGTTCGGAGCGTATGTACCCGAGGGAAGCAACGACCTAAAAGTGGTGCTAGCGCCTGGGGACGAAATGTTAGCGTGTTCTGCATTGGACGAGGGTCAAGGGCGATCCAGGTTTGAAGGTGCTGCAGTGGTCGTTCGACGTGGGGGATGCTCGTTCCAGGAGAAACTGGCGCATGTGACTGCGGCAGGCGCAGCTTCGATGATTCTCGTGAACTCGGAGAGTGCTCTGATCCCCCTCAGCAGTCTCGAGTATGAGCGTAGTACCGCAATTGCGGCCTCTGTGACAAAGGACGATGGCGAGCAACTGATAAAGTTGGTCCAGAATACGGCTGGAGCTGAGTTGAGGATCGTAGCTCCTGTGAGTCTGATAAAACAAGCGCACGCGAGACTGCAGTTTTTGGTGGATATCAATACGCCTGTTTCAGTTTACGAAGAGTATTGGGACGTCGCTGAGCAGTTGCAACCTGCAGTGGGGGCTTTGGACGAGGTACTGGTAAAAATATTGTCCGGGGATTACGAAAGTGGTGACATATTGAAAGACGCGGCTAAAGGAAAGGAGTATGTGGACTTCTTGTCGTGGAGTGCGAAGCAGCTGTCTAAATGGGATTTTGCCAGTCAAGCAGCACTTCACGCTTCTGTTGCTGCTGCTGTTCTACAAATGGAGAGCTGGACGCGTCCTACACCGAAGCCGAACAACAAGGATCGCCTACTACTCCAAACAGCGGTGCAACGTTTAATGGAGGCTGGATATTACTCGCACAGTATCATCCTGCTTCAAATGATAGCAGATTCTACAAATACTCGAGCGGGGGCCGCTGTGAATTGCCAATTGTCATTCGTGAAATTCCTTCGAGGCGACTTGGTGGAAATTTTATCGGAAACGACGAGATGCAGCGGCTCGAAGCTTGACATCGGCATTCAGAGCCTAGACGTAGCGAAGAAAGCTTTCCTCCGACTGGCAAAATTCACGACATCACCGCACGACCGGGAGTGTGTGGCAGTTGCTGCAGGGTCAGTAAACGATACGAATCTCGCCTTGTCGTGCTGTCACTTGGAAGAGGACGCTCACGGACACTCTGGACCACTTTCGCGAAAGTTTAGCAGTGGATTCACAGAAGAGCTCTTTCACTTGCTGGTTTTGCTCGGAGTTTTCTTGGATGAACTGGGGCCGTTTAACGAGTCCCTGCGCTTCTTCCGCTATGCTGCTAATTTGTGCGAAGGCGATCGAACTACTCTCGAGGTACGAACTCTTAATTGTAGCGTATCCAAGCGTATGTGAATGATACTTACTTGAGATACTTGTATTGTAGCTTCGGCAGTCTCTAGCTGTGCCGATCATTTATTCTTCCCAAGCTGACGTGGACAAGTTTGTCGAAGATCTGAAGAGTAAATTGGAACTTTTGACAGAAGCAGCCGAGAAACAGAAGATGATTGAAGAACGAGTCATCTCCCCGCTGGGAGATGCTGATAAAACGGTCGAACTATCAACTACTCAGGCAACTTCAACACTACGACCTGAAGCCGCGGCATATCTTCAATACACGATAACCCCGCCTACCATGTTTATAGGCTACCAGGTACGCTGCCAGTGAAGTCATTTGGACAACAAGATGTCATACGCACTAACGTTGCATCCAATGCACAGGGTATCAACGTTCTCCCGATCCAGCGAGCTATAAACCAACTTCGATCTTCGCTCTATCCAAGTTTATCGTCTTCTTTCGATCGGCTCGCGTCTGATGATGGGACACACAAACTTCGACGCATTGGATTTATCTCCACTTGGTTTCGCGTTCATTCCGTGGGCAAACTGCTGCTTGGAATCGTTCAAAAGCTGGATCGAACCAAATTTCAAGTGGCCATTTACCGCTGCGTGCACTTCCTGTCGGACTCCGACGACGTCACAGAAGAGTTCAAGCGAGCTGCAGATGAATACGTCGAGCTACCGGAGAGTCAAGATGCTGCGGTAACAATCATTCGACAGGCAAAGCTTGACGTTGCAATTTTCCCCGAGCTGGGAATGGACGAGTGGACAGTGCTGCTGTCTCACCACCGCGTAGCTCCAATTCAGTGCGTCTTCTGGGGCCACCCCATCACTACCGGCAATCTGAACATCGACTACTTTATTTCCTCGGAGCATTTTGTCTCTGAGAGCTTTGAAGGCACTGCGGAGGAGCAAAACAATCTGAAGTTATCGGGCTATCGTCGGGCGTCGTTCTCCGAGAAAATCGTGCTCTTTCGCGGCCTCAGCACGATATTTACCGAGCCCAAGCCGCTCACTGCGGAGTCGAAAGATATAACGCGTTCGAGGCTGTTTCTCCCCGCCAATCGCAGACTTTACGTGTGTCCTCAGGTGCGTATCGAGTGCGTGTAAGATCACAAAGATGAACATTCTGGCGAACTAACATCAGTTTTATATGCAGACACTGATGAAATTCCACCCAGCCTTTGATGAGGCTCTTGCAGGAATTCTAGAGCTAGACGATAAAGCAACTATTGTGATGCTAGCCTCCGATACCCAGGCAGTCTGGATGGAGCAGCTACGCCGGAGATTTCGACAGCGTTTTGGCCGGGTACGTTGTCATGGATATTGCCGTTTTTACTTGGGGGATAGCTCACCTTTGCTAATTCGTGTACTACAGAACCATCGGCGAGTGTTGTTCTCGCCCACTCTACCGTTTGCTGCGTTTCAGGCATTGTTGGCACTGGCCGACGTTCTTCTTGACCCGTTTCCGTTCGGCGGTGGCGTCACCACGCTCGACGCACTTCATTTGGGCATGTAAGTACTCGATTTGATTTTAGCTAGTACTGCCTAGTGCTGCTACAGAAGCTAATTACCCGTTCCTGGTGTATTGCAGCCCAGTGGTGACGTTGCCTTCCGCGCAGAGCGTCGTGCACCTGGCCGCAGGATTTCTGCGTTACATGAACGCATCGGACTGCATTGCAAATTCGCTGGATGAGTACGTTGAGCTGGCGATGCGGATCGCGAAGGACCACGCCGATGTTCGACAGCGACTGCTGGCTCACCGGAGCGACATCTACCAAGATGTGAGCACGATCGACGATTGGAACTCGTTCTTGAGCACCGCCACCCCGCGGGAGGAAGCCTCGATGGCAGCTCAGTAGCCACGACTAAGGATCAATTCATGGTCAACGTTCGGACACAAACATTCTGTAAGCTTGACGTAGTGAATTCGGGCGGAGAGTGCAAGCCCGGCGGATTCGTCAACGCCCACCGAGACGACTCCGGCTTCAACGAGTCAAAGCCACGCAGGGCACGTCGGTTGAGTAAACGCCGTCCATCCGTTGGCGACGTGCAAGGCACCTTCAACGTAACGAATCGTTTGTGTCACCCGACCTCGGAGGGGCAAAGCTGAAGCTGGTAGATGATCCCTCCGGATCAACTGCTGCATGTTCGGACCTTGCTACATGTGCATACACAAGTGGACTCTAGGCGAACGCCTCCAAGACCCATGAACACCTTGCTCAAACGACCAAACCATAGCAGCACTGAGCAGTAGCCTGGCTTGACGATGACGCGCTCATTGTATACGTCAAATGAACGCATTTCTATCGCGCGACCCTCCACAACACGATAATCAGAAAATACACAACAAAACACAATCACCAACATCACTTCAACAATCTAATCAATGAATAACACCCAACCAGGGATTGATAGTAACGTGGTTAGGGGTTACTATTCTACTAATAGCTACTGTAAATTACTGTTGAAACTACTACTACTGTTAGTAGTTTGCGACGGGGGTGCAAATTACTACTGCTAGTGACCCAGTAACGCAAATTGCGAGCTAATATTACCGTCGAGCTACTGCCAATTACTGTCGGCGCAGCTGAAGAAATCCAGGAACATCTTACCTTTTGATCAACGTAGACTCTGGCTACAGACCTTTACAACCTGGCAAAGCCACCCGCTACCTGCGCTTTAGCTATGATGGTCGCAACAGCGGTTTGTCGAACGCTTGCGCAAAAGCCTCGTTGACTGCGCGACTCGCGATCTAGCGTTCATTCTGCAATTTGCCAGCGCCTCCGAGCCAGCTCGCTACCACGCCGACGAAGTGCGCGAACCACGACTCTACCTGACGAGTACGGACCCTTGCCTGGTGCGTGGGCTCGGGGCTCCCCGGTGGTGAAGCAATGAACTCCACGACGTGCTCCGATCAAGCCAAGCACGTACGATGTCTTAGTCAGTGAAGCCGAAGATGCCCTGCGTGGGTGGCGCGACTACAATTGTGGACTGGGTCCATGTCTGCGCAGCAACAAGCAACAGTGGAGCTACGCCGGACGACTCCACACGACTGCTACTGGTCCCCCGCAACGGCGTCGTCTGTTGGAGAGTGGAGGGGCCCTGTGAGCACGTCAACATCCTTCGCTGGTTCGGCGTCTTGTACCTGCCCATTGCTGCGTTGGCGCGAGTTTGGTTGAGCAGAAGCCCGGCAAATGCATCGTGTTTTCTTTGTCATGAGCAATCTCCGAGCCAGAACCGGCAACCAACGAGCGAAGATGCAGGTGCTACTCAGGCACAACCGAGAGGAGATTCGTCGGATGGAGCACAGAAGCGATGTATCCAAGTAGGACTTGATGTAGCCATTTCTGCGGTCGACTACTAGCAACTACTAGGAAATTACTGTAGTAATTTTACTGTAGTAGTTCTGACCGCATAAACTACTAATACTGGTCGAGTAGTAGCTTAATTTTCACTACTGGAAAGTTACCGTAGTAATATAGACGAAAATCACGTTACTATCAAACCCTGCACCCAACCTCCAACATCAGGTTAAACAGTTTCCCAACACCGTCGGAATCCCGCCGGCACATCTCATTTCACCATGCCCAAAGTCTCCTCTGACGACACAATCCCCACCTCACTCTTCAATTTGCCGTGTTCCGAGCACTTCAAAGTCCCCCGCCACCTCAAATTCAACCCCTGACACGATGGCAATGGAGCTCAAGGATCTGGCCCCGCTGCTGCTCAAGAAGGAGCGCGCCAATGGGGACATCGACCCAACCGTGCTCACCAACATCCTGCGCGGTGGCAAAGCAGCCAACGACCGCCGCAAGGAGCTGCTGCAGGTCATCGAGCGCCATCCCGTGCTCTCGGACCGCGACATGATGTACCGCAACCACGACGAGCGCTACAACTTCGGCATCAAAAAGGCCTTCAACTACATCAAGTTGCTGCAGGAGGGCGGCTACACGGACCCCGTGGACCAGCAGATCCTGTACTCGGCCATGGGGGAGCCCACGGCCATCGAGGTGCACCGCTCCATGTTCGTGCCGACGCTGGAGAACCAGGGCGACGACGCGCAGCGCGCCAAGTGGCTGCCGCTGGCCAAGAGCTACAAGATCCTCGGCGCCTACGCGCAGACGGAGCTGGGCCACGGCTCCAACGTGCAGGGCATCGAGACCGTGGCCACGTACGACAAGGCCACGCAGGAGTTCGTCATCGACTCGCCCACGCTCACGAGCCGCAAGTGGTGGCCCGGCGGTCTGGGCAAGACGGCCAACCACGCCATCGTGCATGCGCGGCTGTTCCTGGACGGGAAGGACGTGGGTGTGCAGGCGTTCCTGGTGCAGCTCCGGTCGCTGGAGGACCACCAGCCTCTGCCGGGCATTGAGGTGGGCGACATTGGTCCCAAGGTCGGCTTCCAGCCGATTGACAACGGCTACTGCGCGTTCCACAAGGTGCGCGTTCCGAGGGAGAACATGATGATGCGGTACGCCAAGGTGTTGCCCGACGGGACGTTCGTGGAGCCCAAGAGCGACAAGTTGGTGTACCTGACAATGGTGCAGATCCGCGCGTACTTGATCCGCTCACTTGGGCAGGGAATGGGCATGGCTACGACTATCACGACGCGCTACAGTGCCGCGCGCGTGCAAGGTCGCAAGGCTCCGGGCTCTGCCAAGGGCGAGTTCCAGGTCTTGGACTACCAGAACCAGCAGCACGTGCTCTTCCCGTACATCGCCATCTCGTACGCCGGGTTCTTCGCCGGTACGGGCCTCATCGGCATGCACGACTCGGCGCTGGCCATTGTCAAGAGTGGGGACCCGTCGTTCGGCTCCAAGCTGGCCGACCTGCACGCCGTGTGCTCGGGACTGAAGGCGTGGCTGGCCAACCACGTGAGCGACGGCATTGAGAACTGCCGCCGTCTCTGCGGTGGCCATGGCTTCACGCACGCGAGCAACCTGGGCCACCTCTTCGCGGAGACTGTGGGCGCCTGCACGTACGAGGGCACGTTCGATGTGCTCGTGAACCAGCACGGCCGCTACCTGCTGAAGGCGCTGCACAGCGGCAACCACCTCCCGGACAGCCCCACGGCCTTCCTGTCTGACGCCAAGTCCCACGCCAACCCGAGCCTGCGGTGTAAGGCGCAGACGCCCCAAGACTTCGCCAACCTGGAGCTTCTACTTGAGGCCTTCCGTGTCCGTGCTAGCCGCGCGGTGCTGACCCTTGCAGCCGATATGAAGGCCAACAAGAACGACGCCAACGCCTGCATGGTGCAGCTCACGCGCGCGTCGACGGCCCACGCTGAGCTTCTGCTGCTCGAGGCGTTCATCAACGGCCTGAGCTCGATCCCTTCCGGCAAGGAACGTCAGGCAGTGACGCACCTATGCGAGCTCTTCGGAGTCTGGTTGATTACCAAGACGCTCGGCGACTTCCGCGAGGACGACTACATCTCGTCCCAGCAGGCCGCCATGGCTCGTCGCCAGCTCGTGAGTCTGCTGCCCGTTATCCGCAAGAACTGCGTGCTGCTGACGGACGCATGGGACTTCACGGACTTTGAACTCAACTCGACCATCGGCCGATACGACGGCGACGTCTACCGCGCGTTGGTGCGTCGTGCTGAGGATGAACCTCTGAACAAGACGCAGGTGCCCGAATGCTACGAGCAGTTCCTCAAGCCGCTGTTACAGTCGACCCTGTAGACAAAATGGTTTAGTTTATACAGTGAGTTGAGTGTCTTACAAACAATGAAATGCTTTCAAGAAGTAAAAGAGCTAAACAAAACGCAACGACAGCTTACATTTACACACATATACCTAGGTTGTCTTATCCTAGAAAATCTCCTCAGCTTGGTTCAAGCCTCCGAGCAAGCCATACCTGACAAACCAGGATCATGGACGTTGTTGCTACTACTTACGGGTCGCAAGTCTCCTGGGCGCCGACTGCGTAGACCTGGACCCAGTGGTGCTTGTTGAACGTGTTGGCGTTGTACGCGTAGGCCGTGCCCACCATTTTGAAGTTGCCGAGGATGTTGGCGCGGCCCTCGCCCTTCATCCAGTTCTGGAAGACGGTCTCGACGTCAGGAGAGCCCTGGTCGATGTTCTCCTTTACGTGCGCGCATGTGAAGCCGGCGGCGGCGGCGCGCTGAGCGGGGGTCGAGTTGTCGGTGCCGGCGTCCGACATGAAGTCGGTGGACGACTGGTCCTTGACGTGGCGTTCGGCTGCCACCTTGAGCTTCTTGTTGGAGCACAGAGCAGGGAGGCCGTACGAGGCGCGCTCCTTGTTGATACGGACCAGCAGGGCCGCGCCAAGGTCGGTGTTACCCGTCATCTCGGCCAGCTCGCGTGTCTCCTGACGGAGATTGGTGGCATCGGAGATACCGGCAGCAAGGACGACGAGGAGAGCGATCGAAGTCTTGATGAACGCCATTGTCTCCGTGTGTGTGTTAGTGTGTGAGTGTGTTGCTGTGATCGGGGGATAGAAGATTGGAGAATGACTTCCGCGGTTGAGCCCTTCGATTCGGCCACCAAGAGAGCAGTTGGCTAGTCGCCTCTGCTGGTGATATCTACAGTATCAGGTTAACAGAGTCACTCCTCTTCCCACGTCATGGAATAGGCACCAGCGTATGTTGCGGATCCATGTAGGCCACAGAGCTCAACAGACTTCCTGGCCAAGTCCTCGATTCAGGGACCAATTGTGATGTTCGTGCAACAGGTGGTGCCTGATTAAGCTCGTTCGAGCGATATTAGCATGGTAGAGCTCGCCGTCTGGCAGTGGCTTAACGTGGCTCGGCTTCAACAAACCAGCATGGAGCAGCACGTATGAGCAGGATGTATTTGGCTTCATAAGACTTGGTCGAATGGTAAACAAATTGGACTCGGTATTATACCATTAAATGACTGTAATCGATTGAACAGCTTCGGATACTTCTTTTCTGTCGGCTAGCAATGGTCAGTTGCATTTATCTCGCGTTTTTGGTGACTCTTTCGACGGGGTCTTCGGTGGTGGCGGTGGTGGTCATGTCGTGATCAGGCATGAATTCCCACCTTTTCTTTCACGCAAGGTTTGTAAGAACAAGAAACTGGAAGGTGATGCCAAAGAAAAGAGCCTCGAACAACTTTCGACTCTAACCACTGGACGCTCAAGATGCGAGGCGGGTCAAGAATTGAAGCGGCTTGCAGAAATATCCATATAACCATCAAAACATTTTTTTTGCGTCTTGGTTACTTCAAAACTACCTCCATGAACGATATCCGTAGTCGCGGGTGCCACTTCATCACTTCAAAACGATCACAGATCCGACTGGATGAGCGGCTTCAAGTACTTCTCGTAGCCCTCGGGAACCTGCGTCTTGTTAAGCGGCTCGTCCGCAGCACGCTTCACCAGTGCGCGGTAGATATCTCCATCGTAGCGTCCGATAGTCGAACCCAACTCGAAGTCGCTGAAGTCCCAAGCATCGGTGAGCAGCACGCTGTTCTTGCGGATGCTCGGCAACAGACGCACAACCTGCTCGCGCACGAGGTCGGCCTGGTTCGAGGACAGGTAGTCGTGCTGGCGGAAGTCTCCGAGGGACTTGGTGATGAGCCAGGCTCCGAAGAGCGAGCACAGCTGAACAACCGCTCGCTGCTCCGGGCCAGCAGGAATGGTGCTCACCCCATTGACAAGAGCCTCAAGCAACATCAGCTCCGCGTGCGCAGTGGAGACGCGCGACATCAGCACCATGCAGGCGTTGCCGTTTTTGTTGGTGGCCTTCATCTGCCCCGCCAGTGCTAGCAAGATACGAGCGGCGCGCACCTCGAAGGCCTCCACTAGCAGCTTGAGATCTCCAAAGGCCTCCGGTGATTGTCCAGAGAACCGCAGCTTAGGATCGGCCAGCACTTTGACCTTGGACAGGAAGCGCGTAGCAGGCTCGCTCGCGTCGAGGGTCTTGGCTCCAGCCAGCGCCTTCAGCAAGTACCGAGCGTGCTGCTGCACCAGCACGTCGAACGTGCCTTCGAACGTATTGGCTCCCACAATCTCGTTGAACAGGTGCGCCAGGTTGCCGGACTGCGTGAACCCGTGGCCTCCGCACAACCGGCGGCAGGACTCCACTCCGTCACTGACCTTTTCGGCCAGCCAGGCCTTGAGACCCGAAGACACGGCGTGCAGCGCGGCCAACTTGGCGCCAAAACCAGCGTCCCCGCTCTTGACGATCTCCACGGCTTCGTCGTGTCTGGCCATCATGTCCCGAGCTGCGAACTTGGCGGCGTACGAGATGGCGATGAACGGGAAGAGTTTGTGCTGCTGGTTCTGGTAGTCCAGCACCTGGAACTCGCCCTTGTTGTCGGGAGTGCGGCCTTGGATCCGTGCAGCGCTGAACCGCGTGGTAATTGCGGCGGCCTTGGCCATCGTCAGCGCGAAGCTTTCGACCAGATTCGCGCGCACGTGCACCATCGTCAGGTACACCAGCTTGTCGCTCTTGGGCTCCACGAACGTCCCGTCGGGCAGCACCTTGGCATACCGCATCATCATGTTCTCCCTCGGAACGCGCACCTTGTGGAACGCGCAGTAGCCGTTGTCAATGGCGTTGAATCCAACCTTGGGACCAATGTCGCCCACCTCAATACCCGGCAGAGGCTGATGGTCCTCCAGCGACCGGAGCTGCACCAGGAACGCCTGCACGCCCACGTCCTTCCCGTCCAGGAACAGCCGCGCGTGCACGATGGCGTGGTTGGCCGTCTTGCCCAGACCGCCGGGCCACCACTTGCGGCTCGTGAGCGTGGGCGAGTCGATGACGAACTCCTGCGTGGCCTTGTCGTACGTGGCCACGGTCTCGATGCCCTGCACGTTGGAGCCGTGGCCCAGCTCCGTCTGCGCGTAGGCGCCGAGGATCTTGTAGCTCTTGGCCAGCGGCAGCCACTTGGCGCGCTGCGCGTCGTCGCCCTGGTTCTCCAGCGTCGGCACGAACATGGAGTTGTGCACATCAACGCACAGAGGCTCCCCCAGAGCGCCGTACACAATGTTCTGCTCATTGCGGTCCATAATCCGCTCGTCCTTGAGGAACTGCACAAAGTGCGAGACCTTCTTGAGCCCGAACGTGTACCGCTCCGTGTGGTTGCGGAACATCATGTCGCGGTCCGAGAGCACGGGGTGGCGCTCCACCATCGCCACGAGCTGCTTGCGACGGTCGTTGGCGGCTTCGCCATCGCGCAGGACGTCGGTGAGCACGGCCGGGTTGATGTCCCCATTGGTGCGCTCCTTCTTGAGCAGCAGCGGCGCCAGGTCCTTGAGCTCCATGATCAGTCACGCTTTGACGTGTGTGCGAGCGAGCAACTTGGATTGTGAGGTGCTCAAGAGGATATGCTGATGGTGTTGATGTTTGAGATAGTTGATATTTTGAATTTTAGACTTGTGTAGCTGAAATCTGAATGCCGAGAAGGTATACAAAATGAGGTGATATCCTTGATGTTTTGATATACAACATGTATCCAGGAAATTGATATGAACGGTATTATAAAGGTAATATCATGGTTGGGAGTTTTATGCTGGTTTTCAACGTTTGTTTGACGTCATCCAAGCGGCGACTTCAACATGGTGTTTGACGTAGACGCTGGTTATCGAGCAACGAGCACGGCAGCGTTTTGCTTGGCGTGAATGCATGATCGGCTACGGACGGTGTAGTCGCTCTCTAGGAATGAAGCGCTGCACAATGCGTGGTCCGTGCTCGCAATTTGCAAACAGGTCGAATGACATTTTGGGGAACCCAGTGCGACGGCCTGAATCCGCTTTCGTTCGTGTGCATGGGACTTCGGTCGAATACAAAATACAAAACGGTCTGATGACGAGGTGATGAGGGTCACTCAAGGGATCGTGGGCCGTTGACCAAGTCCGGGGTTAATTGGGAGCGCACTAGCGACCGGCTAGACGTCTCGGCGAGTTGCTCTCGCGAAGTGCTTCAGGGGACAGAGGATGTTATTCGTCCCAGGAGGGTGAGTATAGTAACCGGACAGTCCCAGCGTGCGCATCATGTGTTGATCCCTGGCCTCTTTCACTTTCACGATCAACTTGCTTTGCTCTTCGGGTCGATACTCGGGGAAGACGAACTCGCGCAGGCTTGCCACTGGACGAAGAGTATATGACGTGTGCTGGATCCCAACAGGGTCATGGATCCATCTGACGAGGTTGTCCATAGGATTCTCTTGGCGCAGGCCCGATGATTATCTTTTGTAGAGCAGCAGCAGCTACCAATGTGTATGTACATCCCATTCTGCTCTTCAACGTAAGTGGAGCCGATCAACCCTGAGTTGGGCCCCATAATCAAACAGTTGATCACCATATGAACAAGCATCGCATCACAGCATAGGGCACGCTTTAGCTTCACGATACGGTAAGACTCGTGTGTCGCTCCACCACCCGGCTCGCTGCGTGGGTCTGTAATGGTTCGCAGATAGCTCCACCTGCTTTGCCGCGTCGCATCGGAATCAGGCTCGCACGCTCAATATATTTTTAAACAGATCCCGCCTGCTGTCGTGCGCACGCGCTTCGAGTCCTCAACGCATACTCGAATTCGCCACCCTCCGCCCACAGCTGACACAGTCATGGTTGCCGTCGCGCAGACCTCTATCGCTCTCCTACTCGCTCTCACCGCCGTTGCATCCGACGCCGCAAACCTTCGCCACGACCAACGTGACTTGAGTGCTATGGCGCAGGCGAGTCAAAGCGCGGCAGCGCTGCTAGCTCGAGTCAACAAGGAGCGCGCAGCCCACGGACTGAAGCCAGTGTGCTCGAACAAGAAGCTGCAGGCTGCGGCCGAGCGCCATGTCAAGGACCAGTCCAAGACCGACTACATCTCCGACACCGGAACCGACGATTCGACTCCCGAGACGCGAGTCACCGACGCCGGCTACAAGTGGCAGAGCGTGAACGAGGCCATCAATGCGGGCAATACCAATGCGGACGCCGTGGTGGACTGGTGGATGAGAAATGAGGCCCGTGAGACCATCCTGGGCAAGTATACCATGGCGGGATCAGCGTACGCGTACAACCCCAACACGTACAGCAAGCACTACTACGTGCAGGTCTTCGCCACTGGCAGCTCGGAGGCTTGCGATGCTTGAATAACCTCGCCGTAAGGGGTCAAGGAACTTACAAGCATTCGAGTTCTACAGTACTCAGATATCGAAACACACCGGAAAATATGATAGAGATTCTCTTTATAAAAAATGCACATTTCCGCCAATAACTTTTTGCATTGTGTCAAGTGTCATTTTGGCCAATCGCCTGGTCGGGTCTCATTTCGGTCGGGTGGTGGTCGTCACTCTGACATTCTCAGCACCTCGACCAGACCCGATAGATTTTCTTCCCCCCTCCAGCATGAGTGCGCGCAGGGTGGTGGATCAATCCGCCGCGGTCCAAGACAGTCGCTTCACGACCACGATCTACCTGGAGTACCGCGTACCGATGCAGCTACTACCGATCCGCTGGTTGCAGGGGGAAAGTGGACCTGATCACACGCTCCAAACTCTTCACCAACTTCGTCGAGCACACGTGTGAACGAGGCGATCATTTCGTGTCGGAAACGCCTGACCAGACCAATTCCGTGACCCCCACTACCCCTGTGACCACCACCACCACCACGAGCCACCCCTACATGGTCCAAGCCCAAGGAGGATTCCAACCCCCGCCTGTCAACCGAACGGCTCGCGTCGCACCGGGTCAAGTCGATCTTAACCACTTGACAGAGATCGAGAGCCCTCCTCTTCTGTTCGTACGCAACACCAAGTTGAACTTTTTCCAGTTCAACTGCATGAACGGGTACGGGCCCGACAATACCCCGAAGCGAGTCATCGGGTGGGCTCACCCTCACCTGGTGGAGCTGCTCAAGCACGCAGGCTCGACCATCTACGTGGATGCCTCCTTCCGTCACCTTCCTCCTGGGTTCGAGCAGTGTCTCGCTCTGGTAGTGCACGACAAGCCGTCGGGATTCTTCGTCCCGGTGTTCTATGTGTTGTGCACGCTTCGGTCGGTTTCTACTTACCGCAACGCTCTCGGCTTCATCGCTGGCAGTACAGGACGGAAATTTAAGCCGGAGGAGGTTGTGTGCGACTTTGACGGTGACTTAGTCAGTGCACTGCGGGCGGAATTCCCGAACTCCGTCGTGAAGGGGGCAGTGCATCTCTTCGAGAAGGCTTGCCGGACTCGAATGGAGCGACTGGAGATCTCGGAGGAAGCCACCAACATTGCGATGCGGAAGGGGGTGCTCGACATGTTGATATCGATTCCGCCGGATAGAGTTGCCACTGCTGGGATCGCGTGGGTGAAGCAGCAGATCATGATGAAGTGTGATGGAGCTGGGGTGCCGTACGCACAGGAGAAATGGCGCTCGTTCTGGGTCTACTTCAGGCGCGTTTGGATCGCGCAGTTCCCTCCCGCCGTGTGGAACCTCCACGGACTGAGCAACAGCATCATCGCACGTACAAGCAACCCTCTCGAGCAGTTCCATAGGGAGCTGGATGCAGCCTTCACGTCGCCAGACCCGGGTCTCCCCTTCTTCGTGGCAACCATCGAGAAGATGGCGCGCCACCACGTGGCTGATCTTGCCGCGGAGACGACGACGCTTCCAAGAGCGGTCGAGGTTTTCAGCGATGAAGAGGGATCAAGCGACGAGGAGAGCACCGAGGACGACTTGGACGGAGATGATGATGATGACGATAGTGTCGAGTTTATTAAGCCCGAGTTGCCACGCGGACTCGAAAGCGTCGTCCGTAATAGCGAAGCGGAAGCTGGCTATTCGAGCTGAATTTACGTGAGAGCGGCAATGGAGCGAATCACTCTCGGACCTATCCAGATCGCTGCGGAGCGACCAAAGCTCAAAAATTGCGGCAACTTCACCTTCGTATTCGGCAGTTCGTGTATTTCAAGAAAAATAGCAACGAACGACCTGATCGGAAATGTGCTATCTTTCAGAGATCGTTACAGCGGTATTGAGTCAAAGTGAGACACAGGCCACGCCTCGTTCTGCAGCGACCTAGTGGCGTTGTCGTCGAGTTTATACATGTAGCCGCCGATTGCGTGGTGGATTGCGTATGGAGTCAAGGCCTATTACGTGAACGCTTCATGCGCACGAAAGCCCAGCAAGCAGAGGGCTAAGCTAGCAAGGCTAAGGTCAGTTAGCAATTTGCTCCCAATTAGGCAAGTTCCATCTAGCCATGCCTGCATTCCGCCACCCCGCTGTCGTCGTTTCGCACGGCCCCGGGCCGCTTTGGCTCCTCTCGTCGGGCTTCGACGACGACATGAACAAAGACGCCCCTGCTGCGAAGTTGCTGTCCACGTTGTTCGAGAAAATCTACCCGAACGACGAGAACCTGCCCAAGCGGATTCTCCTCGTGTCTGCGCACTTTGAATCGGACAGCAATGGGTTCGAGATTTCCAACGCCGTCGGGCCCGAAATGATCTTCGACTACTACGGATTCGACGACGAGGCCTACAACATCAACTACCCGGCCAAGGGAGACCCTGCGTTCGCTCAGAGGGTCAAGGAGCAGCTCGAGAAGAGCAAGATCAAGGCGAAGCTGGTGAACCGCGGGTTCGACCACGGCGTCTTCGTCCCGATGTCGTTGATCCGACCGCAAGCCGATATCCCGATCGTCACCGTGTCGATCAACTCGTACTTGGACAACAAAGCTCACTTCGACCTGGGCAAGGCGCTTGAACCTTTCCGAGATGAGGACACGCTGATCCTCTGCTCCGGTCAGTCGACGCACAATCTGCGTGCCCTCCATAGCCGAAGTCCTGTCCTGATCGAGGGAGCGCGAGCATTCCAAAGCTGGCTGGACGAGACGCTGTCATCGGAGTCCAAACTCACTGCCAAAGAGCGCCGCGAAGAACTAATTCATTGGCAGGATGGTTTGCGCACCCGACGCCCGACCACTTCATGCCGTTCATTGTCGCCGCTGGAGCAGGAATCACAGACAAGAAGCCAGGAGCAAAGGCGTTCTTCGGTGGGTGGGCCATCGGCCACATGTCGTTCGCCAACTACGCTTGGGGAATTCAGCAATAGGTAGAATTGGTGCGCTTGAAACACTGATACCTCGAAATGAACAAGATGCGCCCTGGTGTTCTCTGAAATTTATTTCAGAGTCTACCGGTGATACCACTTTCCGCACTGTTTGAATATATTCGACTGTAGCAACGCCCTCTTTGCTAGAATTCTATGTCTGCTATACGGGTCACCCATTTCTCAAACTTCATAAATAAAGTTTTTTGTTATAAAAAACAAGGGCTCCTGGGATAGCAGCATATTTTTAAATAGCATTATTTATTATATCTGAGTTAGGGAATCTCTTTTACTACATATCGGTAACACACGAAGGACCGTGCTGCGCACGAGAAAGCTCTGAAATTTCCAGTGCGACGTCGACATGGTTAAAACTACGTCGTGAGAGGCAGCAATGATAGCAAGGAGACAAAAGAGCTGCAGGAAAAAGTTAAACTAACTTAGAACAGATTTGGAGATACTACATGATAATAGTGTGCACTAAGTCCTCGCGTTTCACCGTCGCACGCCTCCACTGTGGCATTGGCAGATAGTCATTCACCAGCGTGGTGCTGAGCATAGTGGCGCACTAGTTTTCCGCGTAGGTGTTGATGGGGTTCTTACACAGACAGCGCCTCGAGGTTCTCTTGGGTCTGGATGCTGGACGTCGCAGTGTTTACCGTCGAGATGGCGCTGTTCACGTTGGTGCAGCCCACGATATTGGGGTGCGCCTTGGGCAGGTCCTTGACCATTACATTAACTTCGTCCGCGGTGATGGTCGTGTTGAGGCTGGCGCCGCGGAACTCGACGACGAAGAGCCTCGCGGCGGGACGGGCGGTAGAACTGGGTGCTGAGCGAGCGTGTCTGCATATTGGGCTTGTACACGACGTTGTCGTTCCTGCGGCTGACGGCGCGCGCGGGGTTGACGTTTGAGCCAACCTTGGTTGGCCTTGCTTGACAATCGACTGGGCTCGGACCCACGGGATAAATAGGAAACGGCATTTATCCCAGGAAAAAACCCACATGATAAATTACCGTATAATTTACTTAGAGACGCAGGTTGCGCGAAGATGGACGCGTCGCCGACAGGGTCAACATTCACTTGGGTGATACATAACGGCGAGAGGTATACGATATAACGGGTTTTACAAAACGCGTTGCATCAAAAGCTGTGTATTATGTAGTCTTATCAATAAGATTTCCGGACAATCAGACCCTTTAAATTACGAAGGCTGTGGCGTATCAAGCAAACACAATATTTGTTTAAAAGTATGATTTAGATGAGCTCAAAATCCGTACGGTATAATTTTGGCGGTTGTGTCGTTGTCCGGAAGTCCATGCAGGAATCTTATTGCTTTTGAGAACTGCGACCCCCCCCCCCCCGGACAACTAGTCCGGGTACTCCCAATGATGGGTCCTTCGTGTGATATCTTGCGCCCTGCCAGCGGATGGCTGTTGAGAGGTTACGTCTTCAAGATACTGTCGCTCGTGGTCGCAGCGGATCTAGACGAAGCGCCCCCACATTCCAAGATATGAGCGCGCGCACAACAGCGGTCCTCGTGGCTAAGGTGCTGACTATGATCACTGCGAGATCGCCAGCCTTTCACCGAATGTGCAAGAGTTGAAGCACGAGCGATATGTCCATGATGCCATGACTCCTGCTCTTCGCCAACAGCTACGCCGTCATGTTCTGCGCCATCTCCATCAACGACATGCTGCCACTGTTTCCGACGTCGATCCTGCGAATCATCACGGGGGCATTCTACAACTTCTTCTTCTACCGCTTGCTTGGTCATCACGATCTACAGCATTATTGTCTCTACGCTAGATGCGGAGGCTCAGCGGGCGGTCATGGCTGCGCGTGGCATCGATGAGGAGATGCGGGCGATACTGGAGATGCCGCGGATCCAGACCTACATCAGGCAGAACGTGGCGACCGAGGTGGAAAGCTTCAAGCGTGCTTTCAAGCAGGAAATAGCTGCCAACATCGAGCGACTCACAGCCCGACTTGCGTCCCTGGGGGGGGGGGGGGGGCGGCAGACCTGTGACATCAAGAACTTGACGCAGATGGTGGAGCACGCTGTGAAGACTGCGATGGAGGAGGCTGTAAGGACCATGGGGAAGAACCTCGACGTCAATTTCCAGGAGGATTCACTCTACAATTTTAAGGGGTTTGACAGGTACATCACGGAGCTGAGCTGGATGGCGGTAACTGAGGTGGCGAAGATTAAGGCGTACCTGGACCAGTTGCACACGGCGGTGGTTGGCGCTCAAGGATCCAGCACTAATGCCATGGAAATCGTGATGAAGCACACAACGAACGCAAGGGTTTTCCGAGGTATGAGACGTTGATGGAGGAGTACGAGAGGAAAAGACTTGAGGCGGGTTCGGAGCCATGCTATTCGCCACCGAATCCAGTGATGCCGCCGGCTCACTCGCTGTCTGTGGAGTTGCAAGACCCTCAGCCTGACACGATCCTCTCTCAGAGCCACCGCAGCAGAGATACTGTCAGCGACAACAACACCAGCTGTCGCCATCGTCGGGGGGGGGGGGGGGGGGGGGGGGGGGGGGGGATCAAGCACTCGTAATGCCCCCCCGCCCGCCCCCGCCCCAGCAAGGGCGCAGCTCAGCGGTGTTCAAGACGCGCGAGTGAGCCAGTAGCAGCGGCGAAAGAAGCCGGCAAAGGAGGCGAAACAATCGCTACGCAAGTCGAGGCAAGCAGAGAATGAATCAGACGTGGAAATGGAGGAAACGAAGGGTGAAGGTTAGCAATATACCTTCAAAAGCGCAGGGCATGGTAATCTCCATTGATAACACCGCAGTGAACTATTCTTCATCTGGATGGCAAGACCGGCGGGCTTCAAGTGGCATTGGCCAGAAGAGTGGGTCTAGAGTGGAACGCACCGTGATATACAGGCATGGACCATCCCCTCGATATTCTCCGCGTTCTCCCCCCTCATTTCCGGAAAAGAAGCTTGGCACCAATGACGGACAATACAGAGCGGACTGAAGTGAACGACGCGCCCTCGCTCTTCGTCAACCGTGAGGTGGAACAGGAGATGCTCACGGAACTGGCGAGCGCTACGCAGTTGCTGGTGTCCACGGAGCTCCCAAGCTCGTTCCTTCCTGCAGCCGCTGAGTCGACGGCCGATCAGGACGACTCGTTCTTCATTAACCGTGAGGTGGACGAGGTGGAAAGCTTCAAGCGTGCTTTCAAGCAGGAAATAGCTGCCAACATCGAGCGACTCACAGCCCGACTTGCGTCCCTGGGGGGGGGGGGGGGGGGGGGGGGGGCGGCAGACCTGTGACATCAAGAACTTGACGCAGATGGTGGAGCACGCTGTGAAGACTGCGATGGAGGAGGCTGTAAGGACCATGGGGTAGAACCTCGACGTCAATTTCCAGGAGGATTCACTCTACAATTTTAAGGGGTTTGACAGGTACATCACGGAGCTGAGCTGGATGGCGGTAACTGAGGTGGCGAAGATTAAGGCGTACCTGGACCAGTTGCACACGGCGGTGGTTGGCGCTCAAGGATCCAGCACTAATGCCATGGAAATCGTGATGAAGCACACAACGAACGCAAGGGTTTTCCGAGGTATGAGACGTTGATGGAGGAGTACGAGAGGAAAAGACTTGAGGCGGGTTCGGAGCCATGCTATTCGCCACCGAATCCAGTGATGCCGCCGGCTCACTCGCTGTCTGTGGAGTTGCAAGACCCTCAGCCTGACACGATCCTCTCTCAGAGCCACCGCAGCAGAGATACTGTCAGCGACAACAACACCAGCTGTCGCCATCGTCGGGGGGGGGGGGGGGGAGGGGGAGGGGGGATCAAGCACTCGTAATGCCCCCCCGCCCGCCCCCGCCCCAGCAAGGGCGCAGCTCAGCGGTGTTCAAGACGCGCGAGTGAGCCAGTAGCAGCGGCGAAAGAAGCCAGCAAAGGAGGCGAAACAATCGCTACGCAAGTCGAGGCAAGCAGAGAATGAATCAGACGTGGAAATGGAGGAAACGAAGGGTGAAGGTTAGCAATATACCTTCAAAAGCGCAGGGCATGGTAATCTCCATTGATAACACCGCAGTGAACTATTCTTCATCTGGATGGCAAGACCGGCGGGCTTCAAGTGGCATTGGCCAGAAGAGTGGGTCTAGAGTGGAACGCACCGTGATATACAGGCATGGACCATCCCCTCGATATTCTCCGCGTTCTCCCCCCTCATTTCCGGAAAAGAAGCTTGGCACCAATGACGGACAATACAGAGCGGACTGAAGTGAACGACGCGCCCTCGCTCTTCGTCAACCGTGAGGTGGAACAGGAGATGCTCACGGAACTGGCGAGCGCTACGCAGTTGCTGGTGTCCACGGAGCTCCCAAGCTCGTTCCTTCCTGCAGCCGCTGAGTCGACGGCCGATCAGGACGACTCGTTCTTCATTAACCGTGAGGTGGACGAGGTGGAAAGCTTCAAGCGTGCTTTCAAGCAGGAAATAGCTGCCAACATCGAGCGACTCACAGCCCGACTTGCGTCCCTGGGGGGGGGGGGGGGGCGGCAGACCTGTGACATCAAGAACTTGACGCAGATGGTGGAGCACGCTGTGAAGACTGCGATGGAGGAGGCTGTAAGGACCATGGGGAAGAACCTCGACGTCAATTTCCAGGAGGATTCACTCTACAATTTTAAGGGGTTTGACAGGTACATCACGGAGCTGAGCTGGATGGCGGTAACTGAGGTGGCGAAGATTAAGGCGTACCTGGACCAGTTGCACACGGCGGTGGTTGGCGCTCAAGGATCCAGCACTAATGCCATGGAAATCGTGATGAAGCACACAACGAACGCAAGGGTTTTCCGAGGTATGAGACGTTGATGGAGGAGTACGAGAGGAAAAGACTTGAGGCGGGTTCGGAGCCATGCTATTCGCCACCGAATCCAGTGATGCCGCCGGCTCACTCGCTGTCTGTGGAGTTGCAAGACCCTCAGCCTGACACGATCCTCTCTCAGAGCCACCGCAGCAGAGATACTGTCAGCGACAACAACACCAGCTGTCGCCATCGTCGGGGGGGGGGGGGGGAGGGGGAGGGGGGATCAAGCACTCGTAATGCCCCCCCGCCCGCCCCCGCCCCAGCAAGGGCGCAGCTCAGCGGTGTTCAAGACGCGCGAGTGAGCCAGTAGCAGCGGCGAAAGAAGCCAGCAAAGGAGGCGAAACAATCGCTACGCAAGTCGAGGCAAGCAGAGAATGAATCAGACGTGGAAATGGAGGAAACGAAGGGTGAAGGTTAGCAATATACCTTCAAAAGCGCAGGGCATGGTAATCTCCATTGATAACACCGCAGTGAACTATTCTTCATCTGGATGGCAAGACCGGCGGGCTTCAAGTGGCATTGGCCAGAAGAGTGGGTCTAGAGTGGAACGCACCGTGATATACAGGCATGGACCATCCCCTCGATATTCTCCGCGTTCTCCCCCCTCATTTCCGGAAAAGAAGCTTGGCACCAATGACGGACAATACAGAGCGGACTGAAGTGAACGACGCGCCCTCGCTCTTCGTCAACCGTGAGGTGGAACAGGAGATGCTCACGGAACTGGCGAGCGCTACGCAGTTGCTGGTGTCCACGGAGCTCCCAAGCTCGTTCCTTCCTGCAGCCGCTGAGTCGACGGCCGATCAGGACGACTCGTTCTTCATTAACCGTGAGGTGGACGAGGTGGAAAGCTTCAAGCGTGCTTTCAAGCAGGAAATAGCTGCCAACATCGAGCGACTCACAGCCCGACTTGCGTCCCTGGGGGGGGGGGGGGGGGGCGGCAGACCTGTGACATCAAGAACTTGACGCAGATGGTGGAGCACGCTGTGAAGACTGCGATGGAGGAGGCTGTAAGGACCATGGGGAAGAACCTCGACGTCAATTTCCAGGAGGATTCACTCTACAATTTTAAGGGGTTTGACAGGTACATCACGGAGCTGAGCTGGATGGCGGTAACTGAGGTGGCGAAGATTAAGGCGTACCTGGACCAGTTGCACACGGCGGTGGTTGGCGCTCAAGGATCCAGCACTAATGCCATGGAAATCGTGATGAAGCACACAACGAACGCAAGGGTTTTCCGAGGTATGAGACGTTGATGGAGGAGTACGAGAGGAAAAGACTTGAGGCGGGTTCGGAGCCATGCTATTCGCCACCGAATCCAGTGATGCCGCCGGCTCACTCGCTGTCTGTGGAGTTGCAAGACCCTCAGCCTGACACGATCCTCTCTCAGAGCCACCGCAGCAGAGATACTGTCAGCGACAACAACACCAGCTGTCGCCATCGTCGGGGGGGGGGGGGGGAGGGGGAGGGGGGATCAAGCACTCGTAATGCCCCCCCGCCCGCCCCCGCCCCAGCAAGGGCGCAGCTCAGCGGTGTTCAAGACGCGCGAGTGAGCCAGTAGCAGCGGCGAAAGAAGCCGGCAAAGGAGGCGAAACAATCGCTACGCAAGTCGAGGCAAGCAGAGAATGAATCAGACGTGGAAATGGAGGAAACGAAGGGTGAAGGTTAGCAATATACCTTCAAAAGCGCAGGGCATGGTAATCTCCATTGATAACACCGCAGTGAACTATTCTTCATCTGGATGGCAAGACCGGCGGGCTTCAAGTGGCATTGGCCAGAAGAGTGGGTCTAGAGTGGAACGCACCGTGATATACAGGCATGGACCATCCCCTCGATATTCTCCGCGTTCTCCCCCCTCATTTCCGGAAAAGAAGCTTGGCACCAATGACGGACAATACAGAGCGGACTGAAGTGAACGACGCGCCCTCGCTCTTCGTCAACCGTGAGGTGGAACAGGAGATGCTCACGGAACTGGCGAGCGCTACGCAGTTGCTGGTGTCCACGGAGCTCCCAAGCTCGTTCCTTCCTGCAGCCGCTGAGTCGACGGCCGATCAGGACGACTCGTTCTTCATTAACCGTGAGGTGGACCAGAAAGTTGTCGTGGAACTGGCGAGCGCTACGCGGTTGCTGGTGCGCACTAAGCCATCGAGCGCATTCTTCCCTGCTGCCAGAGAGAGCGACGCACCATCGTTTTTCGGCCAACGTGAAGAGGAGCAGCAGGTACCTTCGGAGTTAGCACACGCTGCGCAAATCTTGGCGTCAGTGGAGCACCCGCGATCGAATGTTTGGGCTACCGAGGGCCGAGAAGCTTCGGTTGTCAACCACGGCGAACTCAACGATGGGGATTTGGAGTCGGGGTTCGGCGACGATTCCGAGGACAACGGGCTCGAAGGCAATAAAAGAGAAGAAGCAGAGACACAAGAAATCTAGGCGACAAGTGAAGGCTGCCGATTCCAACAGGGAAAGGAGAGCTCGCGGGTGAGAAAGAAGAGATGAATCGGATGGCAGCAGAAGACGTTTCCCCGGCAAAGTACCGAACTTTCCCCGTGTAGGCGATATGCAATACTAAATATGCTGAGGTATAAGTTATACAGTATAACACGGAAACTTCTTTCTTCCTGATGATCGTCGGCAACCTGTGCGAAGACCTGGATCTATCGCAGAGTGTTGTGCGTTCCAAGGACTGCAAGATTGGCCACCTGTTCGCTGACGCCTCTCTGCAGTACTACGGCAAGGGTTCAGCTGATGTTACCGTCGTTAATGGAGGATGCAACTGTGGTGACAAGGTCGTAGCTGCCGGTAATTTAACGGTGGGTGACTTGTTGTCATGGTCGCCATTCCGCAACACACTGGTGACGATCCAGACGAACGGTGCGTCGCTGAAGCTGTTCCTAGAAGTTGCGGCTCCTGGGGTATTAGATCTTCGGCGTAAGCCAGTAACTCAATACACCTCAACATTATTATTAAAAAGAAGTTGCGGCTCCAAAACCATTGAGCACAACGACTTCTACGTGCACCCGGTGGGTTTCAGCTACAGTACACCTACACGTGCACGACGTGAAGGTGTAGCTGAAACCCACAGAACGACGGTGTTGGTACGATCTCAAGCTTGATGTGGCTGAATCACCCAACTAAGTCGGGCGAGATCACGGACTCGGACGAATTCGCCATGGCTCTCACACATTATATCTACGCGACGGAGTTCGTTGTCATTGAAGGTGTGAATGCTACGGTCAAAGCGAGTGAGGTCGAGGCTGACGGAGTGGACTCGGCTCTTGAGGCCTACATTTCCTAGTTGAGCAACACCACCGTGCGCCTTCCACACGAATTGCGCTCGACCGTCTCATTCTGAATTGCCTACTGACGTCTATCAGGTGCCAAAATTCTCCACGGATTTAGCGGCCAACCGATTAGTATCAATGCTGCTATGCAGGATAACACGACTTAGATATTTTTCTTTACATGCACGCCCCCGCCCCGGCACCTGATCAACTTTATACCGTTAAACGTCGCCGCTGGAGCAGGAACTTCAAACACGGAGCGGGAACAACACCTTATTGAAGAGCAACATTTTGAATTGTGAACGACATATTTTTCTGCGTTATGATTCGCGTCCAAAATGGTTTCGTTTAGTGCCTACAGATCGGATTGGATGAGCGGCTTCAAGAACTTCTCGTAGCCCTCAGGCACCTGCGTCTTGTTGAGCGGCTCGTCCGCAGCGCGCTTCACCAACGCGCGGTAGATGTCGCCATCATAGCGACCGATAGTGGAGTTCAGCTCGAAGTCGCTGAAGTCCCAAGCGTCCGTCAACAGCACGCAGTTCTTGCGGATGATCGGCAGTAGACGCACGATCTGTTCGCGAGCGAGGTCGACCTGGCGGGAGGACAGGTAGTCGAACTGACGGAAGTCTCCCAGCGAGTTGGTGATGAGCCAGACTCCAAACAGCGAGCACAGTTGAGTCAGCGAGTTCTTCTCTGGCCCAGACGGGAGACTCTTCACTCCGCGGATGAACGCCTCCAGTAGAATGAGCTCCGCGTGAGAAGTCGAGGCACGAGTCATGAGCACCATGCAGGCGTTGCCGTTGTTTTTCGAGGCCTTCATCTGGCTAGCCAGCCCGAGAACGATGCGAGCTGCGCGCGTTTGGAAGGCTTCCAGCAGCAGGTCCAGGTCGCCGAAGTCCTCAGGGCTCTGGGCCTTGCAGCGCAGCTTGATATCACTGTACTGCTTGACCTGGTTCAAGAACTTGGTGGAGTTCTCGCTAACAGGAAGCGAACCAAGCGTCTTCAGCAGGTAACGGGCGTGTTGCTGCACTAGCACATCGAACGTGCCTTCGTACGTGTTCGCACCGACGATTTCAGCAAACAAGTGAGCCAAATTGCTCGACTGAGTGAAGCCGTGACCTCCACACAGGCGACGGCACGTCTCAACACCGTCGCTCACTCGCTCAGCGAGCCAGGCCTTCAGGCCAGAGGACACAGCGTGGAGCTCCGCCAGTTTGGCTCCGAACGACGACCCGCCGCTCTTGATGATATCAACGGCAGAGTCGTGCATCTCCACTAGGGACGTACCGGCGTAGTGTGCGGCGTACGAGATGGCGATGAGCGGGAACAACTTGTGCTGCTGGTTCTGGTAGTCCAGCACCTGGAACTCGCCCTTGTTGTCCGGGGTGCGCCCCTGCATACGAGCGGCACTAAATCGAGTGCAGATAGTGCTAGCAGCCCCCAGCTGTAGACCCGCAGTCTTGATCATGTACGCTCGAACCTGCACCATGGTCAGGTACACGAACTTGTCGCTCTTGGGTTTGACGAACGTCCCGTCAGGCAGCACCTTGGCGTACCGCATCATCATGTTTTCACGGGGTATACGGATCTTGTGGAATGCGCAGTAGCCGTTGTCTACACCGTTGAAGCCAACCTTGGGGCCAATGTCGCCCACCTCAATGCCCGGCAGAGGCTGGTGGTCCTCCAGCGACCGGAGCTGCACCAGGAACGCCTGCACACCCACGTCCTTCCCGTCCAGGAACAGCCGCGCGTGCACGATGGCGTGGTTGGCCGTCTTGCCCAGACCGCCGGGCCACCACTTGCGGCTCGTGAGCGTGGGCGAGTCGATGACGAACTCCTGCGTGGCCTTGTCGTACGTGGCCACGGTCTCGATGCCCTGCACGTTGGAGCCGTGGCCCAGCTCCGTCTGCGCGTAGGCGCCGAGGATCTTGTAGCTCTTGGCCAGCGGCAGCCACTTGGCGCGCTGCGCGTCGTCACCCTGGTTCTCCAGCGTCGGCACGAACATGGCCCGGTGCACGTCGAAGCCCAGCGGCTCGGCCAACGCCTTGTACAGGATCTGCTGGTCCACGGGGTCCGTGTAGCCGCCCTCCTGCAGCAGCTTGACATAGTGGAAGGCCTTCTTCAGACCGAACTCGTAGCGCTGCGTGTGGTTGCGGAACATCATGTCGCGGTCCGACAGTACCGGGTGGTTCTCGATGACCTTGACCAGCTCCCGGCGCCGGTCGTTGGCGGCTTTGCCGTCACGCAGGATGTTGGCGAGCACGGCCGGGTCGATGTCCCCATTGGCGCGCTCCTTCTTGAGCAGCAGCGGCGCCAGGTCCTTGAGCTCCACGGGCATGATGGCGACGGACTTGGTTAGCTGGCTAGGGCGGTGAATTGGCAAGTGAGTGCGCGAAGACGGCCACGTGCTTCGAACTTGAAGCACGCAAAAGTGTCGACGTCACCGTCGACGTCGACACTTTTGTGGTCCACGCGACGAACCTCACACACGCCATATGTCAGCCAACTATATGAAGTAATATGGGTTTTCCACGGCACCAGTGGCCTCCTTCACGTCCGTCAGCCAAGAGAGCTAAAAGGAAGGAAGGAAGGAAAGATGTTCCGCTCCCCGCAGCCTGGCGACTGGGCCGCCGAAGACGAGGACACGTCGCCCCTCCCCACGCCGACGCCGGTGCGCGATCCGGCAGCTCCAGCGCCCGCGCCCGCGCCTGTGTCCGCAGCCCCCGCCCCCACCGCGTCTAGATCGCAGGACGCGCGTGGCGGAGGAGGAGGACGTTTCGACCGCACCAACGGAGGCGGCGCAGGAGGACGCTTTGACAGGGACAATGGAGGACGCTTTGATCGCGACAGAGACTACGAGCGAGGAGGACGCTTTGACAGGGACAGCGGAGGACGCTTCGAGCGCGACCGCGACTACGGAGGAGGAGGCGGTGGACGATTTGACCGCGGCGGAGGCGGACGCTTTGACCGCGATAGGGATTACGACCGAGGAGCAGGCGGACGATTCGACAGAGACTACGATAGAGGTGGACGCTTCGATCGTGACAATGGAGGACGCTTCGATCGTGACAATGGAGGACGCTTTGAGCGCGACAATGGCGGACGCTACGAGGGCGGAGGACGCGCCGACTCTGCGCGCTGGGGACACAACGCTGACCGTCGCGGCGGCGGCGGTGGAGGCTCGAGCGCGCGCGAGCTGCCCGTAGAGCAGGGCTTTGTGGTGTCAATCAAGGAGAACTTCGGCTTCGTGAGCTGCCTGGAGCGGGACGGGGACCTGTTCTTCCACATCTCGGAGGCGCCCGTGGACGTGCAGCTGCAGGATGAGGTCGAGTTCCGCGTCAAGTACAACCAGCGCTCGGACAAGGAGATGGCCTGCCAGCTGGTGGCACTGCCCAAGGGCACGATCAAGGTGGAGGAGGTCTCGGACGAGCTCTTCGACGGCGTCGTGACCAAGAGTCTGCCGCGCGGGGGCCACGGTGGCGGCCGCGGGTTCTTCAACAACCGGGACGACGACCGCCACCAGCGCGAGGAGCACGGACTCATTGAGGTGAAGAAGGCGCCCGAGCAGGACGAGGACGCGGAGACCCAGGAGACTGCAGCTGCGGCCGATGAGGAGCAGACACAGGAGGAGGCCGACGCGTCGCCCAAGAAGACGCTGGCCAGGCGCGAGTTCGTGCGCTTCAACAGCGAGAGCGTCGTCGTGATCGAGGAGAAGGACGAGCAGGAGCAGACTGGCCGACCCAAGAAGAACCCGATCCCGCACTTTGGCGACGAAGTGCGCTTCCGCATTGCCAAGCACCGCAAGACTGGAGCGAAGCGCGCGGTGGACATCACGATCACGGTTTCTGCCCGGGAAAAGCTGGAGAAGGAGATCGAGGCCAAGCTGGCGACGATGACTCGCGAGACGGGCGTGGTGGATCGGGTGAAGAAGGGTGGTGGCTTCATTAAGTGCTGCGACCGACCTGTGGACGTTTACTTCCCCTTCCACGAAATCCGTGAGTCAGAAGAGGCCGACAAGAGCGACACCAAGGGCGGTGAACAGAGTGAGACCTCTGAGAAGTCCCGCCGTGGCCGGCAAGGTAAGGGCCCGACTCTCCGTGAGGGTGACGAGGTGTCTTTCTTTGTTTACGAGGACCAGGATGATGAGTCGGCTCGTTCGCGCCCTCGCTTGACTGCGCTCCGCGTGCAGAAGCTTCCGCGCGGCTCAGTTTCTTTCGAGGAGCTCATCCGTGCTGACGTCGAGGGTCTCGTGTCGAAGCTGCCAAAGGAACCTCGCAACGGCCCCGAGATTATTGGCTCGATTGCTGTTGCGTCGGTCGAGCCGAGTGATGGCGAGAAGTCTGAGGAAGCGAAGGATGCTGCGACTGAGACAACGCCCGAGAGCGAAGGAAAATCTTCTAAGAAGAAGAAGGGCAAGGCCAAGAAGCAGAAGGTTTCTTTCCGTCTTTGTGATACGGAGGACATGAGCTACGTTCCCCACATCGACGACAAGGTCGTCTTTGATGAAATGCTGGACAAACGCACTGGCAAGGTGAAGGCCGTGAAGGTTCGCGTGGTGCAGCTGAACCCGAAGAACCGCGAGACCGGTACAATTAACGCCATGAAGGAGGACTTTGGATTCATCAAGTGCGCTGAACGCTCGGGCGACGCGTACTTCCGCTTCTCAGATGTCATGGGCACGAGCCGGAGCTTCAACAACGGCACGGAGGTGGCGTTCGATGTTCAAGTGGATAACAAATCCGACCACATTCGCGCAACGCGATTGCAGATATTGCCTCGCGGAACTATCAAGTGGGAGGATGTTGCCGCTGAAGGCCTGGAGGGAAAGATTGTTGCCGTGCCCAGCTCGCGGAGAGGACAACAGTCAAACCGCGGCGGTCGTGGAGACAAGATGAAGCAGCTGCAGAAGTTTGCGCATGGAAAAATTAGTTTCATCACCCCGCAGAAGCAGCACTTGATTGACTTCCTGCCGGAGTTGAAGGAGAAGGTTGACGCGGCGTTTATCACTTCAGAGGACGTTGTGGAGGAGCCTGAAAAGGCTGCCCTGGGCGATGCAGGAGATAAGGAGGACCAGGAAGCTGAAAGCAAGGCTGAAATCCGTATCTCGTTCCTCAGCACGCTGTCCAAGTTTGAGCGTGCTGCTGTGCACGAGTACAGTGACTGGCTTGGGCTGAAGCATGAAAGCAGCGGCGAAGGATCCCAACGTCGGCTTGAACTTGTCAGCACCGAGAAGATATCATTTAAGACGGTGGAAGACAAACTTGCGAAGTCCGCACCTGAGCTTACGGTGGAGTTTAAGGAAGACGATGTGGATGACGTGCGATACAACCCACACGTGGGAGACCGGGTCAAGTTTGACTTAGTTTTGGTGAAGCGAACGAAACAGTTCCAGTGTAAATCCATATCGTGTTTGGAAGCTGCCTCCACCAAGAGCAAGCCTGCAGCCACCCCAAAGAGCGATGCGGCCAAGGGGGAGGGATTCATTGTGTCGGTGAAGCCAGAAGGATTTGGTTTCAT
The DNA here is from genome assembly GCA_016169955.1 of Phytophthora vignae f. sp. vignae. NCBI lineage: Eukaryota > Oomycota > Peronosporomycetes > Peronosporales > Peronosporaceae > Phytophthora > Phytophthora vignae. The sequence continues at coordinate 232,132 of JABJUM010000074.1, read as the reverse complement.
CCAGCCTGCTCAAACGGTGGCTGGGTCCCTGGAAGAAAACCTGTTTTTCCACATCAAGGAGGTCACGACGGGGCAGACATTGGCCGAGTTGAAGGAAGGAACCGAGGTCCAGTACACGATCTTTGTTGACGAGAAGAAGAAAAAGAAGCGTGCGATGGCCATCTCCGTCGTGCCAGCAGGGACTATCAAGAAGGTAGTGGCCGAGAGCATCAAGGGAGTTGTCACGAAAGCTAGCTTCCTGCACCCCATGAAGAGCGGACCGAAGGGGCGCTTCACCAAGGCAAACCCCAAGACAAGCACTCTAGGACGAATTCGCTTGGCCATTGACGCTGATGACGATGATGATGCTGACGCGGAGGGAGACAGGGAGGATGAGGAAACGCAAGAGGATAATGCGGAGACCAAGAGCGGTGGTGATGCTGATGAAACCGAGTCGAAGGGCGCCACTGCCTCTGATGAGACGAAGAAGACGGAGAAGAAGAAGGACGCGGCGCTGAAGAAGCCGGGCAAACAGATTTATCTGTACAACATTCGTGACATCGCAGACCCGACTGTGGTGCTGCGTGAGGGTGACGAGGTGGAGTTTATCCCCCAGGTGACGCCGAAAAATCTGCGCGCAGCCAACATTCGTCTCATTCAGTCGCATGCCATGCAAGGAGTAGTGACTCGCGTGGCGGATGATTTGGGGGGTGTCATTCGCCTAGACGGCGACGATACTGAGCCAACAGTTGAGGCTTCTTTCACGGCTCGCACTGTGCTGCGTGGCGATATTCTGAGCGAGGGCGACCGCGTTGAGTTTGCGTACCGAGCGCCGCCCGCCACCAAGCCCAACTTCAAGGCGTCGAAGAAGACCTTGGCTGATGATGATAAGGCTTCTGAAGAGGAAGAAAAGGAGAAGGCCGAAGGTGAAGAAGAGGCTGCCAAGGATACCGCAGAGACTGCCGCTGAAGAGCCAATCCTAGGCCGTGCCATGAGTGTTCTGCGCCTTTCGTCTTCCCCAAACTCCGAGGCAAATTCTAAGCGCCGCGGTTCACGATCTGTGAACTCCACGCTGAAGGAGGCTATGCGTCAGGTTGGAGCCAACGCCATGGTTGCGTCTCGCATGGCCAAGGGACCGGATGGAACGCGGGGCTTTGCTGAAGGGTGGAACTCGTCGTCGCAGATCCACGAGAGCTCTACCACTACGACAGGCTCCACTAGGACTAGTACCGTCACAACGACGACGACGATTAGCTCGGAGACGAGCGAGGCTTAAGTGGGAAGACGCGTGACTTCCAACACCACGTTTCATCGTGTGGTTCTTGACAGGCGGGCCTGCCCTCCATGTATCTGTAAGGAAAGCTGTTGGTTTGGCAGGCTTGCTTGCATTCCTGCTGATAGTAAGCCGGCCAACCGTGATCACTAACAAGATGAATAGATGCTTCCAAGACTTTGTTGCGGTATTTCTTTTTGTGATGACACTAGCCGAGCACCGCCGCTACGCGGCGGGGAATTTTAGTTGGTTGACGCGGAGCTCGCTAAGCTCGCTCCGCTATTGAGGCAAGCTGCCTACGCTTCGCTACGGCAGTAGTGGACCCGTTCCGCTCGCCTCGTCGGCTCGCTGCACTACTCTCAATGTCAGGTTAGTAATACAGCGACCGGGGCGGGTCCTGCGGCCCCACAATATCCTAAGTAACGTGGTTTACCAATTCATGGACCTCCAGGAGGACCTCACGCGAAATCGTCGCTATTAACGTATAATACCGAATAGTATGCGGCATACAAGAGCCGAGTAGGGCACTATATTTGATGGGATACTATTTGTTAGGGCACTATATTTGATGGGATACTATTTGTTAGGGCACTATATTTGATAATGGCTACATCGATGCTATCACCGTAGACGATTATACCGATTATACCATCCATGCCAGCAAGATGTATTTTGTGGTTTATCTGCCACCACTATCAAAGCGCCTACTCTTCGATCCAGACCTCGTCGAACGCGTCCAGCAGCTCGTCACAGGTGTCTTCGTTGAGGTCGCTGTTCACAGTAGCGTTCCCGTCAAGCTCCCAGGCCGTGCGGAACTTGGTACCGTACACATCATGCTTGCTGGTGTGCCAGTCGCTTGGGTCATCCAAGAACCCACACTTCCCAACGCTCTTCTTCACGACGTCGTCTGGAACTTGACGCCAAGCACTTGCCACCCATGACGCCACCGTCGCAATGGTAGGAGGGCGGGGGTTGCCGCCACGAGTGTAGGTGACTTGGTCCGACCGCTTCCATTCGTCGATGAGCACTGACATCTTGTCCTTGAAGGACTTGAAAATTCCCACGTCGCCAGCTTGCAGATAAGGAGTCAGACCACCAGGAATCACCGCCATCTTAATCTGCTTCTCAGCACAGCGCTGTTTCACCGACTTCGCAATATGGGCTCTCATAGAGTCCCAGATCACCCACTGACCTGTCGTTTGGGTAACCTGGGGAAAGTACCATTCGAGCCATTGCAGCAGCAGCTCCTGGTCCACCCACGCGCGCTCTTGGAAGGAGACGTAGCAACCCCCAATCCGCTCCATTGCACCGCGCGTTTTGCGCTTCCAGATAATGCACGGAGGCAGCTTCTTTCCCGATGCTGTCACAGCAAGCGCGGCGGTAATGCGCATCGATGCAAATCCCGTGGAGCGAATCACTACGTGACGACGACCGATTTCGTCAACGGTTTGATTACGCGGATCTTCGAAATAGACCGCAGTCTCATCCATAAGGATGGTGCGGTCTCGGTTCATGTCTCCTTTGTTGTCCATCAGGAAACGCATGTAGGAAACAGCTCGACTGACCAGCTCGTCGTCCGTGAGCGTCGTTAGATTGGTGCGGCGGCGAAGGCTGAGTCCATTTCGCTGCATGAACGCAGTTATCCATGGATCAGAAGCGGCAAATCGGATCGGGTGCTCTTCGTGTTCCTCCTCCGTCCTGCTGGCGCGAAAAAGATGGCGTGCTTGAGCGGCGATCAATCGCGTGTAACCTTCTCCTTCAGGAGGCGACGGTTGTAGATGAGGTCCACAAGCACGTCCTCGGCTTCACCCAGCACCGGTCGGCGACCTCCACCAGCCAGACGACGACGATTGCCTTGGCCAGCCAGGATTTGGTCACGGTTGTGCCACCACTGGCGAAACGCGCCGGCCGAAATGCGCCAACCCAACGCACGAAAATGGGCTTCCGCTCTAGACGGGACGCCACCACCCTCGCTCGCGATCCATTCGATGGCTTGCCTCTTGATGATTAGCTCCACGCTCTTCCGTCTTGCTGGCATGTTGACGAATGAGCTGGTAAGCGTGGTGCTGCTGGAGGAGCGAAGATTGGGTGGATGGGAATTGTCTACCACTTCTCAGGTAAGTCGATACCGACGGCAGTCTATTCGGAACGGCACTCTAATACATGGCACTCTATTGTAATAGTATGCCCTCATCATAGGGCACTCTATTCGCAGGGTACTATAATACCTTAGGGCATACTATTCGGTATTATACGTTAGAGACCTTTCGAAGCGAGTGTTGTTTGTGGTTTGTGGGATAGGGACACAAAAAAGTCCAGGCGACGCTTCGGCCCCGATCGTATCACGGGATAAATCGACTTAGACGCCACTCTATCCAACATCTTTGTTGGTTGTGGGATCCTCTTTGAGGTCGCTGAACTCCTATCTTTAATATCCCTACTGGTAGTCTAGCTATAGGTTGTTCGAGTTTTATCACGCGGCGACGCTTGATGAACAGCCTCGCCGATGCGAGACGTGCACGCTACGCGTGCAGACGGCTATACCTTTCGCTGTGGAGGATCTACGTGCCGATGCCACAGCCTATTCAAGTAGCCTTGCATCAAGCCGCAGCTCTGGCGAGGGCAGGTCCGAGAACGGAGGCGCTACGGCTGTCGTTCGAGTCGATCCAGACCGCGAAGGTCAGTCAGGCATCACAACTCAAGCGCAAGTCCTAGCGCGCGACAGCGTCTCGGTGCGTCACGAAGTTGCGCAGACATCGGGGTGAGAGGGCACCCCACGAGCTGTGGGGCGTCTTCGTCGAGGAGGGCGTCTTCGACGTCATCTAGGTCGCCGAGCGGGAGCAGCAGCAGCCCCCGGTCCCATTTGCCTCCATTTGCCTCCATTTGATGCCCCGTGATCTTAGATGGGAGACTGATTTTTGAGCTGTGATATAAATGTAGCGATTAGTTCGTATCCCACATCCAACATACTCGGAGTTTCGAAATTAAATTGCGGGGCTTTGTTGTTTGTGGTTTGTGGGATACGCGTATCCCGCAAACCACAAACAACACTCGCTTCGAAAGGTCTCTATTGTCATCAATATTTGAGTAATGAACTATCCATCCAATAAGAAGCCAGAGTTCTTATTTTTGAAAGCCTTCCCGCCCTTTTTGAATCAAATTTGAATGAGCAATGCACCAGGCAATCGGGCCGTAATCTATTTTTTTCTTTCCCTCTGACCAGTTGATGGACCCCCTCCTCCCTATACAAATTTCCATATAAAGCACAAGCCCTCACACTGCAGCGCCAACTGTAGCGCTTGGTAGGCGCTATCGCTTACCAGTTCAGCAGGAAAAATTGAGTAGTGGTTCCCAAAGCTTAAAGTGCATGGTGGGTCCAGCAGCACGTTCTCAACGGCTCTTTTTGTGGCGTTGCATCGTAGCGCATATAGTGACCCTAGAGACGGCCCATGATGGTATAGACCACCCATGATGGTATAGACCCTTTATGGGGCTTCCTTTCACTTATTTCTCTATGTAGAAGCTCTTAGCTTCTGTCAAAAATGTCTTGGGCCGGTATCTTACCGAGCTGAATGCAAGGAATTCCGGGTCCATGATCTGGTAAATAAAGGAGTGAACCAATCAAAGTCTATTTCCTAAAAATAGAAGGATATGACTGGACAAAACAACGATTAGCTCATGATGTGGTAAAAGTCCATGAATTGGTAAATCACGTTATGGTGGGGTCGCCTTCGGCGACGGAGCCGCCTTCGCTGCGCTCGGCAGCAAATCGTACTTAGTTAAATTCGTACTTAGCGAATAAGTGTGATCTACGCACGGACGGACAACGTCGTTCTGATTGAGTCTTTAGATTCCCAACCAGTCCGACTACTGTAAATCCAGCTTTGCTGTGCAGAGGCAGATACGAATTTTGGCTTGCCCATTTCGCTACTCCTTCCCAGTTTGATGTCGAAGTCGTCAGCCTTGGGAAACTGCACAGGCGTGAATGTCAACCCTAAAAACTCTGGGTGAATCATCACAGACACTACCTTGAGTTTGCCCGCCATTGAGCGTACCGTTCAGGTAGTGCGTACCAACCAAAATGTAGTTGTACGAGAGACGCACTCCTCTCGCCAGCACCAAGTCGGGCTGTGTAGTTTGGGCGCAGCACGTAGGAAGACCTCATGCCACTGAGTTGTTTTGAGCGAGTCCGGGTAGCCCGCAGGCGAAAATCCCCTTTCGGCACTCATTGACTACTGCGGCTTACCTTGTAGCCAGCTGTGGCCGCAATCCAACCTCAGAAAGCTCCGCAGAGTCTTTCCAGGATTCCTTCATAGTCACAACCACTCACAACTAAAGCCATTAGCATCTAACTACATCAACGACCTATCACCCACTAAGCTTGTTCGTCCTGCCGTTGATGTCTCGTACTCCCACTTCATACCATACTGAATGCCAGGCAACATGCACACATACACTGTGCCACTAGGTCGACGCTACGCGCACCAGCAGCAATGAACGACGAAGCTTAAACTTCTTCCATCTCGACGTCGTCCTCTGCCCCGACAGTCTCAACCATCTCCCAGGCTTCGGCCACGTCTTCCACGTTCAAGTGGCCTCGTTGGCGCTCGAACTCGGATAGCACCAACGCCTTGGTAAACACGTCAGCCTGATTGTCAAGCACTTGGCACATAAACCACGTCCAGCTCTTTGTCTTGGACGTACTCGTTGCCAAAACGAGCATGCTTCGCCATGCACCGCACTCTCGACGTGTTGCCATTGTTCGCCACGACTGCAATCGTGCTCTGGTTGTCGCAGTAGACTGGCACTTCCAGCCCTTGTTCACCATATCCCAGCTCCAGCAGGAACCCTCGAGCCCAAACGACCATCTTACTACACTCGCAACAGGCGACAAGCTTAGAACTGCAGGTGACTTCAGCCACGCGCCGTTGCATGTGACTCTTCCACATCCATGCGTTGCCGTACAACCGCAGCAGATAGCCCGTGACCGATCGACTAGTGTCTGGACACGACCGATGATCTGCATCAAAAGATGCATCCATCACCGGGAACTCAGAAGTAGCTCTGTACACCAATCCCAGATGCCTGGTCGCAAGTCCATAACGCACCATCCGCTGTACCGCTCGATAGTTCTCCAAAATGTACGCACTAGTGCGTTCTCACGGCATTGGCCAGATCGCGGCGAGTACACATGACCAAATACTGCAAGGACCCCTCGATCTCGCGGAACGGCAACTTTTTCGGATTGTTGATCTTGTCTTCACCCCTTTCAATCTTGGTAGGCTTGTCATGGTGAAACTGCGGCGACCACCCAGGCTTAGCACACCCCAAGCCAAACTTCTCGACCAGCCGCTTAATATACGCAGTTTGCGACAAGGTCAGGGTGCACCCTGGTCTGTAGTGCACTTCCATGCCAAGTAGCTGGCGCACGCGTCCGATGTCCTTCCGCTGAAGCGCGCTGCAAGCTGCGCGACAACTTCGTCGATGTCAGCAGGTAAGGATGATGTCATCGACGTACACAGTAAGAAAGATCACTCGACCCGCACGCCGTCTCCAGTACACACCGGCATCGTAGGTGCACTGCATACACCCGAGTTCAATCAAAACCTTGTGCAGTGTGTCGTTCCATATCTTAGATGCTTGTTTCAGACCGTACAGGCCTTTGCGTAGCCGACAGACGCGATCAGTTCCATCTTCGTACCCTCGGGCTGCTCCATGTAGATGACGACGTCAACCAGCTCCCCCACTTAGAATCGCGGTGACGAAGTCAATGTGGCGACACTCGAAGCCGACAGACATGAAGATCAGCAACACTTGCCGAACGGACTCAATGCGAGCCCCAGGTGAGTACGTGGCCAAGTAGTCCATGCCATACTTCTGCAGGAATCCGCGAATACCAAGTCTTGCCTTCAATCTCTCCACATCGTCTTTCGCATTCCGTTTTGCCATAAGTACCCACACTGATGTCAGTATGTTGGCTCGACGTCGCCCTTCCTCTTCGTCGGACGTGTCACGAGCTTGTGGTGTAGCGGGATCAGCAAAATCTGCGAGATCACCAATCCAACTTACCAACAGCGCCCGGACACCGGCTAACGGAGGGGGTCCCCCGATGATCCGTGATCTTGTGTGCTGAACTTCTCACCTTTTTTTTGTACCCGACGGTAGGGCTGGATCTTGCTCTTCTGGTGTCTGCCGAAGAGTTCAAGTGGTTAAGAAGCAACGTCTGGGCGAGACGCGGGGATGTGGATGGAGCAGCGCGGAAATCTTCACTCTGCTCGCGGTTGAAGTTCCCAATCCAGTTCTAGTCGACTTGGATCGGGCGGCCTGGATCTGGATCCGGCCGTGGGGTGGCCTTGTGGTGGTTGTTGTTCCTTTCCGATGCCTTCGCAGGTCTTCCTTGGTCGTACTTGCCGCTTCCTATAGCGGGATCCGTAGATGTTGAGAGTCGAGGATGCACCCGGACAAGTAGTAACTCCGGGTAGATCGGGGATCTGCACTTGCAAGTATGTCACTAGGAAGGTTGAAGAACTGTCTCATTGTATTATCCTGTCTTAACCAACGCTAGATCCACTACCGTTAAACTTGCTATGCCGTAGGACCAATGTACTTCCTGATTCCTGGCGAGGAAGAAGGTCTTGCGCTTTCCAAGGCAAATTCGAGTATGATTTATGCTGAAGGGTGTGTTCCGCATCCAGCTTCAAAAATCAGACTGATATTCCTATAAGCGCAATACGGGCCGGTCTGGCTAATCGGTCGATCATCCGATTCGGACGCGGAACACAATTCCGAGGATCAGCTACCGGTCGTAGCGCACTATCAAACATGATAAAAAGACAGCACTACGAAGAACGAGAGTGTATGTTTTTTAAAACTCGGTCTTGATCCACATTACCCGACCACAAGTGAAGAGCATCGCGGCATCGGTCATCGCGGGTGGTGGGTTAGGCACTGCAGACTCTACTTAAGAAACGGTGTTTTACGAGATGATGCGCTACCCAAGTTGCGCTTGAAGAGGTAGACGCCGGGGCATGCTAGCGTGCAATGCTCACTGCACTGCTCAGCGTGTCTTGACCGGCACCAGCACGTGCTTGACCAGCTCCTTGAGCTAAGGTTCGATCCACGGGTTCAGCAGGTCCAGTACGCCCGTGATGCACCGCCGACATTGACGGCCATCTCGCGTCCCCGACGAGCGTGGTCTGTACGCCGAAGCAGAGCGACCCGGTGTTTTCGTTCTCATAACTAAGACGCAGAGAGATGGTTCTGACCTGGGAACAATCAAGCGACACGCAAGGAAGCTAACCAAGCTCCATAGAGTCAGTAGGTACAGATGGGATGATAGGATCCATAGGGAGATAGGATTTTGGGATGTGATGGGATTTAGAGTGTGTTCCGCAAACGCGTATTGTGGCGGATTTGCCCCATTTCAGCTGATATTGTCGTTTTGGCTGATCGCTCGATAAGCTATCGTGTTCCGCATGCCATATTCAGCTGGTTTTGAGGCTCGACCTGGCTCATTGGACAAGCCCGATTTTGGGCTGGTCTCGCAGATCGGCTGGCTTATTGGCGACGAGCGGCTGTAAAGAAAAGTAATATTTACCCTGTCGTACCGTGACCCCCGATCCATCTTCCGCTTCCTTGACCCAGGCACCGCCCTGATCCATCTGAGTCGGACTCAGAATCAGATCTGGATCGGAATGTAGCCAAGTCTGGATCCATCATTTCAGACAATCGCTTATCTCGTCACTTTCCTGGATCCTGCTTCTCCACAAGCTCCCAGGTTCCATTCGCCACCAGTGCAGCATACTCTTCATCCATCGCCTTACTCCAACCTTCTGCGTGCTCAGACGCCATGGCTTTCTGCCGCGGTAGGCTGTACTTGCTGTTCGGTTTGCGCTGGCGCCCTGATCGGTGAGGGCCAGGCGCAGACGTGCTCCCCGCAGCACTTGCAGATGATCCAGTCGTTCCAGTGCGTGTCGGACTTTGACGCAGGTTGCCACTTGCACTAGCGCCACCTGTAGCCCTTGATCCAGCAGTACTTGCTGTCGATCTCCCACTGTTCCCCCTCGGGTTGCACTGCTCGGCGCGTTTGCACCGGTGCCGCCTGTTCCAGGTGTAGTCACACCTCCCGCAGCGCTAGCAGTTCTTGCCACACTAGTAGTGTGTGTTCTCGTAGCCGCACTCCCACTGCCTCCAGACACTGACGAGCCGCGGCTCGCACATGAGCCAGAAGGTGTGGCCGGGTTTCCAGCAACGCTCGCCGTCCCAGAATCTCCTTCGTGACCATCGGCATCGTCTCCATGACCATCACGATCGCCATAAAAAGCCTCAATATACTTCCAGTCACTCTCCTCACTACTGATGTCACTCTCGTCGTCAATACCGCTGCTGGGTTCCAGTGTCGGGCGCTTTTCTTCATTTTCTCCTGCATTTCTCAACTGCATACAAGTCACCCGGGCTCTTCGTAATAACGTCCGCAACTGCCACATGTGGAACCGGCGTCAGCACAAATGGAATCTCGTCTGGCACAGATGTGGCCTTCCCGTATTATTGTTTTGCTATCTGACGCTCCACGTAGTCGCCGCCCACAGCAACATCCTCACGGAAGGTAACCGATCTGCGTTGAAGCATTTCTCCCGTCTTAAGTTCCAAGTGTCGACTCCGCCATGCCCAAGAAGAGCGCAGGCTTAGCGCGCATCTGCAATTTGTTTGTTTCCTTGCTACTCCTTCGGGACATGGATGAATATCGTGACGGTGCCGACATACTGTTTATATATTTGCTATCTGTATAGGTGCATCCAACCAATCACATCTACTCATTCGCTTTTACAGCGAATGAGAGCCCACATCTACTGTATTTTGGCCAATAGTATCGGTTAGGGGTAGATTAAAGAGAGACCGACACGCTGCCGATGTATAATGTCGGCACCGCGATTGAGATATGTTATTGGGCCATAGTTAAGGTAAGTAATGAGCATATCATCGCGATATCATGCACGCTGCCGACAGATAACTAGGATTTTGTATTGGGGGGCCTAGAGCGCTTCGTCGCTTTCGTAATAGCACTTGCATCACGTTCATGAATTCAACCGAGTTTCTCGGCTGATGGCGTGCAGATGGGCACCTAACATGCATGTGCACGGCTTGCGCACAGCACGCAGTCTGCGTGACGCGGAGCAGCACAGTAGAAGCATTGAAGACAGCATAAAGTGTAATAAAGCGTTATAGTTCATAGTTTTATTAGCTTAGTGATAAGTTAGCTACTGCTACACTGCAGCGAGATTTCGGACGTCTCGACGCTGCGGCTCAGTGGCGCCCGCGATATCTCCACCGCTCTTGGTGTCCTGGATGCCGGCGATCTCCTGGCGATGCAGCTGGTGGCGCCTGCGACTCCACCAATCCCCCCGCGTTCATACTGCTGCTGCTGAGTCGTAAGCGCCACGAGCTTCATCGCCAGCTCCCGGACGTCTTGGGCGGCTTGGTCTTCTTGGTCCGTGCGGGGCACCCCTGCCGTCAGCAGCGCCACCGTGGCGCGGGGCACACGCCGCTGGCTTCGTCGGGGTTCTTGGGGGCCGGCTCGGTCGTCGTGGGCAGCAGGGGCGGCTCGGATACGACGGGCGGCTCGGACGTCGCGGATACAAGGGGCGTCGTGGGCGGCAAGCTCGCCGCGGGCAACTCGAGCGTCGTGGGCATCGTGGGCGACTCAGGCGTCCTGAGCATCTTGAGCGGCCCGGGCGTCTTGTGCGGCTCGGGCGTCATGGACAGCACGGGCGTCTCGGGCACGACGGACGCCTTGGACCGGGGGGGCGACGTGGGCGGCTCTGCCTTGGGGGGCCCGGGAAGCTCGTTGGGCTTGGGCGCCACGGCGAGGCATGAGCTCACGCAGCAAAGTCGTGGGGAGTCTTGGTGCTTGGGGCTTGAGAGCGGCCCCAGGAGCACGCATGGAGGTCGCGGTGTAGACACGCTCGCTGGCAGGTGGAGAGAGCCGCCCCCCAAGGTCGTCATCGTGCTCTACCTTCACGCCCTTGCTCTCCGCGCCTCACCCGTGGTGCGGTGCCCGCGGCCGCCTCCCAGTTGCCTGCGTCAGCACTTCACCGTTGTTCCCCTTCCACCGCCGCCGCCTTCGCTCTAAGTCCTCCGATTCCGTTGTGTGGCCACACAACGGAGTATTTAATCCAATAGGGGATTTTTCTAGTTTTAGCCAATCTCGTGCGTGTCGGCCGCTGTCGGCAAGTGTCGGCACCGTGATGGTATGGTAGTAGGCCACACACCCACACACCATCACGCTTTGTCGGGTTTGCAATCATTCAACTTCTCATACGGTGTCATGTCCTTCAGGGCCTTGGCCGCGCTCATGTTGTCGATGTGCACGACGTAGTTTAGGATCTCATCCCAAAGACATGCACGTAAGTTGACTGCTTCTCGAATCGTGCTGAGCAAATAGACCCATTTGTAGCGGGAAGTCTCGTCCTGGATCAGCTGGAAGTACTTGGCCCTCCCCGGCGTCTGGATGCCAACGTAGCAGACATCCGACATGAGTCGCGTACCACAGTCTGTAGCACGTTTGCCGACTAGGCGCTTGAACGTCATCCTCCTTGCCTTTGCTTCCTCGCACGCCATGCACTTGAGTGGTGTCTTCTTGAAGTCGTCCGTGGTCAGCCCGTCCAATTCATCGGCCAAGTCATCGAGGACCATCTTCCTCATGGCCGCTGCGTTCAGATGCGAAAGGTGAGTCGTTGTAGCACATCGGGCAGTAGTCGCCAGCGAGCATGCCGCAGGCCAGTTTCTCCTGCATGCACAGTTCGTGCACGCGCATTTCGAGCCGACAAGCAGGTCCCTGTGGTAGCGCCTGTGCTCCTTGTAGTCGTTATCAGTGTGGTGGCGGTCCTACCGAGCGCACGAATCATCCGCCGGTTGTAGCTCTTATAAATGTGTGTGTGTTGCAAGGGTACTGATGCGCACCATGCTGAAGTAGGGCGGACTGCTCGGGGGGGGGGGGGGGGAGTGTATATGTACTAAAACGACCATAAACGTCCTGAACTGTCCTTCGAAAACCGAAACAATTACGGACGAGAAAAAAGTATAGGATGATGTACAGGACCGGTTCGCCATATAGACCAGTTATGACTTGTCTTGTGGAGTACCCTTGACTTATGCATACAGCAACTGACAGAATGCAACTGCCGACAGCTTAACTGCCACCTGAACAGAGATACATTGCCAAAATATATTTAGCCAATCAGATGGTCCTACAATAATAATTATTGCCAATAGTCGTTTGCTTTCAAAAATGTCAATTTGTGGCTAGCAGTCAGCAAAATGGAGGCATCCAGCACGACGGAGGAGCCCCCGGATGCGGCTAATGCCTCAGGTGTAGTGATGATCGAAAGCACTACACCATCAAGAAAAAAGGGCTGTGTTGCAGGCAATAAAGAGCAAGACTGAACGAGGGCTGCGCGGTCCGAGGGAATCCCGCGCTGGACTCTGAACGACTGGAGGAAGGACAAGGATAGCATTTTCGCGTACAAGGGGAGCGAGGAACCCCTCTCGCGTGCACCAGGGCATCCCGAGACGGTGCCGTTTAGCGGCGAGCTCATCACGTTCATGAAGGACGCCCGCCGCGATTCCGAGGTCCTAACAGCGAAGACGATGGCCTGCTATGTTCGGGACCAGTACCCAGAGTGGCTGAATAGCTACATGGTGGGCAAGAAGGACGCCGTCACGGCTTACGAGTTTTTGCTTAGCCTCCTTAGGCGCTTCGCATATCGCCACGGGTTCGTCCAGCGAACGCCCAGAGGGCTCAAGGTAATATGCTCTCAAACTGTATTTATGCTGCTAAATCGTAATAATTGCCGTTAAACGTAATATGCGCTCTTAATTTGTGTTGTTGACGCTGTTTACGTGTAAATTGTTGTCTTATTTTTCATAGGAAAAACTTCCGACCTCGTTGCGCTTCGCGACGAATTGCGGAGCTGTTTAAGACAAAGTATGTCGGATATGAAGCTAGTACTGTTTTCAACACGGATGAAACGGGAATCTACTTTGACATGGCGTCGTTGAAAATGCTCTCCGAGAAGGGAAAGCCGGCTTCAATTACAGCCGAGCAGAAGCACTCTGCTCGACTAACTGCCGTGTGCACGGTATGTGCCGACTGCAGAAAATTGCCAATACTTGTCATTGTTCGAGACGAGCCAGGGGGATCTATCGAGCAAAGTGAGCTTCCAACTTACCCAAAAGGAACACCATTTATTTTTTATTATTAGTATTATGGATAACAGGCCATGTGTACACAGTTGAGAAGAAGGCCTAGATGGATGGCCGTGTTTGGCTGTTCTATCTCAGATCCCTGCTGTACATTCATATTTCTGAGCCCTAGACTGCCACGTCTCTGAGGAGTCGGCGGAGTTTTTGGTCGACGAAATGCTGACCCACCTCCAGCCGCTGCCAAAACAAAACTCAACATCGGTCTGTCAGCAGCTCGATGTCGGCATCATGAGTCATCTAAAGGCCAAGTTGAAGGCACTGTGGATGGAAGAACGGCCGCCCCCACTAAAAGATGGCGAAAACGTCCGAAGAAGACGGCAAAAGATAAAAAAGACTGGAAACCATCAAGCGTGCCATCAAGGCGTGGGAGTCCATCGATTCTACTACGGTTATTGCGGGTTCTACACAAATTTTCCTCAGGCGATTGAACCAATCGCCCGAGCCCAATCGCGCGACCAATCGCCCGAGGCCATACAAACTCCAGTATTACTCGATTAAGTACGACTACAATCGCCCCGAAGGGTCACTCCAGACCAGCTGCTGCTGCTCGGGCGATTGACAAATGCCTTGGCGTTTGTATAGGAACAATTCGTCCAACCGGCCCCAATTGGCAATTATGGCCGGAATTCACAATACGAGAGCTTTTAACAAAGCCTTTCTTACTAACTTTTAGCAAAATATAGCTTATTTTGGTTTCATTCGAATCATAACTTTTAGGATCGTCAAACCTTTTTAAAGAAATCTTAACCAATTACTGTTCAACCAAGGCTGGTAGTTACATTCTGTCCGTTTTTTTTTTGAAGCCGTGTATTGTCATTTAGTTACTAGTAGCTTACTACTGCTGTCTACCAACAGCTAACGACAAAGCAGCCTGGCCCCACTCGTGCTACAAGCGTCACGAGCCGGGTGGCTCTCCGGTTGCGGAGAGTCCGATGAAATTTCCAAAGCGCGACCTCAGAGAGGACAGGTGATCGATCTCGCCACCCACGAGGTTCGGTAGATACAGGGCACGGGCCCTACACCCACCTGAATGCGGCCGTAGTAGCCGCTGTCCCACAGGGACTTAACTTGAGCGTAATCGCGTTCATCTGGCGCGTGCTGTAGGATGCGTGAGCCTAGGCTTCACAGCATCGCATGACGGCAGCATCCCGAAGGACACCGCCCAAATGCCTCCGTGGAGGCGTGGCTTCAGTGCTTGAACCGCGGTCGCCTGCCGCGAGCTTGAAAGAGTGACAGAAGGCTGGGCCTCCCACCACCGTGGTAGCGACCTATAGAGTTGCTGCCCTCTTGGAGCGCAATCGCCGTCGTCACGCGCGAGCTGCTCCAGTGCCGACTGCCTTCGTCAGCCATGGTCACGCGAAAGCCGTCGCCGCTGCCGCCATGCTCCTTCCTGGGCTCCCGGGGGAGGATTCCCCCCAGGAAGGCCAAGGGACCGGAGATCCTTGGAGGCGACACTTGACAGACACTTGCTCGCGACCCGTCGAATGTTGGAATTACATTCTGTCCGTTGCTGTAGTCAGTGACTCTCAAGTCATGTACTGATTCTCTTACTGAAATAGGTTAGACAGTGCTTACCCACAACGCCTGTGTGTCCCACACTTCATAACCCTTCGGGAAACTCTCGTGTAACCCCGTTACATCCTCCCCCACCAAAACGTGGACACGGGTGTTCACGCTTAACGGTCAACCTCCGGGTCTTGTTTCGTGAAGCCTCCTCCTCGAACGAGCCAATCCACATCGTGTGGACTTCTCTGGGAACTTCTCGGCGCAACGCGCCTTCACATGACTTCAAGTCATAAAGCCTTTTGGCCCTTTGACCGCAGGCAGCCTTCCGCGAGATACGCTTCGGACCCTCGCTCCTCTAGTGCCGCTGCTCCTCGTGCATCCACTTCACCAGCATTCGCGCGCACGCTCACGACGCCTTCCCGGCTCTCCGTGTCCGAGTACTTCGCAGCGCAGCGCCTGAAGCGCAGTTCACGGCGCACAAGCCCCAGCTCCCCTCGAGCACCCGCTTAGCACACCATGTACCCCAGAGATCTCTTCGGAGATGAGGACGAAGGTGAGGTCGACTACAGCGAGTCCGTTGCGTGCTCTCCAAGTCGAAAGGATGCGTCCGCATCTACGCGACGCTCCCCGAGCCGCCGTGACGCTCCGTCCACGTCGTTGACACACCGTGAAGAAGGATCGCCGGCCCCGGTTGGCTCTCCGAGCCGTCGCGATTCAGCAGAGCGCGCTGCACCGTCGAGGGAGGAACCGCGGCCATCGCTGCGAACTCCAAACCCGTTCCTTGAACCCTCCTCCGGTCTCTACGAGCAGCGCGCGCTCAGGGAGCCACGGTACTCGCCGCCTCGTGGTGAGGATGTGCCCCTGGGGAAAGTCATCTTAACCCCTTGGACGAAGCTCAGTCCGGGCAGGTTGCGGCGCAAATCACTCCCATGCGCTCCCATCGCCCTGAGCTGCGGCCTCTGCTGAACCCCAGCACTGCCGGAGTACGGCTTCAGGCCTTGAGACCCTGCGGAGGCGTGTCGCCAGGCTTTCCAGCAGTCTCTCGCTTTGCACGCCGTACGGCCAGCGGCCCGTATTCCGGAGGAGCTCGCTTTGCGTACGTCTCCGCGAGAACGACTCCTCACTCCACAGTCGATGCTTGTCGCGGAGTATCGCGAGCGGTTGCGGCTTCAAGCCCAGTAGAAGTCGGTGCCCGCCATGCGGACGTACCCGGTGGTACTCAGCCCGGGGGAGGCCTCGATTAAGTATGAAGCTCTGTTAGCGTCCTGGACCGAGCACAGCCGGAACTACAGCTCCATGGAAGCTCTTCGAGCCAGCTTCAGCGAAGTGGATGTTCGCATCGAACGCAAGCTCCGTTTCGACTTTGCGAAGGTCCGAGCCAAGCGCAGCCTTTCGGCCATCGCCCAGCCACATACCCAGTCTAGCGCTGCGCACTTCGCTCCTCCGCCTCTCTCCGCGAGGGAGTAAGCGCTGCGGCTCAGGGTCAGCCTCGGAGCAATGTGGCTGACCCAGCAGCTCCCCCGCCTAGCGCGGTACGGCCGGCGTACCGGCCTTGAGCCCTCGGGGCGATGGTGATCAAGCTGATCAAAACCGTCCACGATGTCTTCGGGGAGGGGCACTTCAAACTCCCATTTTGTTTTGAGTTCTCGGAGTGCGGGCACCCACGCCATTTCACCAGGTACTGGTTTTGACCCGGCACCGACGCTTCGCCAACTGGCGCTCCACATGGTAGTGAAGGTTCGCTTGCTCGTTGAGCAGAGCCAGTGGAAGCCGTTGTGGAGCCCATCGCGACTCAGAGTGAGCTTCTTGGAGTACAGCGGCAGGTGGATAGCCTTCGGAACCATTTCCAAGACATTGATTCGGTCTGGCGCGTATTCTGACCCCTTGACGAGCTCACTGAGCAAGTGGAGCGGCTCGAAGTCCCTCGCGAAGTCTGGACCCGTCTCGGTACCTTGGAAGAGGATCTCGGCCGTCTGAACGCGTTGATCAACTACTTCGTGATCGCGAGGAGCACCGCGCTCGAGATCTCTCGGAGATACAGCGTCAGCGGACTGTGCTTCAGGGTCAGCTTGACCTTCTGGTCCGCATGCAGGCGCCCCCTGCGCCTTCGGCTCCCGGCCCGCGGCACCGCCGCTGTGGCCCCTGTGTCCGTGGCACCGCCGGCGTTGCCGCTTCCGGCTGGGATCGCAGCACGAAATAATTACGGAGAAAAAAGTATAGGATGATGTACAGGACCGGTTCGCCATATAGGCCAGTTAGGACTTGTCTTGTAGAGTAGAGCTCCACGGACACTATTCGGGACTAATATCTATACTACTACTGATATTTGTAACAGCATGATAAAACAAGCACACATCCCATGTCAACAAGAGTTTAATTCTGCTCTTTACTGAAGTGTTTCTCAGTGCCCGTTTCCAGTGGAAGAGGCACTCTACGTTGCGGTACGCGGAGACGACTCGATCTCTGCGTAGATCACCTTTTTATTCAGTCATCTAACATCGCGTAGAGTCTCCTTGCGATGCGCCTGATGTCACCGTGCGTCCGGCGATTCATGTCCGTGTACAGGAAGGGCTGGCACAGGCCGACGAGGTCGAGCGCGCCTGCGACACTCCGTAATCCATCATGTGGGCCACAACATACCTAAAATCATTTTCCCGCTCCCCCATCATTCCACAAATCAAAAGAAAGGAGAGCAAACGATGAGGTTGTTTTGCTTGCTGCTGGACGGATCCAACAAACCCAAGCCATTCAGCGTATTCAGCGTGAAAATGACGCAGCCAGACGACACGGTTGGCGATCTGAAGACGGCTATTCGTGCCAAGGCGGATTTGGGTTTACTCACACACAATCTCGACTTGTTGCTGACACACACTAAGGAGCACGGATGGTTGGAGGACGTTGAGTGTGTCCTGACCCTTGACGTAGATGCTCTGACGACACTAAACCCACTTAACGAGCTCACGGACGTGTTTGAGGAGATGCCGCCGAAGGCCGCGGTCCACGTCGCTGGTTGGCGCCGCCGCTCGCGCGCAGGGCGTCCATCAGTATGGTAGTGTCCTGCACGTTGTCGGGGAGGCGGATGGAGTCATCCCGCTTATGCCGTCATCCGAGGTGAGTCGTTGTAGCACATCGGGCAATAGTCACGCCGCAGGCCAGTTTCTCCTGCATGCACAGCTCGTGCACGCGCATTTTCGAGCCGTCAAGCCGGTCACTGTAGTAGCGCCTGTGCTCCTTGTAGTCATTATCAGTGTGTTGGCGGTCCTACCGAGCGCACGAATCATCCGCCGGTTGTAGCTCCTATAAATGTGTGTGTTGCAAGGGTACTGATGCGCACCATGCTGAAGTAGGGCGGACTGCTCGGGGGGGAGGGGGGGTGTTTCTGTACTAAAACGACCATAAACGTCCTGAACTGTCCTTCGAAAACCGAAATAATTACGGAGAAAAAAGTATAGGATGATGTACAGGACCGGTTCGCCATATAGGCCAGTTAGGACTTGTCTTGTAGAGTAGAGCTCCACGGACACTATTCGGGACTAATATCTATACTACTACTGATATTTGTAACAGCATGATAAAACAAGCACACATCCCATGTCAACAAGAGTTTAATTCTGCTCTTTACTGAAGTGTTTCTCAGTGCCCGTTTCCAGTGGAAGAGGCACTCTACGTTGCGGTACGCGGAGACGACTCGATCTCTGCGTAGATCACCTTTTTATTCAGTCATCTAACATCGCGTAGAGTCTCCTTGCGATGCGCCTGATGTCACCGTGCGTCCGGCGATTCATGTCCGTGTACAGGAAGGGCTGGCACAGGCCGACGAGGTCGAGCGCGCCTGCGACACTCCGTAATCCATCATGTGGGCCACAACATACCTAAAATCATTTTCCCGCTCCCCCATCATTCCACAAATCAAAAGAAAGGAGAGCAAACGATGAGGTTGTTTTGCTTGCTGCTGGACGGATCCAACAAACCCAAGCCATTCAGCGTATTCAGCGTGAAAATGACGCAGCCAGACGACACGGTTGGCGATCTGAAGACGGCTATTCGTGCCAAGGCGGATTTGGGTTTACTCACACACAATCTCGACTTGTTGCTGACACACACTAAGGAGCACGGATGGTTGGAGGACGTTGAGTGTGTCCTGACCCTTGACGTAGATGCTCTGACGACACTAAACCCACTTAACGAGCTCACGGACGTGTTTGAGGAGATGCCGCCGAAGGCCGCGGTCCACGTCGCTGGTTGGCGCCGCCGCTCGCGCGCAGGGCGTCCATCAGTATGGTAGTGTCCTGCACGTTGTCGGGGAGGCGGATGGAGTCACCCCGCTTATGCCGTCATCCGAGGTGAGTCGTTGTAGCACATCGGGCAATAGTCACGCCGCAGGCCAGTTTCTCCTGCATGCACAGCTCGTGCACGCGCATTTTCGAGCCGTCAAGCCGGTCACTGTAGTAGCGCCTGTGCTCCTTGTAGTCATTATCAGTGTGTTGGCGGTCCTACCGAGCGCACGAATCATCCGCCGGTTGTGTTGTAGCTCCTATAAATGTGTGTGTTGCAAGGGTACTGATGCGCACCATGCTGAAGTAGGGCGGACTGCTCGGGGGGGAGGGGGGGTGTTTCTGTACTAAAACGACCATAAACGTCCTGAACTGTCCTTCGAAAACCGAAATAATTACGGAGAAAAAAGTATAGGATGATGTACAGGACCGGTTCGCCATATAGGCCAGTTAGGACTTGTCTTGTAGAGTAGAGCTCCACGGACACTATTCGGGACTAATATCTATACTACTACTGATATTTGTAACAGCATGATAAAACAAGCACGCATCCCATGTCAACAAGAGTTTAATTCTGCTCTTTACTGAAGTGTTTCTCAGTGCCCGTTTCCAGTGGAAGAGGCACTCTACGTTGCGGTACGCGGAGACGACTCGATCTCTGCGTAGATCACCTTTTTATTCAGTCATCTAACATCGCGTAGAGTCTCCTTGCGATGCGCCTGATGTCACCGTGCGTCCGGCGATTCATGTCCGTGTACAGGAAGGGCTGGCACAGGCCGACGAGGTCGAGCGCGCCTGCGACACTCCGTAATCCATCATGTGGGCCACAACATACCTAAAATCATTTTCCCGCTCCCCCATCATTCCACAAATCAAAAGAAAGGAGAGCAAACGATGAGGTTGTTTTGCTTGCTGCTGGACGGATCCAACAAACCCAAGCCATTCAGCGTATTCAGCGTGGAAATGACGCAGCCAGACGACACGGTTGGCGATCTGAAGACGGCTATTCGTGCCAAGGCGGATTTGGGTTTACAGATTCCGCCCTCACTTCCGTCACCCAAATCAGTTGATAACCTGATAGCTTCTGATAATATTATTTTATAGGGTAAATGCTCCCACCGCCTTGTTTTGAAATCAAACTGAGCGCGCGAAAATGGACCTGCAGATACCTCCCGCGTTTGCACTACACTAGACACTTCACAAACTGCCTCCTACCTCGCAAGCAGCACCCAAGCCTACCCTCCTACGATCGACATGGTGCGTTGGTTGACCATCGGACAGAAGCGCGAGCTGATCGCTAAAGCGGCCGAGTGTCCGGCGCTGTCGCAGTCCGCACTTGCAAAGTGGGCGACTGACGCGTTCACGTGTGGACGAGGTTATGCGAGCCTCTGAACTTCACTTCTAAGACGTAATCTCCTTCTATAATAAATATCACTCTAGTACCGTAACAGTGGCACTGCCTGACGGAAATGAGGGCGGAATCTGTACTCACACACAATCTCGACTTGTTGCTGACACGCACTAAGGAGCACGGATGGTTGGAGGACGTTGAGTGTGTCCTGACTAGAGCTGTCGCCTGAGTTAAGCCTAACCTCCGTTAACAACTTTTTTTAACAACCTGCGCTGATCTCCTAACCTACCTTAACCTCCCACCCAACCTCTTCATATCCTCATACGAAAACCAAGTAAAAAAATCTTGATCCCGTCAACGGCCGTCACTTTGACTCGGAGCATGGAAGAGCTCCGCTCGCCAGACCCGGTTGCCACGCCGGCGCGGCTTCCTCCTACTCCGGCCAAGACAAATGCGGCATCTTCCAACGTCAGCCACAGCTCTAAGAAGGCTGGTTCAAGTCAAGATCCTCCGTCTGTGTCAAGACGGCGCTCAAGCAGAAAAGCAAGCTCTACAGAGCGCGATCGGAACGCTAGTGACGGTCAAATACGCAGTGCCTACACCTCACCTGAAGCCCGCGCGAGCGTGACAACTCCAAGCGCCTTAATTGCCGGTTCTTCCGTCAGCAAGCGGCCTCGAGGAAATCGATCGAGTGCAAAAAAATCCTCAAGTACCAAGCGAAAGAAAACACAGACAAGCCCGCGCCCCGAAGTGACAGCCAGCGCATCCAGACGAAGCCCTATCATCAGCCAACCGCACATCCTGATCAAGTACCACCGGAACGTGACCCGAATTCAGAACTCGCTAAGCGCTGGCGAGTTGTCCTGAAACACAATACACGACTTGAAGCCCCTCCTCCCAGGCTTTTTACGACGAGACGTCAGCGACGCCCTGACGTATGGCAATTTGTGCAGCTTGTCCCCAACCCCGCTTGCTGGTATCTCTCGGATGAGGAGTTTGATAACAGCAATGCTATGTATGCATATTGCAAGAAGTGCAGGACGTCACTCACTTTCTGAGTTGGCAATCACAAAGTGATGGAGCACATGACGAAGCATCATAGTCGCGAGCTGGCAGAATACGCAGCAGCAAAAAAGTTGCAACGCCGACTGGAGGAGGATTTCGACGAAGTTGTCGTTGAGCTCCGTACAATCACCGCCGAAGAACAAAAAGAGTTCAATAGGCTATTGGCAAAATGGATTACAAGTCACTTTCGCCCGCTGGTTTTGGAGGAGGACAAAGGATTCATTTAATTTCTTTCATTTATCACGGAAACATTGTCTCGAGTCAAAGTAAAAATCCCAAAGCGCCACCAGTTGCGGGGATGTGTCGTTGAATTTGCCGCTGAACTCCGAATCAAGGTCCGCGACGATATTAAGCGGTTCTGTGTGTACTTTTCGATCACTAGTGACATTTGGTCAGCTCGCAATAAGCGGAGCTACATCGCGTTTACAATTCACTACGTGACGGACGACTTTCACCCTCGAAACTGGACTTTGGAGGTAAAGGAACTTCCAGGCATCCACACCGGCGAAGTTATCGCTGAAGCGCTGGATGAAATCATGGAAGACTGGGAGCTTCAAAAAGAATTTTGTACCCGTTTCGTCAGGGATTCTGGTTCCAATATTGTCAAGGCCGGTAAGATCATGGACATCTACCACGCCCCCTGCATGGCTCACGAAATTCATCTTGTCCTATCAGGAGCAATTTCGTCGCAAAAGAAGTCCTCTCAAAAGACAAAACCGGCTTGGGCTTCGATTGTTGAGAATGAGCCGGGTGCAATCGCTACCGAGCACGAGATAGACGATGACCTGAACGAAGACGAGAGAACCGATATCGAGACAATTCGCGATAATGCCGTCGTTAAACTCGCTGATTTCATCGACACGACTTTAGCTGCCCTAGAAAAGGATGGCATGCAATCCATGCGAGAGATCGTGCAAACTTTCCGCTCACTCGCTGTGTATTTTCGCCGATCCACCAAAGCACACAGATGCCTGGAGGGCATCCAAAAGGAGAATAATCCTCGCGCGACAGCTATCTACCCTATTGTCGATTGTCCAACTCGTTGGAATAGTAGTTGGCTTATGCTGAATCGGTGCGTCGGCCTACAGCCATGTTTGGGTAAGTTCTTCGAGTATTTATTCTCCGATGAGGGTCGAGTGGAGTTCAAAGACATTCGCAACAAGCTGGTGAAGCCTAAACATCAGAAATGGCTGGCGATCAAATGTCTTTGCGTCTTGCTGCAACCGTTTGCATCCGTCTCGACTTGGCTTGGTGGCCAAACCTACCCAACACTCCCGCTCGTCATGCCTGTCATCGACGCTCTTGAAGACGTTCTGAACGACAGCGAGTTGTTTGATGGAATTTTGAACTCAGCGGGAGGAGAGGCCTACGTCGATGAAGTTCGAGGAATGGCGTTCCTGCAACGCTAACTCACGACACCATGATGCTCTTACGGCAACGTTACTGGCTTATCGCAACGTTACAATCCCGAAGGATAAAGGGTAAGACATCGTCGGACGCGTAATTTATTTGATAAATTACTCGCGTGGACCACAACAGTATATTATTTTTGAGGCATTATCGACGCCAAATGAGTACAGGGTGGACTTCTGAGGAGCGCAAATCAAATAAAACGTTCATGGAGATCATCTGGAAAGAGCGAGTTCGGTGGGAGGGCATTGGAGTGGCGCACACTACCTCTACATTCTAGCGGATTCGTAATTATTTTCAAAGTAAAAGCAAACTTGAATAAATCCATGAAGTTTGGAGCCTTCAATCCCCGCACCATTATGTTGTGCAACGGATGTCACTGGCCGTCTTAGTTGCCAATACTTATCAGTTGTTCATGTTACGCCCTCTGACGGGATACCCTAGTCTAAACATAGGACGAATCGTTTTAATGTGGGTAGTTTGTAGTATTCACTAGTCATTAACGTCGTTCTTACCATAACGTTGCCCTAACAATAACGTTGCCTCCTAACGTTGCTTCAGTTGTAGCATGGTTCCGAGGGTAAGACCGTTCAATAATACTATCTATTATTCGTTACAGCTAACGTCCAGGTTCGCTGCGCTATCTACAAAATAGGATGTTGTGTCTGTGTGCACGCAGTAGGCACGCTTGCTTACTCTAGGAATTTAGTGGTAATCAATCATATTCTCGACTGCTATCATTGAATTTATGTTGCCAAGGCCTTAGCAACCCTCCTCCAACCCCCGTATTACGTTATTAACTATGTATCAGGCGTGCGGCTTTTATAATACAATTTTTGTCCGTAGTATGAGTGACTCTAGCTATAGCAATTACATAACCCTGCTAGTGCGCTCTAAGGCTTCTTCTCATCTCTTATTTCCTACGTTAGTGTATTCCCACCGACTCCGACTACTCTGTGCAGTTGTGTGCTGTTATTGCAGATAGCGATTCTATGTGTTGCATGTCTCTAGCATAATAAAAACCGCAACCGAAAACAAGATGATGCTTAAGCTGGTTGTTGTTGAAATCCACGAGAACAAGGTAGAACATCAAATAGCTCTCACAGAATGATATCATCCCCAATCTAAATCAATTTAGTGAATACAAGTACTTACGTCGACATCATACGAATCAGTTAAAATTAGCTCCAGATGGTACTTAGGGTTGTCTTCCATTTGAATACATGTGCGAAGTAGGTTATATAGTGTGATTCAGGACTACCGGAGCCATAATATTGCATGTTGATCACCGCTTTCCAATGTTGTGATCAATTACGTAGTGTTGAACGGTCATCGGTACGTAAATTTTCTTGGCCGTTAGCTAGTCTAACAGACTGAAATGAAACCTCACTTTAAAACGAAACGAGTCATCGTTACGTACAGGGCCAACCGCGCATCGAAACACAGTACGTTTTGCTAAGTTAACGTTGCATTACGCATATATCGTTGCCGTAAACTCGAAGTATTATAGCAAACAATGTTTCCTACCAACGCATTTGGTGTCATACAGTAGCTAGTGACGTTCGTTACGTTTGTGTATCACCCTGTGCAGGTAACCGCTACCCAACAGTAGCCTCATGTCAGCGTCCACACCAACTTATAGTTCTTGGAAAAATCGGAATGCAAGCCCAGTCAATAGATAACAGAAGTATACTAGTATTGCCAAGCTAATTTGACGATATGACTCTAACCGGCACGGCAACACTAACTGTTATTCAGATTCCACATTAGCAGATGTGGTAGAAGTGTTATAATAACACCAGAATTTAGACATTTGTTTGTGATCATATGATCACAAGTGTATACATTTAGTATTTTGCGGGAATATAGGCAATTAACAATATGCACGATAGCAACACTTAATATGCACGCGCGCATCTCTCGAAAATTCCGCATCAGGCGTTTGCCATTCAGAACTACTCGCATGTACTACAGTAACTACAGGAATTCAACTTCTAAGGTAGGGCTAACTACTCTAATTTCTGCATTTGCTAGCCGTCGTCACCGGCTACCCTCCCGGTGGATCTGACGCCACAATGGGAGCATGGATTGGTGTGGCCATAGCTAAAACGAAGTTCAGGAGAAGTCATAACAGTTCGAGAAGTCCATTCTTAGTAAACGGAGGGTGATGAATATAGCAATGTTAATGGGCAACGTTAACTTCAAGGCGACGTTAATGGTAGAGCAACGCTAACACTTAGCGATATATTTGATGTAGTTTAGGTTGTAGTCAGCCTTCACGCCTGAGTTCAGGTTTCCACTTGTTGCGGCTAAGATGCAATATTAAGAGCGACTACGACGTTATGAAACCATTATAATCAGGCGTATGGAGGAAGGACATGAGTTCAACCAAATCTGAAAAACCGGAACCCTCCAGATTTTTTTCAGCCAACTTACTCCGGCAGAATGCCTGTCTCTATGTCAACAAAAAACAAGCTTAAACGTGTTAGATAGAAGTCGACAGGTATGAATCATTGAATTTCATTCATATACAGACTAAGCTTGGTAAAGATTGGTTAAACCAGGTGCTGTTATATGTGTTTACTCTTTAATCCTACATGCATCGTTTTCTCCGCATTAGGTGTCACGACATTATCCCACTAGACGGCAGGTGGGTAGGAAACGACGGCATGGATCTTGGCGTTGGTGGATCTGCTTGTTGCTTGACTTTCCAGGTTGTAATAGACGCGGACGGCCCAGTGTGCGTTGGCTGTGGCGGTGGGAAATATAGAGCTCGCACCAAAATTGGCAGTGGCTGTTTACCATAATAAGGTCATGCGCGACGACGTTAACAAGTGCAACGTTAGTAAGCGCAACGCTAATAGAGCAACGTTATGATAACCGCGCCTGTGCTGGATCCACCAATTCGATACTTCTCGCCGCTGACTTCGCTCCGGCAGCTCTCGCCTTACGCTTGGCTGTGGATGGGTCACACAATACAACGCGTTAGTTACGCGAACCACCCTACTTGATCAGCAATGTTAGGAGGCCCAGCAACATTAACCCACCTCGCTTGTGGCGACTCGCCGACCTTGGGCTTAGTCTTGGACATTATCCGCGGTTTCTCGCCATCGGCGTTGCAGCCGGCTTCGGAGTGTTGTCGGTCATCGCAAGACGCATTGCTTCGGACGCGGGCTGTCTAGTCGTCTGCGACAATACTTTAAAAACGGTAGACAAAACATGCATTCCAAATAACGTTAGCCAAACCCAGCAACGTTATAAACAGTCCACAGCAACGTTATCGTACCTTCCGTAACGTTGCTCGCTTTTGCGGTTGTCTGCTTCTTGGTCGACGCGGCCTTTCATCTCGGGCGACCCGTCCAGCTTCTTAGATGGCGCGTCCAGCTTCGTGGGCGGCGCGGCCTTCGTGTTGGGATGCACGTCCATCGTCTCTGGCGGCGCGGCCTTCGTCTTGGGCGCCGCGTCCAGCTTCTTGGGTAGCGCGATCGGCTTTTCTGGTGGCGCTGTATCCACGGGCGGAGCGTTCTTTGCTTGCGCGTTAGCCTTCGATTTCGGAACTGGATAGAATTTTAACAATCAACCAAATCAGTGCAACATTATCAAAATGTAACGTTAATTACAGCAACAATAGAAGAGCAACATAACAACTCACCTTGTCCACGCGCATGCTGGCCACGTGTCGCTCGCGTGCCTCGGGGGATCTTCTTCGCGTTCTTAGATGGCGCTTGAGAACGAGGCTTCCCTGTCTGTAGTCAGTGGTAACATGCGCGTTAGAAGCAATCAATACAAAGCCGCAGTGTATACAACTTACGCGTTGCTTGCGTTCGTTTCTTCTTCCGGGGCGGGGATTTGTCCGGGCTGTCCTCTGCCTTAGCGTCCGGCTGGTGGACGACGGAGTCTTCGCCACTGGAGTGGTCGCGCCCCATATCGCGCTACTCGGGGGTTTTCTTGGACGCATGACTCCGTAGCACGCGTTCTATACAGCCACACAGCGTACAAAGTTAGCCCATGCACGCACCAGCATATAACAGCACACATACAGGTACCTGGAGCCATCGCAAAGGCATCGCAGTCGCGTGGCAGCTTTCTCGTTTCTTTTGCAAATGGAAGGCTGAGAATCCTCCCCCTTTTCGTAAGTACAGATACGTTTCGTTTAGGTGCGATTTAGAATGAGGATGTCCTCCTCACGAAATGAGGTATTTTCCACTGAGGAAATTTGTTTAGAAAATGAGTTGTTTTGGGCTTGCGTAATTTACGGGTCAGCTTTTTCTGACGCAACGTTATCCTTGTTATTGCAACGTGAACAAGCTCTGGTTAGGGTAACTTAACGTTGCAGGACCCACTTCGAAGTTCGAGTGGCGATGAAAGATTGCGAAGCTGTTATTATGCGGTTATTTGACAAGCGCTTCGCCAACTTAAAGTCTACAGACCTGAACCGGATTGCATACTTAGATCCCCGCGTGGCCAGCGAAATGAACCACTTAACACCTGAAACCGAGGAAAGCGCTCGCACTCAACTTCTCGCTGCGGCAGCTGAGTTCGCCCCTGAGCAGGCCACCTCTGATAACAACGCGCCCCTCCTGGAACGACTAAGAAAGCTCCTGACAGTGTTACCAGTCGCATGTTCGGCAAAAAGAAGCGAGCAACTCTACCTGTGAACAGAGCCTGTGTGCGCGAGTTTAACGAGTATTTGGCGGCCGTTAGACTGCTGGATGCTGCGGAGGATACGAAATTTAACACCTTTGACTGGTGGCGGGTGAACAAGGGGTCGTATCCTATCCTCAGCAAATTGGCACGCAAATGGCTCGGAGCAGTGGCGACAAGCGTTCCGTCAGAGCGAGCTTTTTCTACTAGCGGCAATAGCATCACCACCAAGCGCAGTTCATTGACACCTGACTTGGTAAGGGATCTGGTATTTATTGCTGAGAACACACATAGGAAGAAGCCGCTTCGTTGCGAGAGTGACAACGCGGTCTTAGTACAGCAGGATGAATGACAAGCTTAACATTACGACGAATACATTTATATTTTCGGTTGGTTTTACAGCAATAAGCCCTGGCACTGCTTAATCCTGCATATATTTCCATCCCCGTCCACAAGGATGGAGCTCAGTGATCGTGGTAGCGACGTGTCGAGCCCTTCTTCTTCGCAGCAGCAGCACCAGAAGCAGCATACTTGTCCGTCGTCGTCGACTTCTGCTACGAGATCTTGAGGGGTTTAGGAAGTTGTCCTTGGACATCTTCTCTATCTTCTTGCCGTTCTTGGCGCCTTTGTTGCCGCTCTGGTGCTGATGCATCTCAATGACATTGGGCAGCGCCACTACTAGCAAGAATGCTAAACCATGAAAGCACCCACAAAGGTCAGCAACTCCTCACATAAAATCCTCTCTCAAAAATAGGGTGTTTGGGCGCACCTCCTCTCTTCGCGATCATGTGCAGCTTGCGGTCCTGCAAGGCCGTCGTGTGATCGGCCACGGCCATGTCCTTCTCGTCGCGCTGGCGCTTTTCGGCGGCGATGAGTCACGCCGTCTTGTTCTCCTTCTTGTCGCTCTGGATCTCGCGCATACGGCGATGGCGGCCTGCGGCACGGCGCCGTCCACGTCAGCGCCACCAGCTTCTTGAAAGTGAAGAGCACGCAGCCGCCCTCCCGCTTCTTGGTCTCCTCGCCCAGGAGGCGGTCGGAGCCCCACTAGCTTCTTAATATGGGCCTCCAACAACGCCATGGCTGCTACAGTAGGCTGTGTCGGTGCTTCACTGGTCAACGACACCCGGCGCTTTCTTGCTGACTTGGGCGAACAGAATACTAGTAGTTTGTATAGGCGATTGGACTGTGTGTACAACACAGAAGGAGGTTGGCGCAGGTTAGCGCAGGTAGAGGTGAGGTACAGTTACACTTTCAGAGTAGAGGTTAGTTAACGGGAGTTAGCTTAACCACAACAGCTCTAGTCCTGACCCTTGACGTAGATGCTCTGACGACACTAAACCCACCTAACGAGCTCATGGACATGTTTGAGGAGACGCCGCCGAAGGCCGCGGTCCACGTCGCTGGTTGGCGCCGCCGCTCGCGTGCAGGGCGTCCATCAGTATGGTAGTGTCCTGCACGTTGTCGGGGAGGCGGATGGAGTCATGCCGCTCGCCTGCCGTCATCCGAGGTGAGTCGTTGTAGCACATCGGGCAATAGTCACGCCGCAGGCCAGTTTCTCCTGCATGCACAGCTCGTGCACGCGCATTTTCGAGCCGTCAAGCCGGTCACTGTAGTAGCGCCTGTGCTCCTTGTAGTCATTATCAGTGTGTTGGCGGTCCTACCGAGCGCACGAATCATCCGCCGGTTGTAGCTCCTATAAATGTGTGTGTTGCAAGGGTACTGATGCGCACCATGCTGAAGTAGGGCGGACTGCTCGGGGGGGGGGGGGGTGTTTCTGTACTAAAACGACCATAAACGTCCTGAACTGTCCTTCGAAAACCGAAATAATTACGGAGAAAAAAGTATAGGATGATGTACAGGACCGGTTCGCCATATAGGCCAGTTAGGACTTGTCTTGTAGAGTAGAGCTCCACGGACACTATTCGGGACTAATATCTATACTACTACTGATATTTGTAACAGCATGATAAAACAAGCACACATCCCATGTCAACAAGAGTTTAATTCTGCTCTTTACTGAAGTGTTTCTCAGTGCCCGTTTCCAGTGGAAGAGGCACTCTACGTTGCGGTACGCGGAGACGACTCGATCTCTGCGTAGATCACCTTTTTATTCAGTCATCTAACATCGCGTAGAGTCTCCTTGCGATGCGCCTGATGTCACCGTGCGTCCGGCGATTCATGTCCGTGTACAGGAAGGGCTGGCACAGGCCGACGAGGTCGAGCGCGCCTGCAACACTCCGTAATCCATCATGTGGGCCACAACATACCTAAAATCATTTTCCCGCTCCCCCCATCATTCCACAAATCAAGAAGTAGGGATTGCACATCCCTTTTAGCAATTGTTTATCGTAGAGGTATACCTTGGACGGATGTGCTAGTGCGATTTGGTGCTGTACACCTGTGGGTTTTGGCTACCACCGCGGGCACGTGCCCGGGAATCCCTGCAGTCGTGACAACACAATATTGGACAATATAAGGTCATGATCTCCGTTCTGTTGCTTGAACAGAGATAGGTTCACTGCTGGGGAGCGGTAAAGGAAGCTTGTGTCGTGGGGCGCTAGGCCCCTCGTCACTCAGATCAGTTGTTTAATATAACAACGACATTTTTACTTGTAAACGTTTTATTTGATTCAGATTTACGACCTTCACATCCTGCACAGGATGCTAGCGAACGACATGATGCTATTCTGCCTCCACAACCGTACCAGAAGGCGTCATGACAGCAAATGGGCCCTTGACTTACGATGTCGGGAGGTTTTGGGCGGATAGTTCGTCTACCGCTTCTGTCACGCTGGCCGCGAGTTCTGCTTGATCTGCCACCCATTTCTTTCCACACTTCCACGTAGCTATCATAGGTTTCGTAAGCCTCCTGCGCCAGTTCGAGCTGGTTTACGACAACAACAGCCTCTGGTGACACATACAGGTGGAGACGAGTCAGCTGACGGCAGAGTCAGTCTTCTGCAGTGGCCGTGACGATACTGAAGAAGAACTGCGTGAGTTGCTTTCGACCAATAATTGTAGTCGCCGGCGTCCACACAAAGTCTTTATAGAACTTACGCCATCGGAGGATAGCACTTTCAGGGCCATTCTTAACCACGCCATGCCATGTCATGGCACAAATATGAGCGATTTGATTGGTCCCTCATTTTAGGGGTAGGGTAGAAGTGCCATGGATGGCAAAAGCAAAGTGCCATTCAACTTGCATCTGCCACAGTGCCAAACTCCAAAAGTCACGTTGCCCAACACCAAAAGCTACAGCATGATGGAATACCGCCTTACCGCTCTCGTTGTACTGCTTCTCCTGGTCGTCATCGTGGTGGCGCTCCCCGTCGGAATGCGCCGGAGGTGCCGTCTACGCACGCGTATCGACTGGGAATGTCATTCCCAGCTCTTGCTGGACGAAGACCAGTTCAAAAAGTACTACAAGATGTCGTTTGCATCTTTCATGGCGCTCGCTTCAAAGCTAGAGCCCTATCTCCCTGTCGATGAGAAGCAATCGCGTAACCGGACTGGAATCGAGCCGATCACGCACATAAGCAAGCTTCAAATGTCCCTGCGTTGGTTCAGTGGTGGATCCTATGGTGGTGGATCCTATAGTGATGGATCCTATCATGATATTCGCACAAGCAGTGGTGTGAGTGTTGGAGCATTTTATGCTGCTATACACGAGGTTGTGGACGCGACCATTGCTCATCCAGATCTGCAGCTACGGTTCCCTACTATTGTAGCGGCACAACGTCATACTGCCAAGTCTTTTGAGCGACTTGGCAGCTCTCGTGTGATGAAAGGGTGTATCGATGCGGTGGAAGGTTGGCTATGTCCAATTCGAGTTCCGTGGAGGAAGGAGGTTGCACGGGTTCGGTGATTTTTCCCTGGTCACTACCAACGGTATGGAGTTAACGTGCAGGCTTGCAGTGATCACTTTATCCAATTTACTGCTATAACGTGCTCAAGTGCTGGGGACACCGGGGATGCTGTTGCTTTTTTTGAAGTGGAGACTTTCGTCTGGGTTGAACAACCTTCCTGAAGGTTTGTACGTCGTTGGTGATAACGCATACACCAACTCGAACCACCTTTTGACTCCCTTTCCCCGCCCAAAAAATCTCAACCGCTGCCCACGATAGCCACAACTACCAGCTGAGTCAAGTCCGTATTCGAATTGAAATGGCTTTCGGGCTCCTGGTCTGCAAGTGGTGAGTGTTAAAGGCGCCGCTCGAGATCGCGTTCAAACGGGTGCCTCATACAATATTGGCTGCGTGTATACTGCACAACTGGTGCATTAATCGTCGCATAATTAAGGCAGGTGGCTATGGTTTGGAAGAAGATGAAGATCTACTGGATGCAATTGAAGATAGCTGCTTTGAGCAAGATCCTGCTGCAGATTTTACCGGGGGGCCCCAGGACTCGTCGCGATATCGACGCCTGTACGACTCATCGGATTTAGCTACTGATACAGCATCTACAACAACTCGGAATGGATCCGCGATGCTCTCGTCGGAATGATTGAGAAGAACTCGATCATGCGCCCATCGCGTAATCAAGCTAGACGAGCAAGGGAGCAGGAGGAAAACCAGTAGCGACCAACGCCATATTCATTCATTCTCATTCACTTTCCTTAACTATGAGGCGTACGAATTTCATCAAAAAGAAAATAAAAGCGGTAGGAACTACAGCAACGGTGGTGCAAAAATAATAGTCGAAGTGCGTCGTAGGGTATCATGTCAGCAACGTAACCAAGTGGTCACAATAGAGCTTCCAGTTGATCTTCATAGGGCTGCAAACGCTGCCCATACTTGCGAAGGCTCACAGCTAGCCTCAGATCCGTAGTTCCAGATAGAGCGTTCTTGCGTTGTCGCTCCTTCACCTGCTCAATAAGTTTATGCATCTTGCCGATGCGATCAATCAGCTGGTCCTCGTCTCGGCTTTCTGCTTCCGTTGACCTTGTTCGTGCTGAAGCCATAGCGAGCGGAGTCCCACCAAACATGTCTGTCTGCTATACGATTCACCGTCCTCATCACCTGGTCTTGCCACTTCGCTGACTTGTTCGCTAGAACATCGGAATGATCACCAGGAAGATTCGTCGAGTCGATTTCATCTTCTGGACGCATACCACCTTTGACGAAAGCCGACAGTTCTGGTTTCACTTGAGTGCATATCTCCAAATACGCAGCGTCCAAGTTACCGTCACAAAACTCGTAGAAGTCCTCCGAATTTTGGCCTGACACGTAGAACTTAGCATTCGCCTTCACAAAGCTGCCGTTGCCTTTTTTTCACATGTCGTACAGTCTGGCGTCGTCATGCTGTACAATGTAGTGAAAACATCAACATCAATCTATATCGCTTCTTGGCCCTAGTGAAAACATCAACATCAATCTATAATTTTGTCATTGCCACATATTCAAAGTAGTAATGGATCAGAGACTTACCTGATCCTCGAGACTCCTCTTCACTACGAGCTTTGCCGACGCTTTCACTTGATCCCATACATTGTCCAGATCAACCCCAGGGAGAAATTGAGTCGGACCACGGCATCCCTCTTCCTTCATCTGGTCTAGTGTATCTTCGAAAGTACCTGGTAAAAACTTCAATTGAGCCGAGTCTCCCAGCTCCGATATCACAAATCGCACTCCTTGTTTCGATGCGACTAGCGCATTCGATACCACAACGTTTGCCTTTCCAACAACGCCCAACAACTCTCCAAGGCTGCTGCTGCTGCAACTTGTCAGTCGATCGCTCATTTCATGCGAGTTCGCAATGATGCCTGCGACCAGCGAGTTCATGTCTTGCAGCAGCTGTATTAGATTAGTTTCCCGCGCGCTGGAAGCTTGAGCCCCACGCACTTGCCTTACCTCCTTCTGCAACGTCGTGATCGTCTGAATAGTTTTTTTTATCTTCTCTTTGAGCATCTGGTTTTCCTTGACACGCTCGCTGTTCTTGTCCACTCCTGCCCTGAATCGAATCACGTCCGTCTCGCGCTGATGTTTCTCGTCCTTGAGAGCATCCTCTGCCTCCAGAGCACGCTTGGACATCTCATCCAGCTTGGTTTGTAGGTCTCGGACTTGAGCGTTCGCATTCTCCTCTGGTCTCTCAGCCTTCGCCTTTGTTTCTCGAAGCAGCTGAGCTACCTGGTGTCTTGCTTGTCGATCTTGTCCTCTTGTTCTTGATCATGCTGAAATGCTGCTGACGGATCATGTAATTTTTGTCGGTCATGCTCTCAGCCTTCATCGTCGAATGTATCAGGCGCTCGCGCTCGAGCTCGAGGTCAGACACTCTTTCTCGTAGTTTAGCAGCCTCAGTGTCACGATTTCCGGCGGAGGAGCTCGCTTTAGATGATCCCATTGCTTAAACGACACGCGGGAGGGGAGATAGTGAGGAGGCGCGGGTGGGTGGGTGGGGGAGAGACGATGGCGTAAGGGGGGGGGCGGAGGGGGCGAGAAGATGGCGTGCTGGACGACAGGGGGGAGACGTGCGTTAGCTCGCTGATCGCGCTCTGTGCACCCACCTGC
The DNA here is from genome assembly GCA_016169955.1 of Phytophthora vignae f. sp. vignae. NCBI lineage: Eukaryota > Oomycota > Peronosporomycetes > Peronosporales > Peronosporaceae > Phytophthora > Phytophthora vignae. The sequence goes on along the minus strand of JABJUM010000074.1, from coordinate 197,863 downwards.
AGGATTTCATAAACCAAGACACTACAGCTATCACTTCATCAGAGCACCTTGGCTAACCACCGGCACATCCGCCTGTGTAGCTGGCTTGACATCGAAGTCGCCCGATATTTGTCCACGATGACTTCGAGGTGCTGGGGGAGTTGAGACATTCCAATTTGCTGTTGGGTCCTAGCGATAAGCCACGCATCATGTCTTTTCGTGGATAAAGAATTCCTTCATCATATGTTTTTGAGCTGACAGCCCGGACACAACGAGCCGCTAGCTCAAGAAAAAAGCTTGTCAGTTTTTTTTCCTTTTCCGGAAGCATCTGAAAAGCCCTTCTCCTTGTCTCATTCATCAGTCCGAATGCCCTTTATGGCTTTAATGATAATCGAACTGGCTCGTATAAGTGTGTCGTGTTAGTCGGCAAGAATTCAACTGCATTTTCTTGGCCTCAAGAATTTCTTTACATCCATCTACTTTGTGGTCGCTTGCATTATCCATGTAGACATTTTTGTTTCTGATCGCGGGGGGGGGTTGCACACGTGGTTTACCGGCCACACTCGGAACAAGCGCTGGTCCATCCAACCTTTAGGCTCACTACGGTAAGTCACGCTCGGTATGTCGTCCGGGGCTTTTAAATTGGGTAGTTGCAGTTTTGATTCTGAAATATCAGCATTGGCTGCTCAATTCGTGCATTTTTTCCTCCACGGATCTTAATCATTATTTCCCATCGGTAGGATAAGTAAGATGGCGCGTCTACCGGTAGCCTCGACTTTAAACATAGATGTTGCTCGAGTGAACGCTGTTCAAAAGTTCTACCGACATTCATACGAAAAAGGAGATAACTGCGAGTTTGGCATTTATTTTCGCACCGAATTTGACCAAGTTAAGATGCTGGAAACTCAAATAGAAGTTGGGGTTTCGACAAATCTGGACGCACCACGTTTCGAGAAATTCCTGTTTGTCTTGGGGGTCCTGAAAATGCGTTCTTAATACACAGGATAGCAACGAAAAACGAGCAATAAGGCAGGGCACCTTCTAGTATCCGTGAATAGTTGTCATTGATTTTGTTTTAATCACAGCGTGAAACGGAGCAAATACGCAGCTTTCAGTTGAGGTATTGCGCGTCACGAAACATTGTTTAAAAAAGTTATGTCCAGAAAACCGAAGTGTTGTTCCTTATGTGGGCCAGAGAAGTAAGAGCGAGGAAATGACATACAAGAAAGATACTAAATATTTCTCGCAAAACAAAGGTGCTGGCGGCAATACCTCAAAGTGTCTGTCTGGGCTACCCAGCTTTTTTTTTTAACCGTCTATTCTTGCTCATGTCAGCCTCCGCTGGAGTCATGTATTATAACTTCCTGACTACAGTTTTAAACTTCCCGCTTTAATTTTGCGGAATTCGCTGCTGCTCGTGGTTAGAAGCTATCATCCAAGCCTACACGGCGCAAGTGCCTTAGATCGATATCCCCCCACGTCTCCATCGGTACTTTGTACTGTCTATGGTGGGCATATGCCGCACTATACAAATTTCCATTTTTTAAACTAATATTTTTACGCGTCTACTAGTAGGTTTGTACCCACGCTACTGGTATGCTTTCGAACTGGGAAGAAGAGATTTTAGCAATAACAACGATGCTGAAGATGGCCAACTATTCAGCGTTTTATTGTGCCTTTCACCTCTTTTGGTGGGTGAGCTGAAAATTCAGGCAGAATTAGATCCATAAAAGGGCGAGCAACGCGCTTATTTAAAACCACTCCGTTCCAAAATGTTCGCACAATATCACCATGATCGCTGTTCAAGAATGAATGCACAAAAAACACTTGATTAAAGTATTTAGAAGTGTCTACAAAGCAGCTGCTTGAGTGAGTATCTGCCCTGCTCGAGGGCAGCAGCGGATTGATACAGGGAGTCTTCCCTCTCGCTGCAGCCCAAGATCATAGCAATTAAGGTCTGGGCTGTTCGGGGGCTGGTTGCGCAGTTCAGAGACGGCCGCAGCTTCCACAAAAGCCGCATCATCTGCTGCGATATGGGCGGGTGTGCTGTCTTGCTGGGGGACGATTGGTGTACCGTTCAAAGCACCTGGCCAGCGAGCGCGCAGTGCCGGCAGCACGTCGGCGATGAGCATGGATCGGTAGGTATTCTTGGTCACCGAGATCTCCTTCGTGATGATCGTTCCTACCGGGTGCCGCTCAGCAGATCGCTGCGCTGGGACATGCTCCGCAAAGGACCAGGTGTCCAGCTTGCCGTCAAACACCTGTTGCGTGGTGGGGTCGTACCGGGGGCAGCCACGGGGGCAGCCCACGGCAGACAGGAACATCACGTGGGTGATGAAGCGCTTGCTGCGCAGGCGGCTCACGGGTGCGTCTTCGTCCGGAAGAAGAAGCGACCGGCGGGTTGGCTGGGACAGGCAAAAGCTCTTCTGGTCCACGTGCACCGTGTCCAACATGGCGTCGTAAAGCATCGTGTCTCGCTGGATGTGAGAGAGCGCGAACTGCAGCCGCTGGTGCTTGATGGTGTCCGTCAAGGCGGGCTTCACCACGCTCGTGAACACGCGCAGGTGTCCTTAGCGAAGCTGCTCAAATAGCGTCGACGGGCCCATGCTCCTAGAGAAACGATTGAGGGATGGTTGAATGGACTGAGCCTGAATAGCTCATCTTCCACGAAATGTTGTCGGTGTCTTATTAAGTACTCTTGGTGTTGTCAAAATTGTCTTACTTTTCTGACCAATTTATAGCCATACCCCACTTCATGCGCCCCACCTCCCCCGAACGCAAAGAGCAAGCTCGTCGATACTTTCTTTGGGCGTAGCCATGTGGAAATCATCACCTTCGCTCGCGTATGTACACGGAGAAAAACTTCTCCACTCGGCTCTCAAGCGAGATGTACGGGTCGGGGAATTTATGGCAGGCGACGGCAATGAGCGCTTCCTCGAACTCAGGATACGTGAAGTCGTCGTCTTCACCAGCTCGACGCCCACCTTTTGAAGACAAGAAGGAGTCTGTAGGAGCTGATGGCGCCGCTCCCTTCGTAGTCCTCAAGACTTTGCTGAGTATCCCTAGTATCTTGTCCGACGTGAGCGTCATGTCGAGCACTCCACGATCCAGCAGACACTGGCTGAAGGTGAAGGCGGTGACTCGCTCCGACTTGTTTTTCGCCTTTGGGTCCTCGACGGCGTATTTCTCGTAGAGATTCTTCAGGTCGTCTGCGTACTTGATGAGAAGCCGCCGAATCGTTGCATCATCGAGCTGATGTCGGAACAAATCGGCATCAGAACGGAACGCAAACGGGAGAATGAAGTTGTCGACGAACAAGCAAAACGCCTCGGAAATGGTCACGCGGTTTGTTCTGAAAGCCACGAGGCAGAAGTCCGCGTTAGTGAATAATTGAAGCACAATCAAGAATAATTGTACAACGTACTCGACTGGATACTTTTTACGGCCCACTCGAATGAGCGCTTCCAGGAACTCGATCGGAGGTAGCGCGCGATGTGCGTTCACAGTTTTCTGTTGCATTCCAAAAAGATCAGCACTCTAAAGCTCGAACTACGCCTCGTTAGAAAGGGTGCACTTACATTCTTCGGGTCTAAGGCGCGGATGATGTTCTGTAGGTCTGCCGCAGTCATGTTTCCTTCTAGCACGTGGCACTCGGTCAGCAGCTCCGTGAACTCACCGACGTTGATCGTATCATTGATGACACCGGAGCGGGTAGCGTAGCCGCGGTAAATTCGCGCCAGGTCGCAGTAGATAGTCACAAGATAGCTCTGCAGTAGTTTGGCTTCCCACGTAAAATCTTCGTATGGTAGTGCCAAGTCCTGCAGTTTGTGCTTGGGAATCTTTGCGAACGCCTCGTTCTCATCGCCCAAAGATGAATCCAGCTTCGACAAGACGCCAACTTTACCGCGTGCCAGTCGCGCGTAGGACAGGAAGCACTTCCTCATCACAATGCGTTCGGCTTTGACCCAGAGGGAATGGCCCTCACGAGATTTGGCGTCTTCCGAGTCAATACGCCGCTTCAATTCGAGTGTCTGCGATAGTGCCAGCTTCACGCGCATGCTCATGGATATCTCCTCCCCTGTAGTGGAGTCTACTCCCGTAGCCAAAGCGGCAGCTGTAGCCATACTATCACCCTGAAGCTCGCGCCACTTGCACTTCACCGCCTCCAGCTGCTGCGTCAGCTCCGCGCACAATGAATAGTAGTCTGGAGCGAGACACGGTGAGAACGTGACAAACAGGTAGGTGAGTGCTGCAAAGTTGAACTCGGCGTGGCCGGCACGAATATCCTTGGCGTTGAGTAGTCCGAGAGGCAGCCACATGGCCTGGCCCAGCGTGTTGATCATGAGTTCCAACCGCTTCTCCACGCTGGTCTCTCGACGCACATGCTCCAGGTATCTCTCCATCGCAATTTCAGTCAGATCTTCACCATTCTCGCGTAATACGGACGTGGCTTCCAGTCGTGACACAGTCGCCCCTGGAGGTCGACGAAGTCGCGTTCGGCACATGGCTGCATGCAGCAACTTGGTGATCACAGCGTAAATCTTGCCGTCGTTCAGACTCGAATGGAAGTTTTGCATCCGAGGCGCCGCCAGCCAGTCATGTGGTTGTCGAGCGACCAGGGAGTTCACCCACTGAGTTAGTATCACGTCCGCTCGATCCACCGGGGCCTCGTAAGCTAGCATAAAGTTGTTGCTGGTCGCTTCACCGCTGGCACTAGAAGCTGTGGCGGCCGCCTCCATATCCACCAGCGGGTTATAGAACGCCGCGTTTTCAGGCTTATCGATAGCGTGCAGTAGGTCGCGCGTGAAGACTTCGCTGAGATTCTGACGGCCTTCGCTTGAGCTCAGCACCTCCACTTGGGCCTCCATCGTGTGTGTTAGCGCACCCACCAGTTGGAAGCTGGCCTTCTTGTACTCGGAGCTCTCGACGCGCATCCTCTCGATCTCACGCGGATCTATCACCTGCGTCTGCAACGAATCCACAAGCGCGTGCTTCTCTCTCAACTCCTTGCGCAACTCGAGCAAATCACGGTCTTTGGCCAGCGACGACGCTTTCAGCGCTGCAAGCTGAGCCTCAAGGTTCTTGACGGTATCTCGATGCAGTGCTTCATGTACACGGGCCGCTGACTCACGCTCAAAGCCGTCGCCATGCAGCTTGGCCACCTCCTTGGCCTTTTCGTTGGTTTCTCGCTGCTGGGATTCTGCGTACAGCATGGCACCGACAATCCTCCGCTCGTAGAGGAACACCTGCCACGTTTTCCACAGTCGACGCATGCGGCTCTGCTGCAGCGTGCGCTCGGCCAGTCTGTGTTTCCACTTCGATCGCCTGGCCGCCGCTCTCCACGACTGGAAGACCCACTGCAGCACCACTGCGGCCATGCGCGTGAACGCGCGGGTCGTCGCCTTCTCGAACAGAGAGTCCACAGCTTGGACCAGTTGTGTCTTGTACTTCGCGCCGTCCTTCTGCTTGAACTGCGTGAAGCACGACAGACACATCTCGGCGTACCCTCCGCAGCCTGCGCAGCGAGACGACGAGACCACCACCACCGACGACGTCGGCGCAACCGACCAGGCACTGTTGTGGTGCCCTCCTCCTCCTGGCAATGGTGACGGGGAATGGGTTGACCCCAATGGGGCTATGGACCCGGTGAAGCTTGGTCGACGACCTGGAATCGGCTGAGCGCTTTCGGGTCGCGGGTGCTGCTGGACACGCTCGCCATTCTCCGGGATGCCGATCATGGCGTTGATCGTCTCTGTCGAGGAGAGGACGACGGCCGCTGCAGTGGTGGGGCGTGACTTGCGACGGCCATTGTCGACGTGAGCTGGAGGAGTCTTCGTGTCGATCACAAGAGGCGGGCGCTTGGACGGCGAGGTGAGCAGCTTCGACGCGTGCCTGTGGCTCTGCTGATTACCGGGAGGAGACGACGACGGGAGGGGCGACGTCCGAGCGACAAGCGACTTCTTGACACTCACAGGCAGCAGCGGAGACCGAGACGTCGAGATCGACGGCGGCAGCGACGAGAAAGAAGACGCAGAGCGCTCCATCGCGACGTCGCCCACCTATGGGCGAGCACCAAGGTGGAGCCTAGTCTCGCGCTTTATTTATCGGACACTTCCACGTGGGTCACCAGTTTAACACCTGCCTCAAATAGACCCACAAGTGTCATAATAGAATGTTCCCATTAGTCGCACCACCACATAGTTTATTTGTGCTTTATTGCAATGCTGCAAGCTGCTGGATGGAGGCGATCACGAGGTTCACGTGCTCCGAAACCTCGCGCGCCTTCTCCTGCCACTTGTTGCGCTTCCTGCAGGCACCCGAATGAATGAATCAATTAATAAGTCTAAAAGTTAATGAACCCCCACGTATTTCGTACTCTGTCAAGTGCAGCAGGTGGCTCTGCACGAACTTCTGCGCCTCCGGGACCGTCATCTCCACGTGGAAGTTGAGGCCGATGTCCACCGTGATGAGCGACGTGTCCGGCACCTTGGCGCGCACGTGGAAGCGCTCGCCGAGGTCCATCAGCGTGTGCAGCGGCTCGTTGGGCTTAGCCGCCAGCTCCTGCAGCAGCTCGCGCAGCTCCGAGTACTCCTGCACCTCCTGCGCCAGCGCGTCGCGGTGCGCGAGCGTCTCCTTGAGTTGCGGGCGCAGAACCTCCTCCACGAAGGCGCTGTAGCGCTGCAGAGCCGCAGCGGGAGACTCGGACGCGGACGCCATGTTGATCTGGAAAAAGTGACTGGCGTTGAGTGTGTGCGCAGGACTCAGTAAGTTGCAGTTGGATAACGAAAGGTGGAGATGCGCAACGTAAACCAACCTGAAGCTAATATGTTGCACCTAGGCTGTGGTCAATTGAGTGCAAATGCCCACGCACACCCCCGCGCAGCGACAACTTGCTCTTGAGTCGTCAGGGTCATGCGCTCGCAAGCAGCCTTGCTTGGGCCATAAGATGATTAAAGTTGGACGCGCAGGGGCTCCATCTCGCTCGACGAGAAGATCTGGTTCATGTCCTTCAATCTGCGAGGCGTAGACGCTGTGGGTTTCAGTGTTGACGATCTGAGGATACAGTGAGCCTTGCGATGCTCGCAATGTTCGGGAACTCATGGCAAGCAGGAGCCCAATACGTCGAAGCACGGCTGTTTCTCCACCGCATCAGCGACTCGGAAGTACTGCTCGTCCGCCTTGATGACGCTTCGGGTTGCGTCTCCATTCGAATATTTCGAGTTATTTAAACGCGTATGCCTTCGCGTCCCTCTCGGTTGGAATAATGTAGTCCGATACGAAAAGCTTCAGCTTCTTGTCAGCAACAAGGGTGTGGACTAAGCCCTCGAACAAGGTTCGAGCGAGCGACCGGTTGTCGGCGCCTACAGCCCAGTCATACATCCGGCTCAATGCGTCCGCTCGAAGGCGCATCGACAAGACTTGGACAGCGTACTCTAAGATCGATCATCTTCAGCCAACTTGCTGCAACACAGCGTCAAAGGTCACTCTATGTTTACTACTTGCATGGTGCAGTTGCTTCAGCAAACCGAATTCAATTACGGCGTAGGTAGGATCGAAATTCAAGGCTAACCCTACAGACTAGACTGAATGACCGGCTTCAAGTACTCCTCGTACCCAAGTGTGACTTTGTGCTGGTTCAGGGGCTCATCCTCGACTCGCTTCACCAGTGCGTGGTAGATATCCCCATCATACTGACCGATGGTCGAGTTCAGCTCGAAGTCGGTGAAGTCCCACGCGTCCGTCAGCAGCACGCAGTTCTTGCGGGTAATCGGTAGCAAGCGCATGAGTTGCTTGAGCACCAAGTCGACTTGACTTGAAGAGAGATAATCGTGCAGACGGAAGTCCCCCAACGATTTTGTGACGAGCCACACGCCCAAAAGCGACGCCAAGTCGGACAAAGCCTGCTTCTCCGGCCCGGCTGGAAGGCTCTCAATAGCCCGAACAAAATGCTCGAGTAGGATCAGCTCCGTGTGCGCAGTGGACGCCTTGGTCATGAGGATCATGCACGCGTTGCTGTCGTTCTTGGTCGCCTTCATTAGCTCAGCCAGGGATAGCAGCGAGCGGGTAGCACGCACTCGGAACGCTTCGAGGAGCACGTTGAAGTTGCCAATATCCTTAGAGCTCTGGGCCTTGCAGCGTAACTCGATGTTGGAAAACTTCTTCGTGTCGTTGAGGAATTGTGTCGATGCAGCACTACACGGTAGCGAGGCAAGCGTCTTGAGCAGGTAGTGGGCGTGTTGCTGCACCAGCACATCTGACGTTCCTTCGAACGTGTTGGCTCCCGCGATCTCAGCAAACAAGTGGCCAAGGTTACTGGACTGAGAGAATCCGTGGCCACCACACAGTCGACGGCAGGTCTCAGTGCCGTCGATGGCTTTATCCGCGATCCAAGCCTTTAGACCAGACGTCACCGCGTGGAGTTCAGCCAAGATGCCACCGAAGCTACCACCTCCACTCGTGATGCTTTCCAGAGCCGCGTCGTGCATCTTCAACACGACCGATCCAGCGAATTGCGAAGCGTAGGAGATGGCGATCAACGGGAACAGCGCGTGCTGCTGGTTCTGGTAGTCCAGCACCTGGAACCCGCCCTTCCCATTGATCTTTCGACCTTGGATACGAGCAACACTGAAGCGAGTGGTGATCGTCGCTGCCATCCCCAGGCGTTCCCCTAGCTTCGTGATCAGAAGTGCACGCACTCGCACCATTGTGAGGTACACGAGTTTGTCGCTCTTCGGCTTGACGAAGGTGCCGTCTGGGAGGACCTTAGCATACCTCATCAGCATGTTTTCCCTCGGGATGCGGACGCTGTCGAAGCTGCAGTCGCCGTTGTCGACAGCGTTGAAGCCGATCTTCGGACCGATGTCCCGCACGTTGATGCCAGGCATCGGCTTGTGGTCGTTTAGGGAGCGAATCTGCACGATGAATGACTGTACACCAGCGTCTTTGCCTTCCAGGAACAGCCGGGCGATCACGATGGCGTGAGTTGCCGTCTTGCCCAGACCTCCGGGCCACCACTTGCGGCTCGTCAAGGTTGGCGAGTGGATGACGAACTCCTGCGTCGTCTTGTCGTATGTTGCAGTAGTCTCGATGCCCTGCACGTTGGATCCGTGGCCGAGTTCCGTCTGCGCGTAGGCTCCGATGATCCGGTAGCTTGAGGCTAGCGGTAACCACTTGGCTCGTTGTTGGTCGGTGCCTTGACTCTCGATGGTCGGGATGAACATTTCGCGGTGCAAGTCGAACGGCAGTTGCTCGCCCAAGGCGTTGAGCAGAATGGCTTGCTCCTCGGTTGTGTAGCTCCCGTCCTGCACCAGCTGGACGTAGTGAAAGGCCTTCTTCAGTCCGAAGAGGTAGCGCTCCGAGTGGTTGCGGTAGACCATGTCGCGGTCGGACAGCACGGGATGCTGCTCGATGACCCTCACGAGCCGCTTGCGACGGTCGTTAGCTGCCTTGCCGCCGCGCAGCAGGTTGGAGAGCACTGTCGGGTCGATGTCGCCGTTGGCGCGTTCCTTCTTGAGTAGCAGTGGGGCCAGGTCCTTTAATTCCACGGACATCTTGGGCGGTCGGGGAGAAGCTTGAGCTCGACTTGAGGAGGACGGAGAGAGTTGTGGAATGAGAGCGGACGGCAACAATGAAAACGCATCCATGGCCGCCTTGGTGGTCTGTTTGCTAGCGCGACCGCTGATTCCGCCATGCTACCAGATCATTTAACGACGCTGTAGTAGGGTACAGGCACTGAAAATCTCGCCTCATCAATCAGTGGTACCCCACTTCAACTTGTACCACTCTCCTCCCATTCGCCCAAATTCGGTCTCCATTATCATCCAATCCTCTCCTCTGAAAGATACGCCGCCGAAAGCACTGGCCAAAACTCTTCCTCGTCCCACCATCATGACGTCCGAGGCGCAGGAGGTGCTGAGCTTCTGGTTCGACGGAGACCAGGCCGAGACGTACCGCTCCAAGTGGTTCCCGGCCGACGGATCGGACAGGCAGCAGGCAACCGACGTGCAAGTTGCCCAACAGTTCGGCGCTCTGCTAGCGCGCGCAGAGGCCGGAGAGCTCGAGAGCTGGCGCGATGAGAGCCCCGACGCCTGCGTGGCGCTCATCCTGGTGCTGGACCAGTTCTCCAGACACGTGTACAGGGACCGCAATGTTGCCGCAAACGCAGAGCAACTCAAGCGCAACGACGCACATGTGCTCGCAATTGTAGAGCAGAGCTTGCTCCCCAAGCGTTGGCACGAGACTCTGCCCATTCCGCGCTTCGTGTTCGCGCTGATGCCGCTGCGTCACTCGCCGACGCCCGAGCGGCTCAACGACGTCCTCGCGGCTATTGAAGCTCGTCGCCAATTGCAGGAACAGCACGGCGACTTGTTGGAGAAGTTCCGGCGCACGACGACCGGCAGACTGCAGCATCTGCGAGGAGGACCCGACACGGAGTCGACGACGACGAGCGGCATCTCGGACGACGACATCCTGGAGCGCGCGTTCATGGAGACGGACGAGAGCGACATGCCCAGGAATCGGCTGTACCGGGCGATGGACGAGTATCTGACGCAGATGAAGGCTCGTGAGCACTCGCACCTGGCCGTGTCGCTGTCTGGAGGGGTGGACTCAATGGTGGTGGCGTATCTGATGCACAAGCTGAGCGAGAAGCACGGAGGGTTCAAGATCGTGGCGGTGCATCTTGACTATGGCAACCGTGCCGAGAGTGGGGCCGAGTGCGACTACGTTCGTCGCTGGTGCGAGAGGTTTGGAATTATTTTCCATGTGCGACGGATTGACGAGGTGAAGCGGGCGACTACTAAGCGTGACGACTACGAGCGCGTGTCACGGGAGATCCGCTACTCGACGTATGCGGAGGTGATGGAGAAGTACGGGATTCCTGGCATGTGCTTTGGTCACCACCGTGGCGACGTCCAGGAGAACGTTATCTCCAACATGATGAAGGGGCTGAGTCTGCTCAACCTGAACGGCATGGCGGCTAGCAGTATCGTGAACGGCGTCCGCATCTGGCGTCCGCTGCTGGACTTCGACAAGGACGTCATCTTCGAGTACGCGCACCGGTACGGCATCCCCTACTTCAAGGACACGACGCCCAAGTGGAGCACGCGCGGCAAGCTGCGCAACCACCTCGTCCCGCTGCTCCGGGACATGTACGGCGACGGGTTCCTCAACAACCTGTCGGCTCTTGGCGCCGAGTCGACTCAGTGCGCGGAGCTCGTGGACTCTCAGGTGCTGGCGCCCATCATGAAGTCGGTCGGACAGAGCGAAGTGGCCGTGTGGGTGGACTGCGGCCTGCTCTCGGACCAGCCCTTCTTCGTGTGGAAGGAGGTGTTCCGGCAGGTGTGCCACTCCATCATGGGCAACAGCATGGTGCGCGAGAAGCCGCTGCACGAGCTCATCCAGAAGCTGGAGCGTCTGGAGGCCGGGCCCGTGGGAAAGGCCAAGCACAAGAACAAGGACGCAGAGGTCGGGTCCTGGGTCACGCTCAAGAAGGGCAACCGGTCGTTCCTGACCAAGGACAAGCAGCTCATCATCTTCCGCGACCGGTTCTTCCCTCGCACGGCGTACGCGGCTGCCCAGCTCCCCATAGTGGCGGGTGAATCGCACGAGTTTGGTCCGTGGCAGGTGAGGACGGAGCTGCTGGACGGAGACCATGCCATTGTCCAAAAGCTCCGCGACCGCAAGCCATTGACCGTGTGGGACCTCGTGCACGCCAACGGCCTGTCGTACGTGTTCCCCAACGCTCCTCAATTGGTGATCGACTGTGACTCGCGCTTCCACGTGCTGCGCGCCATCGAGAAGGTCATCACGGACGCCATGCCCATCGTGTCCTCGGTCGGCGCCTTCGACGTCGTCACGCCCGGCGACGTCACCTCCAAATGGGTACATGTCACTATGCGCTACACCAACTCCCAATAGAAGCCCCATTAGCTGTCACTAAAGTGAACACTACCCCTTATTTTCAACCAATCACTGCAGCCTACCTCTTGACTGGACCAACTCTCCTTCCATTCCCAATAAAAGGCTCAAGGCGCAGGTGCACGCCTTAGACGTCGCTCTACCTCCTCCTCCTCTCTACCTCTCTACCTCTCTACCTGTAGCCATGTCGGAGCTGACGCCCGAGGCCTCCCGCCTGTACCGCGTGCGCAAGACGACGGTCAAGATGCTGCACAACCGCGGCTACATCGTGAGCGAGAACGAGCTCGTGATGACGCCCGAGGCCTTCCAGGCGCAGTTCGGGGACAACCCGACGCGTGAGATGATGACGATCCTCGTGGAGAAGATCGACGACCCGAGCGATAATTTATTCGTCTTCTTCCCGGAGGACACCAAGGTGGGCGTCAAGCCCATCCGCAACTACTGCAACCGCATGAAGGACGAGAACGTGACCAAGGCCATCCTCGTGGTGCAGGAGGGCATCACGCCCTTCGCGCGCCAGGCGCTCAACGAGATGGCGCCGCGCTACAAGATCGAGCACTTCAAGGAGACGGAGCTGCTCGTGGACATCACGGAGCACACGCTCGTGCCCGTGCACCGCGTGCTGGGCCGCGACGAGAAGGCCGCGCTGCTCAAGCGCTACCGCATCCGGGACTCGCAGCTGCCGCGCATGCAGGTGACCGACCCCATCGCGCGCTACTATGGCATGACGCGCGGGCAGGTGGTCAAGATCATCCGTCCGTCCGAGACGGCCGGACGCTACGTCACGTACCGCGCTGTCATCTAAATACCGCGAGTCGCTGGGCCGCTTTGTCTCCCCTTCTCCCTCGTCAATAGATATTTTTCCTCTATCTCTATGTATGATGTGTGGTATTGCATAATGTTGAGGTGGTGGTGGTGGTTGTGAACAGGTTAGTCGCTTTCGAAGAGATCCGACTCATATCCGTCGTCCGACTTCGTCATCGTCTTCTTCTTGGTGGCTGGAACTGGTTTGGGCTTTGAAGTTGATAGGGGGCGGATCAAGTGAGCGGCGACGCGCTCTTCCTCGTCGCCGTCGTCGTACGAGATATCGCACGAGCCGTTGGGGTGCACGCGCTCGACGGTGCCCGGGTAGTACGCGGCCTGGCCGCCGAATCGAGCTTCGACCCGGTCGCCGCGAGAGAATTCCGGCTCAAAGTCGTCCTCAGACTCTTCCTTCTTCGGTCGGGGTGGTGGCTTCGTCGTGGCTGGAGATTCTTTATCGGGCTCAATGTCGTCGTCGCTGTCTCCGTCCTCTCCATCGTCGGGGTTTAGAAGGTCAGGAGCGAGACGCTGGAGGACTCTTTGAGGAGATCGGGCCAGCTTGACGTCGTACGTCCCGTCAGTTCGAACAGTGCAAACCTTCCCGCGCAGGTACTCGGTGCGCTGTCGAACCATCACACGAGCTCCTTCACGGTAGACTACGGGCTTCATGTTGGCGAGAGCCAACGCGCTGCGAGGGACGCGCTTCATGGTCTGAGCCAGACCGAACTCGTTCACCAGGATGTCGAAGGTCCCGTCGGTGCGACACAAGACGATCTTCCCCTGTCGCCGGGTCTTGGTGCCTTTGTGAGCCACAGTGACTCGCGAGCCAACGTTGAAGCCAGCCCTCCCAGCGCCACCAAGCAACTCGTCGTCGGGATCCAGCACTCGCAGCCCGCTGAACTCGACGTTGCGCAAGTGGCGGCCACTGTCAAAGTGCACGTCGGCTACGAAGTAGTCTCGGTAGACGCGCTCGATGGTGCCACGACCGTGAACCATGCTGGCTACGCGTGATCCAGGCGCGAAACCTTTTCGTGTTCCGCGACGCTGTGTGGACGATCGCGTGCTCTCGGCGGAGGACGTTGTGTCTGTCTCTGTGGACGACCCGGATGAACTGGAGCGATGCTGACGGTGGTGTCTCCTGTGCGAGTGCTTTGAGCGGCTTCGCCTGCGAGATCTCCGTCGTCGGTGTGTTCTTGAACCACGGCTGCTCTCTGAAGCCGTGCTTCCAGTCTTGTCACTGTCGCTGTCGTGCTTACCGTCGTCCTCACTGTCGTGTTTCCCGTCATCGTCGCTGTCATTTTTCCTTCGTGTACTGCGGCGATGGTGGTGCTTTGTACGCGTCCTGCTTGATCGTCGCTCTTCTTGGCGTTGCTGCTTGCGTCGAAGAGCCTCGACTTCCTTCTCCCATTGAGTTCCGTCGGATGCTGCGAGCTTTTGCCTTAAGAACTCGTCATAGTCCAGTCTGGTCTTGTACGCACGATAACGAGGAGTCTTGCTGGTAGTGCCACCCATTCGTGGAGATGCCGTCACTTGTTGCTGTTCACTACGTGTAGCGACGTCGAGGAGTAGATCCCGGGGGTAGCTCTGGTTGGCGTCCAGACGCTTCATGAGGCGGTGGAAAGCAGACCGAGAAATATCTCGCCGTCGAATTCGACCCAAGCCTTCACGCTCGAGGAAGCGCAGCACTTGTTCCCGGGATAATGCCGCGCCAAGCTCCAGCGCTGCTTGAGCTGCTTCCACTGCATTGAGCATGTAGAGTGGGTCTTCTTCTTCCTCTGCGTCGCTGTCGTCTTTCGCGTCATCTTCCTTCGAGCTGCGGAGTTGGGCTCCATGTCGTCTAGCAAACCGGTCGAATGCCTCGTCCACTTGCTGTTCGCGTCGCCGTCGCCTATGAGTTTGTCGGGACTTGTCGTCGTCGCCACTGTCCTGCGCTTTGCCTTCTCTATCGGAACGTTTTCCGTCGTCGTCGTCTTCGTGGTTGGCTCGACGCTGAGGCTTGCCGTCTTTTTGCGGTTTGGACGGCTTGTCCTGCTTTGTGTCAAGTTGGTTGGAATCACTAGGGGGCTGTGGACACATTCGCACGTGACCGGAGCTGTGCAAGTGAACAACGCGGCTACGATGAACCAATGCGTCGTTACGTAGAGAGCGCTTGATGGACGCTGCCTCTTGTTCACGCGCGTAGACTTCAGCTGCAAACTCCAGGCATGCCAAAGCAAATTCCGGAAAACTCAAGGTCGTGGTGGGTTTCTTCTTGTGCTTCGCTCCATCGGCTTCGTCCTCGGTCACTCTCGACACTTTCGCTGGCCAGAAGCTCGCGCACCAAGCGCTCACCTCGTCGGCAGGAACCATCGGAAACAAGGTCGAAAGCGCACGCTGCACCACAGTCCGGGGTTTCCATCGTGTGGAGTGCACAGGTTCATACGAGGCGAAGAGCTGCTGCAGTCTTGCTACACTGGTGGCTTCAGTCTCCTCTCTCGTGTCCATGAGCTGCGCATATCTTGCGATGAACTGAGCGAAAGTTACAGTCTCACTTGACTCGTCAACCTCATCCTGGGCGTCCAGCCATCGACAAGCGAGCTCAGCACTGCGAGTATCGCTCTGTCCAAGCTCCTTAAGCAGTCGAACCAGCCCCGACTCATCGAGTGAGCTGGCTTGAGCCGCATGCTCACCGAAACACTTGCGTAAATTGGTCAGGTCCAGAACTGGGAGTCTCGGGCCGAACGCGTGAACGCCAACCGCTCCTTGGGTGACCGCGGGGGTGTCTGCAGGCTGCGTGGCCAACTTTGAGAAGGCCCGTGCAAATGCTGGGAACGAAACTTTGCCTGACGTTGCGGCCTCTTTGCCGAAGAGCTCTTCGCTGTGCAGTAAGCGCTCGACAGCTTGAGCCGACGCCTCCACTTTCGAGTCAAGGTTGCGAGGAATGGTGCATCGAAGGCGTGACAGTGCTTGCTTGACCTGGTTGAAGTCTAAGAACCCGTCGTGGTCTGCATCCAGTCGGTCGAACGTCGTTTTAAGTTGCGCTACTGCGCTTACTCGATCGATGTCGAGTACGGCCAGGTAGTCTTCAAGCTGCGTGTAGTCGAGGCCACGAGCGAGGAGTTCTCGATCACGCAGCCGATCCACATGTGTGAGCAGCTTGGAGCGGTGCTGCGGGTTGGTGATGCCCAGCAACAACTGCAGATCACTCCCCTCCAGCAGTACGAGCGTGCATCCATCGACGTTGTTGCGCCCAAAAACCTCTCGATACTGCGGGAGTCCGACGTCTTGCTCAAGCCACTGGGTAACCTGCTCTGTGTTCCAATCTTTCACTTCCAGTGGAGTTTGATCAGCAGGCGGAGATGAACTTGGTGGGGTTCGTCGCTTACTCTGCGAAGAGTGAGGCTTCCCGAGTATCTGCGTCAGCTCCGAGTGTCTGGCTCGTGGAAGCAGCGCCGAGCTTTGAGTCTCCTCTTTGTCTCCTAATGCATTGACGAGGTGAACCGGGAAGTCTCCAAGGTCTGCTAGAAGCTCACGACAAGAGCCGCAAGGGAACGGGAGCATGTCCTGCTGCTCACTGCAGATGGCCATCGCTATCACGACAGGACTAGGCGAGTTAGCGGCCGAAGTCACCATCTTCAACACTGCCGCACGCTCAGCACACAATGCCATCGCCCCATTCTCGATAGCACTGGCGGCGTAGATTGTTTCAGACTCTGTAAGCACCGCCGCGCCAATCCCCACGCCCATGGGTCGAGACGAGCGAGCTTCTCGGGCAGCGGCTTCTAGTAGATGCTCCATCTTGCGCTTGCGTCCGCTGGAATCGGCCAAAGCGCCCGCGTAGTGGCGTTTGTACAGCGTCCGACGAGCATCCAGACGTAGCTGCAACACTTCGTCGTCTTCCCCCGGGCCATCCTTGTGTTGATGATACAGCACCGACTTGCTGCTGCAGTCGCCGAGATGTCGCGAGCTGGAGTCGAGTCCGTAGATTGCTGATAGACCTTGCAACTTGGCAGTGAGCAGCGTCGAGCGATCTCCTTTTGACCCGCGAAGATATCGGTCATGGCGGTGTCGCTGATCTGGTTGGCGTTGTTGTTGGTTGGTTGACTTGGTACCGCTCTTCCTGCCGCTCTTCGGCTTGTTCGCCTTTGCTTCAGCCCGTGCAAGTCGCAGAACTCGCCGCAGATCGTCTTCAAGCTGGTTGGACATGACGAAGGCTGCGCTAGAAGTCAGATCAAATGCAAGTTTGCCATCTACTGAGCTCCTCGAAGGTGATGCCTAGCGCCATTCTTGCCTACCAGCACATGCGATCACTGCGAGATCCCATCGCCACGCAAATAGAGCTCGGATCGACTTGCGATCATGCAGGTTTCTCGTTGCAAATGATGCTTTTCAAAGTCAGATTTTGCGGTGTTCTATTGGGCTGGGCAACCTTAGCCATATTTTCTGATCGTCTTCCATTTTCGGGATATATGCACGCACACAACATCGACTAGCAAGTAAGCAAGTGCCTCTCACTCTATGCGACTTCTCGTGCCGGCTCGCCGGCCTCTTGCCGCGTCTGCGCGTCTGTCGGGTTGTCGCTGCCGACGCTTGTCCTAACGATTTTCTGGTCACTATTGGTACTCTGTTTGTCGTCGCCACTTGGTCTGGAGCTGGCCTCACCGTCGTCTTCGGGCCTTGCTTCTTCCGTGGCAGGCGTCGTCACCTCCACTTCCACCTCAGCGGTCGTAGCAGTACCAGTAGCCCCTTCAGAAGACGAAGAAGAGGAAGATGTGTTGTCCTGATCAGCAGTGGCTGGAGTCACGGGCGTCACGGGGGTGTTGGATGCCTGTGTAGTCGCAAAGCTGTCATTCTCTCCATCCGCAGCGGCGTTAGTGCTGACACCCGGCTCCTCGCCCTCGATCGGGTGGAAATGCCGCATTTCCTCCCAGATGAGTCTCTGCAGCACGGGCTTCGTGAGTTTCTCGTTCTCAAAGTCGAAGTCAAAGCTGGACGTGGCCGTGGTCTCGTCGTCCATATTGCGGATAGAGGCCAGGTACGGGTGCGCGAGCGCCTCGTCCACGCAGATTCGCTTGTTCGGGTCGATCACCAGCATCTTCTGCAGCAGGTCCAGCGCGTCCGGCGGGGAATCGGTAAACATGTGCGCGAGGGGCTTGGTCGGGTTCGGGCCGCGCTTCTGGAACTCGGCGTTCATGAACTTCCGCGCGCGCGCGTTGGTCAAGAAGTACAGCTCCTGGTCGTTCGGCGCTCCGAGCGCGTTCATGATCAGATGCAGCTGGTCAATGTAGTCCTGTCCGGGAAACAGCGGCTTGCGCGACATCATCTCAGCGAAGATGCAGCCCATGGACCAGACGTCCACTTCGCGCGTGTACTTCATGCATCCCAGCATAATCTCGGGCGCGCGGTACCAGCGCGTGACCACGTACTCCGTCAGCTCCAGCTCCTCCTCGGGGAAAACGCCTCTCGCCAGTCCGAAGTCGCAGATCTTGAGCTCGCAGTTGGCGTTCACCAGCACGTTCGACGGCTTCAGGTCGCGGTGGATCACGTTGGCCGAGTGCACGTACTTCATGGCGCACAGCATCTGGTACATGAAGAAGGCGATGTGCTCGTCCGACAGCGCGTGCCTCGAGTAGATGACGCGGTGCAGGTCCGTCGCCATGAGCTGCGACACGATGTACACGTCCTCGAACTTGTCCAGCGCCACGGGTTCGAAGATGTCCTCCACCCCGAGCACACACTTGTGGTTCAGGTGCCTCATCAACTTAATCTCGCGCACGATGCGCTTGGCGTCCGTCAGGTCGTCGAACGCGCGCTGGATGTTCTTAATAGCCACAGTCTTGCCACTCTTGGAGTCTGTAGCAGAGATCACGACTCCGTACGCGCCCGAGCCAATGGTCTTGACGTACTCGAAGTTGGACGGGATCTCGAACCGCGTGTTGGACGTCATGAAGCACTGTGTGCCGGGGCGCGTGGCCGGCAGATACTTGGGTTTATTCGCCGCGTTGGCCGCCGCCGCCGCCTCGTCCGCGCGCTGCTTCTCGCGCAGCTTCTTGGCGGCCTCGGCGCGGCTGCGCTCCTCCTGCTTGAGGTCCTCGGACGCCTGCTTGCCGTACGTGACGAAGCTGCCGTCCTTGGTGGGCACCATGGCGTGGTTCCAGCGGATCGCCTCCTGCAGCGCGCTCTTCCAGGCCTCGTAGGCCTTCTGGTCCTCGGCCTCGAGCGTCATGACCTTGGTGCCGCAGCGCAGCTCCAGGCGGCGCGGGTACTTGGTCGTGTTGACGTGGCCCAGCACGTGTCCGGGGCCGATGGGCGTCTCGGAGCACAGAGTCAACGAGTCCTTGCTCGTGTAGTAGCCGAGCGTCATGTGGCGCTCCTCGAGCCGCAGGATGAAGTAGCGGCGCGACCACATCTTGAGGCGCAGGCCCTGCTTGAGCAGATAACCTTCTTGGATCACGTCCGCCGAGCGGAAGACCACAGCCGGGTGCGCGCGGCTGGGCACCGCCTTGCCGTGCAGCCACATGGAGAAGAGCGAGCGGTTCTTGGTCACGTACACGCCGTCACCCGCCTTCTCCTCGGACGCGCGCCCAGCAGCGCCGGCGTCCTGCGAAGCTCCGCGCGAGCTCATCGTTGTGGGGGAAGGAGCTTTGCCGTGCCGTGGGCGGTTTCTTGCCGAGCGCCTAATGGCGATTTAGAGGCGGAATGAGGTGGCAGTTGGGGCGAATTGCGGGGAGTTATACCTCCGTATTACGATATACAATGCAATGGTGTTTCATGTTATTTGGATAAACTTGATATTTTTTGTGTTGAGATAGACGATGGAACTGCGATAATCAATAGGTTGGAGATGCTAGAGTAATTTATTGTGGAGGCTTTGTGGTAATGTGTGTTGTACCGTGTGGAAGTCCGGCTGGAGCCGGCACAGCGCGAGATTTGCGCCGTCGGGGATGAAAAATTAGGCTGGGGAGCTGCGAGTCTTCTGCTGGCAGGTTGTGGCTGTGGCTGCGTGGCCGTGAGTCGCTAGCAGTGCGGTGCAGTCAAACTTGGTGGTGCCGCAGGACGCAATGACTCGACTAATTTCGGGGTGGGTTTCCCGAAACGCGGTGGGGTGAGGCGGGTTATTCCACGCTAAAGAATCGCGGGGGATGCCAAAACGCGGTGAGTTTGCTGACGAATTAACTGTCCAACCACCCCGAATTAGCCCATAAAACTGCGGCGTTAAAGCCATCTGTCGACGACGCTGGCTCTACTCGCTGACTACATTCCGACGCCCGACGCTGCGAAACAAACTGGCAACTTCAACACCACGGCGGAGACTTGCAGCGAAGATTCGCATCCTGGATTGGCCATCTCGTCCGATGAGGTGTGGGCTTTTACACTGCCAAAAAGGACGAGTTCACCGCCACTTCTGAAGTTTTTCGGTTTTCTGCTTGGTGTCGGCCGGCGAACTGTTGTAGCAGACCCACTCGGAGATCGCCGTTGTGGCACGCACACGGTCTACTTATACCGTGGACCTGCAGGTAAAGGTACTGAGTGCGAGACGCACAGGTCGACAAGTGGATCCGCGTGCTACTGGTGGGATAGGTAAACTGGAATACAAAGCCTTTATGTCGATGTGGAGGTTTTGTTTAGAGCTTATTGTGCGCATCGGTGTGCGAGCACAAGACCGCGAGATCTCGTGTGTAAAGAGGCGGCTCACGCTGCCTTGGAAAGTTGAGCACCTTAAATCTGAAAGTACAGCAGGCGGGGTTCAGCTTGGCGTGGCCGCGGGAAGATGAACTGGTTCAGAAGATGGCGGCATTGCACTTCCCCGTAGCACAGGCGCTCGTCCGTCGAGGCACGCCAAGGCGAAACCAGTCTGAAGACGCCACTTGTGAACGTGTCCACGAGCTGCTGGGTCTTAATGGGGCTGACTGCAGCGCCAGTATTGCCCAGCGCTTCTTCGTTTGACCGGCAACGTGCCTTCATCGCCTTGCAGAACGGGCATCTCGACAACATCAAATGGGTGACTTGCACCGCGCGCCGAAGAGCCGCACACAGCGCGTGGAAGTCGGCGAGTTGCTTCTGGATGTGATACGTTGGCGCGCGCGTGGCTTGAAGCGATAGTTCCCGAGTAGAGGTGCAGACGACGACCTGGAAACGTTCGCTGGTCGAATCCATGACCACGGAAATCGACTCGACTTGGCGCAAGTCTTTCATCAACGAAGACTGGCGATGGGAGCTGCTCTTTGATCCAGTGTGGATAGCTGTCGATGCCACAGTGAGAGGCCGCAGGCTGCCACTATTCGTCGACGACGGGCTGGAAGCCGCTGTTGTGTTTGCACTGGAGCTCATGGCGGCGTTGCGGATTGTGTTGTGAGTGAGCGACTAGAACGATTTCGAGCGACTTGCTCAGCGACGTATTAGGTGATCCACGCTAGTCATAGTGAGGACACTTATTGGTGATCTCCTCATCCAATCCAACAGTTGTGGAACTAGAGACCAACACTCTACGCCTCTGTGCTCGCGCAATCCCAGTGCTGAGTAGCACTGCAACGAGATCCCGTGACGTGCAATGCATTAACAATATTGGTTTATACTTGCTGCGGGGGTGCAAGTGCTCTACTTCTTCGCCTTTGCAACAGGCTCCGGGATTTCTGGGAGCCTATCTCCAGGGTTATCGCACTGGAGTAGGGGCTCGATGAAGCCCATCGAGATGGCCTGGAAGTGCAGACGCCGTCTCCATAGGTTAGGCAGAAGCTGAGGTGGCGCAGGCGTGGAGCCCATGCCGGTCATGCACTCGGGCCACTCGCCCTTGCCGGCGGGCGCTCGCCGCTCCTGGCGCGGCGTCACGTGCGTCGGCAGCATGTTGAAGACGAGGTTCGGCTGTAGCAGGTTGAGCTTGTGCAGGCGGAACGGCACAGGGTCCACCAGCGATCGGCCGTTCACGTACAGCAGCTCGGCGGGGGCGCTCGTGTTTGTGGGGTCGAAGTGCGCCAAGCTGCCACAGAGCGTGTGCGGGTGTCGCTCCATGTCCTTGTTGGCCGTAGCGGACACGACACTCGCTCCCCACGGCGAGAAGAAGTAGGGCGTGTGGGAGAACTCGAACGATAGCCAGAAAGCTTCCTTGTCACCCCTGCAGAGGAAAATATACACAAGAAACACGTTAGTGTGCTGGTAGAGCAGCAAGTAGAGCAGCGCGGACTCACCAGGAGAACTCGTAGATGAAGCGGTGCTCGGTGATAAGGTACCACAAAACGTTCATGGCCTTGCCGGCGTGGCGCTTGTTGATGAGCAGCATGGACGAATCCTGTTCGTGCGCAGTTCTTCCGCGGTAGGCGAAGGATTTCTTGAACTCGGGCGATGGCTCTGCGTATTCAAGTCCGAAGCGCTTGTAGTCGAAGCTCTTGAGCCACTTGTGGAGGTAGATCGCGCCCTTGCCGTTCTCCCGCTTGTTGAGGTACTGGTTGTTGTTGATCACGCGGTCGTAGAAGAAGAGCGTGCCCTTCTTCTTGTATCCTTCGTTCTCTCGCAGCACGGCAGGGTCTTTGAGCAGAATGGCGTCCGCGTCCAGGAAAATGAGCTCTTCGAAGCTGGTAAAGTGCACAGCGAGAGG
This sequence comes from Phytophthora vignae f. sp. vignae, assembly GCA_016169955.1. Lineage (NCBI taxonomy): Eukaryota > Oomycota > Peronosporomycetes > Peronosporales > Peronosporaceae > Phytophthora > Phytophthora vignae. Next base: position 175,593 of record JABJUM010000074.1, on the reverse strand, counting down.
TTTGATCCAGTAGCTCTGGAAGCTCTTGGCCATTTCGTCCGAGAAAACCTTCTTGATAACATAGCGCTCGCAAATGTCGATAACTTGGATGTTGTCGTCGAGGCCGAAGAGGAGATCCACGGACGGTTTGGTCAGGTCGTGGCAGTGGTGCACCTCAATCGGTTCGTTGTTGCCCAGACACCGCAACTCACGGATCAGCGAGATTCCCAGCTCCAAGATACCGTCGTGCAGACACATGAGAATCCCCTTAGAGTCCTTCTTGACGGCTTGACGAGGCTCAGGGACTCGCTTCGGCAATTCCTTCGGCTTCTCGGTGGGCTTCTCGGTTGGCTTCTCGGTAGGTTTCTCAGTGGGTTTCTCGGTCGGTGCTGGTGTTGGTGCTGCTGTTGGCGCTGGTGTTGGTGCCGGTGTTGGTGCCGATGTTGGCGCGGGTGTTTCGGTTGGAACAGGTTCGGGTACTTGCGTTGGTGTCGGTTCTACTTCTACTGAGGCTTCCACTGAAGCTGAAGTGTCGGAAGGTGTCCACATCTCCGCAGCATCGACATCAGGCGTCGATGCTGCGTTCAACGCTGCCAGAACCATCGCCTCATGCTTAGCAACGCTGCGTATGTTGCTCCGTTCACCCAAGCCTCCGTCGTTCACGAACGAGTATTGCTGCGAGAGCGAGCAGACGCTGCAGAACAACATGAACGCTCCGAGTCCTCGGATGTAGACATTGCCGAGGAAGCGGCTGTCCCGAATGCGCGCGCCCCATGTTTCAGAAGCCGGCATTCTGGAGAGGGACTAGTTGCTAGCTGCGGGCGTGCTGCAGTGCCGGGTTTTCGAGGAGTGAGGGCCCATGAGCGCACCCTGGCCATCGATACGTTGCGTCTTTAGGCAACGTGCCCACAACACTATTGATAGTGTTGTGGGATCGAGTGCCCGGGCACAGCACAGCGCATGTCCAGTAACTTCTTTCGCATCATCAGGAGTTTCAACTGCAGTGTGGATTCTTGATTCGTTTCGCCATCACTGTTGACACGCTCGCTGCTTGGGCCCAACGGAACCACATAGCAAAGTTGTTGGGCAGCTTCGGCAAAATTTGTGCCCAGCGCATGCATACGCGATGCTGCTGAGCAAACATAACGAGGTCTGGAATGCGCCTCCAGAGCTACTGTAGAAAATCTGCCACGTCACTGAACGTCACTCGATTAGTTTCAATTTATATACGCAAGCATGCATGAGGCACGATTGAGCATGACGACTAAGCCTCCTGGAAGCCACGAGCCACGCCCTGCTCCTCGGCCTGCTGGGATGCGAAGTAGTTGAAAATTTGCTCCAGCGAGGTCTGCGAGACGCTGTACTCGCGGATGTGCATCTTCTCCTTGACGCCCTCAATGAGGGCGAACACCTTGGACAACCGCAGCTCGTCGTTCGAGCCCCTTAGCTTGAAGCGGCAGAAGTCGTTCTGGCGCTCCATCACCGTCACGCCACCGTGGCTGAACGAGTAGCTGAGGAAGTGGAGCAGCGCATCGAAGCGAGTCTCCTCCAAGCACCACGACAGGAACGCCTCAGCGCGAATGTACCCGTCGCGATCCAATACAGCAGCGAGACCGTAACCTGTCGGGTGCGAAGCCACCACTCGCTGCGCCAGCTCTTGGTCGCCGAATGATCGGCACTTGTCCTCTAAATCCGCGCGGGTGACCACCTCGTTAGTACCTCCAAAGTGATGGTGCACCAGCTCGTCCAGCTCTTCCTGGGAAGGGTTGGCCAGCTTGACGTCGAACACTAACCCATCGCCAAAGCGCGATTTCAGGTGCTGCACGCTGCCCAAACAGCGAAGGCGGCCTCCGACCATGATACCGACACGAGAGCACAACGCCTCCGACTCCTCCATGCTGTGAGTGGTGAGCACAATCGTCGAGTTCTTGCCTCGGGTCGAGATATCGGCGATCACGTCCCACATAAAGCGTCTACTGACCGGGTCCATACCGGTGGAAGGCTCATCCAGGAAGATGATGCGCGGGTTGCCGATCATAGCGATAGCCACCGACAGCTTGCGCTTGTTACCACCACTCAAACTACCAGCCAATTTGTTCTCGAAGTCAGCGAGGTTCAGCTGGTTAATCTTGTCCACGACGACGTCGTTGAGTTGCGACCGAGGCACGCCCTTGATCGACGCGAACAACTCCAGGTGCTCACGCACTGTCAGCAACTCAAACAAGGCATCGAACTGCGGACAGTAGCCAATTTGTCGCCGGACTTCGATCTGTTGTGTCAGGATGTCAAATCCTCCAAGCGTCGCAGTACCGTGAGTTGGGAGCTCGTCGCCCGTCAGCATCTTCATCGTTGTCGTTTTGCCGGCACCGTTGATACCAAGGAACCCAAAGCACTCACCGCGCTTCAGCCCGAAGGACAGGTTACGAACTGCGACCTTGCCACCGCGATACACCTTGCGAAGGCCTGCAAGCTTGACGATGTCACCATCAGCCTCTCCGTTAGCCACGCGCTCCGCTTCTTTCACAACGTCAACGTCCTCCTCGTACGGGTCGTCCACGATGTTATCGCTGCCACTCATCCAGTCCTTCACCTTGGGGAACGTCATCGCGTAGTCGATACCGACAGCCAGGAGTCCATACAGAATTGCGGTCACGAACAGGTAGATCATCTCCCACCCCATGAGATCCGTGCTAAACGGACTCGTCTTGGTTTCGTCGCTTTCTCGGATCGTCGTCAGCTCATTCAGCACCAAGTTGAGCAGTCCGTAGCCGAGATTGAACAGAGGTGAGAACCGCCAGAAGAACACCAGCACTGCGTTCACATCCTTTGTCGACTCAATCACATCCAGAATGAACGCCACGACCATGAGCACGACTCCGAGCACAAAGTTGATCATAATCGTGTAAGTCTGCGATGAAGCGTGCTCCTTGAACAGATATGACAGGCAGTATGTGAACGGGCAGATCGCAAGTCCGAACAGGATGAGCAGAACGATCACGGCTGGGAACGTCTCCGACGTGCAGCTGTTGCAGGCTGAGCTGCCAGTCATAGAGTCAATGCCGAAGCCCTTGATCATAATAATCGCCGCCGCGCACGGGATTAGGTACAGGAGGAAGTCCCACAGGAAGTTGGACAGCCAGAAAGCGCCAAGCGAAACACCAGACACCAACTGCTGGTGCTTTGAGTTGTGGCTCGCTTGCTTCTCCTTCACCAGGAACACCACGATGGACGCGGGGTAGTACGTGAAGGCAATGCAGATAAACAAGCACGCCGTAAACGCCAGGAAGGATCCAAACAACGCCTTGGTATCGGCAGTCAGCGGCAACGGGTGGTTGTTGACGACCAAGTTCACGTTTGACGCGTCCGAGCTGGAGTTGGCAGCGAAGAATCGGTAGATTGTCTGGTCCATCAGAGCCTTGAAAATAATTGCTCCGTGTGTGGCAGTAGTGTTGACGAACATGTTGTAGCCGAAAAGTTTCTTGTCGCTGTCGCCGTGCACTAAGTACGCACCATACTGGCCCTCGACCGTTGCCGTGTCAACGCCGTATCCGCGGTTGTACACTTCTTCGCCCAGAAGCAGGCCATAACCAGTGGCGGCGGTAGTGTTAACCGCAGGGTTCGTGTATGTCACGCCGAACACTATCGGTGAACTGGAGTCGAATGCCGGTTCAGATAGCGCGAGTGCTTCAGTGGAGACATCTGTGAAATAGGACCCACCCATGGCACTGCTGCACCACTGATCTTCCGATGTACCAGGTTGGCAGAAGTAGGGTGTCGGAGTCTCACTTCCGTAGTCAAATGCATCTGTGGTTAGAGGCAGGTTCGGGTCATCCTTGGTGAAACTCGTTCCCTGAAGAAGTCCCAACCCAACCAGTAGCAGCAAGATGGGCAGAGCCAAGCTGTAGAAGATCATCTTCTTGTCGCGTTTGGCGTAGCGGAATCTCTTGAGGAAGAGTGCCCACAGATGCGTCATGAAGAATGAGTTGGTCTGCTCCGGGACAGCACCAGCATCACTCGATGCAGTGGGACTTAAGGCAGGCGTTTCTGGGCGAGCACGATTCCCAAGCGTGTGCTGGTTGCCGTGATCGTCAGCTTCAGCCACCTTGATGAATACCTCTTCCAGCGTCGTCACGGAGACACCGTACGACAGCAACCCAAGATTCTGCAGGTTGTCATCCATGTCGGCAAACATCGATGCAAACTTCGACGAGCTTGTCAGCGGCAACTGGAACGCGATTTCGCTGCCAACGTTGCTCAACAGATGCGCTGTCGGTACCCGGGACGTCACAAATGAGATGACCTCGCTGTCCTTGCAGCTCGCATCGTCCTTCACCAAGGTCAAGTTGTAGCCTGCTCCGAACCGGTTCTTCAAAAACAAAGACGAACCGCAGCAACGCAGTTCACCCTCCGCCATGATCGCGATACGGTCTCCAAGGATATCAGCTTCGTCCATAAAGTGCGTCGTTAACACCATGACACGATCGTTGCGGTTGTTCAGCAAAATTTCCCACGTGCTGCGACGACTGTAGGGGTCCATTCCCGACGTGGGCTCGTCCAGGAACACCAGCGAGCTATCACCAAGGAGAGACACAGCGACGGACAGCTTCCGCTTCATACCGCCGGACAACTCGGTAGACTTGACGTGACGCTTCTCCGTCAGCCCGACCTCACGGATCTGCCTAGTGATCACAGCATCCAGCTCCGTCTTCGTGTAGCCCTTGATCCGTCCGAAGAAAAGCAAGTGCTCCTCCACTGTTAGCTCTTCAAAGAGAACGTCGTGCTGGAAACAAAGACCCAGCGACTCGCGGATTTCGTCCATGTCTTCCGTGACAGAGAGCCCACGGAAGGTTGCATCTCCGCTCGTAGGTGCAATCATGCCAGTGAGCATAGAGATCAGCGTCGTCTTGCCTGCGCCGTTGTGTCCAAGCAAGCACGTAATTTGATTCTTGTACATGGTCAGATTCAGTCCCTGCACAGCCACCTTCTCGCCACCGGGAACAGGGAATACCTTACGCAGACGCTGAACCGCGAGAACTTCGCCCTGACGCTCCTGTTCGCGAAGCTCCGCATTGACAGGCTCAATGTTGTGGTTCACATCCACGGATACGCTGTCCAGCAAAGCCTCGGACGGGTGATCAGCATCCAGCTTGGCCTTGAGTTCCTCGCGGGCTTTACGTCGGTTTCTCCAATACGACGGAGACACGGGGAAATACCACTTCAACGTAGTGCCGTGCTCCTTCGGAACCACCTTCTCAAAATACAGTCCAAGCAGCGTGTAGAGCACTGTGTCGAACGCGAACATGAGCAGCGATCTGCTGAAGCGGAAGTTATCGCTCAGTACACTCGCGTTGGAGAAGTTCACACCCGTCCCCGTAGCTTCGAGATTCGACAACACAGTCACACCAAGAGACAGCGCGACTGGAGACAGAATGCAACCCACTGTCTTTTGGTTCTCAGCCGTCTCCGTCGTGAACGCAGCCGACACGAAGTACATGAGAAAGAACAGCACCATACCCACGAACGCTCCGACGCGCGCTTTACTGAAGATCGTGCTGATCATGAAGCCATACGCCAGCACACTCAGACTGAACAGGAAGAAGAAGAGGAAGATTAGCACCACGGAGCTGTTCGAGAAGAGGCCGGCCATGCCCATAAGCGCCTGCAGAATCGACCCCACGAAAAGAATCAGGATGTACGTCATGTACCACGACACGACAATGGCCTTCTCCTTGACTCCGAGGATCTTCATGTACTCGTGCAACCGCAGCTCCTTTTCCTGGATGAGCACCACCAAAATCCGCGAAATGGAGTACAGGTACGACAAGATGAACACGATCGCGAACACGTCCGACACTTGATCGTAAAATGGGGAGCTGATGTACGCTTCAATTGGGAAGGGCATCACCGATGCGCCCAGATACGGCTGCGGCGCCTGTCGAAGCGGCTTCAGCAGCGCCTCCAACGTCTCGTTCGTGAAAAACTCCTTGACACTCGAGAACGTCGCGTCAGCCCCCGCAATGTTCTGAATAGCGTAGTCGATGATCACATCGTTGTCCAACGACGACAGCAGCGCGTCGTCCAGTTCTGCAGACGCTTCAGCCGTCGTCTGCGGGCGTTGGCACACACCTGTCGTCGTCTTGGTGGTCGCGTCCCACTCGGGCATACACGCCACAAACCTCGTCACCAGCGTCTGCAGCGTCATGAAGCCCGTGATAGTGTACCGTGTGTAGTAATCCATGCTAATATCCTTCTGGAAGGGCGAGAGCTGCGGTGGGTCTCCACCCGTTCTTGGGACGAGTCCAATGGCTCCACGCCGACCGAGTGTCGAGTTCAACCTCACCGTGTACTCAATGTCCTGGAAGGAGCCGATGTTATTGTCATCGGGGTACGAGTCGAACACAATTCCGCCGTAGATGTGGGGGTTCTCTTGGCTCGACGCGTAGTCGTTGCCACTAACGTAGTCCTCGAGCGCCTCCTCCGTGTCGAAGAACTGGACACTCTCCATCAACGACGGGAACACGGCCGACGTGGACGTGTTGCGTAGATTGAGCCTCGGGTACCACAACTCCATCGTCTGCATGAAGTAGTCCCGCGTGAACGTGTTGTCCGGCGCAATAGCGATTTTGTATGGCGCAACTTTGCCCGCGCAGGAGGTGGGCACGGCGTATTCCGAAGTAGGGTCGATATCCACCAACCCGCGCGCTGTGACGCCCGTAGTACAGTTCGCGAGGTCTGAAGAGGACAGTTCATCCATCTTCATGCCGTTGGAGATGGACAGACTGCCCATGTAGAGTAGAATGCCCCACAGCGACGTCTCGTGCATGGTGAACTTTGGGAGAACGGCGGGGAGACCGGCGACCGTCGTCCCCGACGTCTGGAACAGGTTGTAGGACGTTCCGAGCGTGTCGTCGTCGGTGATGCTGCTGTCGTCACTCCAGCCCTGGGGCACGCTCACGTCGTCCACGAGGGACTTGAGCAGCCCCATGATGAGGATGAAGACGCAGGGCAGCGCTACCTCCATGAACGTGGCCACGGGGTGGCGCCGCTTGAGCGTCCAGTTCTTCCACAGCAGCGTGCGGATAAAGAGCCACGTGGTGCGGCGCTCGGCCAGCGGCGGCGGGCTCGAGGAGGGCGCCAGCAGGCCGTCCTTGCCGCCCAGCATGGCGGTCTGGGACGACGACCGCGTCTTGTCCATCGTCCGAGTGCGCACTTCCTCGCGAAATTCCTTGTGAGCCTGTGACCGGAGCGAGCGGGCGTTGCTGTTGAAAGCGAAGAGTGTTTGTCAGTTTTCGGACAGTATAGTGAAATCAAGTTAGTGTGTGGCTTATAAACAACGTGACATTCGGCCGGCTTCTGCAGACGCGGCGAGAGACAGGCTGGCTCTATCATAGAGGCCATCCTTGACCAGCGAGGTTGCGTGCCGAGAGATTGAAAGGAGTGCGGGGCTGCTGCTACTGGAGATTGAGGGTAGTGCTTGCGTGGTTTGACGGTGTATGTACATGTATTTGCCGTCGCGGTTGAGCGACTCGCTCAGCGTCATAAACGCCACTTCGCTGAGTCAGCGAAGTGGCGTTTATGGATAGAGGATGAGGATTTCGCCAGCCGGGCTAAGGATGCTGCGCGAAGCGGATCAAGTTGTATGGAGGCAGTGCATGGCGATCGTCGAGCAGCATCTCCGATCATCAGGGCCGGCCATCAAGGCCGACCGAAGCCTGCGAGGATCGTAGCGAGCGTTGGCATCGCGCAGCTCAGAGCCATGGCGGGGATATTGAGTCAATATTACGTATGTATTGACGCAGGAGCTGTTAATTCGCGTCGATGACTTGATCCAATGCAGAGAGCGGCCGTGTATCCGCATTGTACCATCATTCGCACGTAGAGCGGAAGCTGGCAGACTTCTGCTGTGTTGAGACTCTCACTTGAGGGCTCCTTGCTGCATCATGTACCGCAGTCCGCATGTACAGGTATACATACCTACTGTAGACTGCAAGTAATGGGTCACCGTTTTGTTCTGTCGGCTTCTGCGAGTCTTCGTCTCTGCGGGTCTTAGGGCCTTGGTCATCAAGCGTCGAGTGTGCGTCGTGGTCTCAATTGTCCCGGCGGTGCCGTGGTTGCAACCAACGGTCCCGTCAAGCGCGCATCGAATGAACACATGCACAGTGTGCAGCACACGTCCGACTGGCCGGGAAAATCCACCGGTCGGTCGGATGCGGGAATCGAGAAGAATCGAAAGCTCTTGCATGGTTGCCGTGGTTACCAAGTACAAGGTTGACAAGTTCCCCGCAATTATGCTAAAGTTGAAGTATCAGTTCTGAAGGAAGCGGGGGCTGGTACTAAGTGCAAGTGGCGCGAGCTTCAGGGTGATAGTATGGCTACAGCTGCAGCTTTGGCTACGGGATCCGACTCGAGTACGGGGGAGGAGATATCCATGAGCATGCGCGTGAAGCTGGCACTATCGCAGACACTTGAATTGAAGCGGCGTATCGACTCGGGAAGACGTCAAATCACGTGAGGGGCATTCTATTTGGGACAAAGCCGAACGTATTGTTATGAGGAAGTGCTTCCTGTCCTACGCACGACTAGCACGCGGTAAAGTTGGCGTCTTGTCGAAGCTGGATTCATCTTTGGGCGATGAGAACGAGGCGTTCGCAAAGATTCCCAAGCACAAACTGCAGGACTTGGCACTACCATACGAAGATTTTACGTGGGAAGCCAAACTACTGCAGAGCTATCTTGTGACTATCTACTGCGACCTGGCGCGAATTTACCGCGGCTACGCTACCCGCTCCGGTGTCATCAATGATACGATCAACGTCGGTGAGTTCACGGAGCTGCTGACCGAGTGCCACGTTCTAGAAGGAAACGTGACTGCGGCAGACCTACAGAACATCATCCGGGCCTTGGACCCGAAGAATGTACGTAAAGCTTTTCAAAGGAGTCGCAACGCGAGTTACTGGAAGCGCTCATTCGAGTGGGCGTAAAAAGTATCCCGTCCAGTACGTTGTACACTTAGTTTTCATGGTTGTATTCTAATGCAATTTTTGCTTGTTGACCTTCAGAACAAACCGCGTGACGATCTCCGAGGCGTTTTGCTTGTTCGTCGACAACTTTATTCTCCCGTTTGCGTTCCGTTCTGACGCCGATTCGTCCCGACATCAGCTCGATGATGCTACGATTCGCCGGCTTCTCATCAAGTACGCAGACGACCTGAAGAATCTATACGAGAAGTACGCCGTCGAGGATCCAAAGGCGAAAAACAAGTCCGGACAAGTTACTAGGGATACTCAGCAAAGTCTTGAGGACCACGAAGGGGTCGGGTCAATCAGCTCCTACAGACTCCTTCTTGTCTTCTAAAGGGGGACGCCGTGCTGGTGAAGACGACGACATCGCGTATCCTGCGTTCGAAAAAGCGCTCATTGCCGTCGCCTGCGGAAAGCCGAATGGAAAAATTTTCTTCGTGTACAGTATTCTGCGTCAATACCGGACGGGTGTAAAACGATTAAATCCATATAATGCATGGAACTGTCATAAACGATATTCGACGGAGATGGGTCAAGGTACTGATTTAGATCAGTCCCGACAGCAGGTCTAGCTTTTTGAAATGCCGCTCAGCATGAAAGAAGAAGCCGTATGATTCATACATACAGGGATACACACTGAGTTTGTGATCACAATATTTTTATGCTCCAAACACCCATGGTAACTAAGGTTGTGTCATGGTTGATAGCTGTTCATCCAACTAATTCAGTACATTCACGTTTCTGTACCTATCAGGTCATTCTATACCCCGAGATACCCCATAAAAATCAGGCGTCCGGTATTGACGCAGAATACTGTACATACGCGAGCGAAGGTGATGATCTCCACGCAAGCATAACAGGGTACGTCCAACAGAAAATATAAACGAGAAACCTGCTGTTTGCGTTGTTTAAGGAGAGTGGTTGCTGCACCCGTCTACTGGGGTCATCTTTTGAATTGTCCGCACCAATAACCTAACCACGCTTCTGGTCTCCATCCGAGCTTCGTATACGCGGTATACTTTCGACTTCCAACCACTCATTCGTAAAACGGCGGCGAGCCACACACATTACCCCCCCCCCCCCCCCGCCACCGCCGCGCGCGCCCCGCTGGCTGTGCAAGCATGCGCATGATATCGATGACTACCGGTAGCGACTAGCGTTCTTCAGTGGCACCTCGTGACGACGATGACACGGAGCGCTCTCTGGCTGGTTGCGAGAGTGCGGTCCACGCAGCACAGAAGGCATCAGAACCCCCCTCGTCCTCCCTGCGCACTCTCAAAGCAAGATACGAGTATCAGGCCACCTCTCAGTCATGTCAGGCAAGTAACGATTCAGGGGAGATCTATGCATCACTTAGTGTACTTATACTCGTGTCTGTACGCGCAACAGCAAGCTTCAACCCGCAGAGACACAAAACACTCCCCGCTCCGCTTTCAAAAGCCTTGCCAGGCCAACAAGCGGAAAAGCGCAAGCAGAATGCGCGAGGCCTTCGGCGTTTGGGATCAGTTCCGGGGCGGGGCTCGCTATGGCTGTCGTCGGGTACAACGGTATCAGTCGGGGAAAATAAGCTTCCAGTCGGGCAGTCGGGTACGATGACGGGTGCTGGTGTTCTCAGTCGGGTACTGGACTGATGTTTGTTGTTTGTTTGGCTAGACCAACGCATGCGCTCAAGTTGTTTACCAGTAGTACAAGTCTACAGCTCGTTGTGTGACCACAAGAACTTGCGAGCTGTTGGTAGGAGTTCACGTAAGAGAACGATGGATAAATTATTGTAATGGACTGCCCGAGATGTGCAGCGTCCTGTACTGTTCGGAAATTTGCTCCCCCTAAACTATACACTTAGCCATTTCACTTAAGAGGCCTCAGAGAGAGTGTAGGTCTGCCATGGTCGGCGCGTGGGCCGGAGAAGGTAAGCCTAAGTAGGAGTATTTATCTAATCCAGGCATGGTGCCTGGGAGAGCCGAGGACTTAGCGTAAGGCTCGAGGGGGTGGGGCAGGTCGCGCAGCCGCACCCCACGAAGTGCCGTTCTAAGTCCGCAGGCGAGAGCCAACGCGCCTGCCCTCCTCAACATCAAGTAACAACCTGCCTGTCTTGGCCTTTTGGGCTTCTCGAATGTTCTTCATCTAACCGGCCTATACAAGCAGTATACAGCTTGCTTCAGTTGTGGTCGGGTTCTTGACGGTCGTGGTCGGGCGCAAACGGGTACAATAGTCTCGTCACAGTCTAGTTTTCCATATGGTGGACGGGTGCAGCAACAAGTGCCTTGTTTAAGTGACCGATATCTTGGAGCTTCATGCGGGGAGAAAAAAGCAACACAGTTTTGACAACAAAAGGCCAATACAATACGGACGATCATTGCCCGCAGGATGAGTCATTCAAACTCATTTCATTCAAACGCCCCTCAATCTTTTCTCTAGGATGAAGAAATATGATACCTCACGGAGTCTCCTGTTTGGCGCTTGGCAACGAGTTCACATCAGGATAGCCACCGTTGTGCCCCCCCCCCCCCCCCCCAGGCGCTGTCGCTTGAGGCGTAGGAACCGTCACTGATGAATCAAATTTGAACTTATCATTTAGTGGAAGTACCAGTTCAAGCTGAAGTCAATTCATTCGTAGCGTGGACCACACTGGGCAAGGTATTTCTTGTTTGCTTCTGCCAGTGCAAGAAACATCAACCATGACCGCAGTAAAAGGCAAGAAGAAAGACGACAAAGACGTGCTTGCGCGACTGGTGCGTGACCTAGAGTCGAAGATGACTCTTTGCCGTGTCAAGGACTACGCTGGTGTATCCCTCGAGCAGCTAAACCAGCACGTGAAGAAGCACGGTCCGTTGGTCCATCCAACACTTGGCGAGCAGCCTGGCTTCTTCGTCGACGAAGGCCGATTTGTTCCTTTTCGGGTGGTGGTGTTCGGACGCAGCGTGATCGGACCATACATCTGCAAGACGCTGCTGAATTGGGCTGCGTGGAGTGGCCACATTGGAAGAGTGACAGATGCGCAAGGGGAATACGTGCTTGATGGCACAACACTTCGGGTCCCCGATGTGGCGTTTGTGCCTCGAAATGATGCAAGGCAGCTGACCGAAGCTCAACGGTGGACTCGTGGTGGAGAACCTTTTGCTCCGACGTTCGTGGTGGAAATCGACACTCTCACTGATCCACATTCCAAGCTTGATGCTCTCGATCACAAGATGCGGCGCGAGTACTTTCCTCACGGTGTGCAATTGGGATGGCTCATTGACCCAAAGAACAAAATCATGTACGAATACAAGCGATACGCCCGAGGAAAGCGTCTTGTTCGACGCGTTGGCAATAGCGCGTGGAGAGATCTTGATGGTGGTACCGTCCTTCCTGGCTTCACTCTTCATTGCGAAGATTTGGACGATGTGTTGAACCAGGATTCGGGTTCGTCGTCGGAAGATGAAGTTGATCTGGTGTGTCCCTATCCAAGATGCAACAAGCGATTCCGATCGCCTGGTGCATGGACTGCTCATGCTGAATGGCACCGTGCTGAAAGTGCTAGAGCTCGACGTAGAGCAAACCGTGCGAACCATTAATTCAAGTGAAGTTTTTCACGTTAGTAGACACTTGATATCTCGGAGGTTAAATAGATTCCCTTTAAAAAAGTATGCTGTAGACTGCAAGCACTGGGTCACCGTTTTGTGCGGTCGATCTCTCAAGACCGTCTCGGTCTATGTGGGTTTTAAGGCCTCCGTCATCAAGCGTCGCGTGTGCGTCGTGGTCTCAATTGTCCCGGCGGTGCCGTGGGCCGAGTTGCTGGGACCGTTGGTTGCAGCAACTTGCTGCAACCAACGGTCCCGCCAAGCGCTCATCGAATGGATACATGCACAGTGTGCAGCACACGTCCTACTTGCCGGGAAAATCCATCGGCCGGTCGGATGCGGGAATCGAGAAGAGCTTTCTGACAACTTGTCATCGTTATCAAGTCAAGGTTGCCAAGTTTTCCCATAATCGTGCTAAAGTTGAAGTCTCAGCCTTCTCGCAGTTGAAGCCTGAAGAAAAAAAAAGTGGGGGCTACTGTAGTTGGTAATAGTTGACGAGACAGTATTCTCATGTAAGTATGTCGTGGATGGTCTTGGTATAGTGCTACATGTGAGACCGCGTCAGCGAAATGATGTTTTCATTGTAGAAAAAATGCAGCTACTGAACGCAGATACCTGGTGTATTACAACACTGCTTCATCTGGTAGTTCCAGTCTATAACTCTCGCTCCTCCTTATCAAATTAACACCAACTCGGTATCTAAAAGTGAAGTAGTGAAGCAGCTTGATTGAAGAGGAACATAATTGCCCACAGTTAACTACTAATACTACTGAGCACCTCGTTCACTGCGCTTCCTCGCAGCTGATTTGGGGCGACACTAAATATTGTGCTGTACACAAAATTTCGCGATGCCCCTCCCAGAGCCGATCGTTCTACATCGTTTGAAGTGCTTTCTTGGAGCTATCCGCCAGTGTTGATAGTAGTCTGTTCGATTTGCTTTAGCTGTAACTGTTGTGTACGTTGACGTAGCTGCGTAGTATAGCAAGCTGCATCAATTGCTTGGTCGGTTTTGCGGTCCCCCGCTGCCTAACCTTCTGCTGATCGATTTTGATTGCATTTTCCTTCAGTGCACTACTATGAGCCCTGGAAGTCTCGGTTACTCTTACGTCAAAAGTACGCTGAAAATAGTTGTACCTTTGAAAACGAATAACGGTAGGCAAATGGGTAGTAACAGGACATGAATAATGTTTATTTTCTCAGTGCTTTAGCAACACTTGCATTAGCAATCCTTTCGTGGCCCCGAGTTGACGTGTATTGCGCCTTTTAGTCTTTGTGCCGCTTTTTGCTTATGTTGAAGTGCACCGCTAAGTACGGTTCCGTTCTGTACCGGAACCGCTGGCACGGTTCACCCCGTGTGACGGGGCACACAGCACTTCTTTACAGAGGAAGCAGGAGTATACAAACTCCAAGTGAACTGCCGTTCACGTGTCCCTGGCCTTAAGGGGACGACTTGACTTGCTACAAAGGAGTGGGTTATAAGACTGACTGTATTTTGGTAGAGGTTAACTTGGTCTAATACAAACTACAAGTTAACTATACAAAAGCCCACACAAACTCAAATGGTTGGCTTGCGGAGCTACTGGTACCATGTACCACGTACTCGGGAGAGTGACACCCGTCACTCTTCATGTAATGGGTACACTTGATTGTACCCCGTTACATCCTCCCCCACTTATCTGAGAATCACATCTGACTCTCCAATCAGCTTCGAGAGAATCCGAACACCCAAAGGTCGGATTCTCGGGCGCCGCCGCCGCAAGGCCGGCGCGCCTCATTGTCACACCCTCAGTGACTTGTGCCCGCAGCGGGCACCCCGCGCGGCACCTCCCTGCCCTCGGCGATGTAGGCCGCAAAGCCGACGCCTCTAGTGGCCGTATCCACAGCGCTAGCAGGCGCAGAGTGCCTCCGCACGGGATGCATGTGCCTCCAAACTTGCGGTTCCTCTCGCAGACCACCAGCAGTTGGCGTCACATGGCCCTTGGGCCCTGCTGGCACGTTCGTGCGACGGTACCTCCCGCAAGGGACGACACCTTTCCGGTCAGCGCGAAGCGTAACCATAGAGAGAGCGGTGCGGCTCATCTCCGGCCATGACAGCGGTCCGACAGGACCCCGCTTCGTCACGGCGTAGTGTGTCGGTCGTCTGAGTTCATCGGCACGACCCATGGGCAGAGGTCAAACGTTGACCAAAGCCAAGAAGCATCGGCTTCATCGTCGCCATAGTCACGGGGACCACGGCTGCTACTCGCAGCCAGCTCATCGTTCAGAGCAACGCGGCGGAATTGTTCAAAGTCCTGCCCCGCGTCACGGCCATCGTGTCGCCGACGCTGAGGTGTCTTCCACCGACACCAAGGTACCGCGATGGTACTTCGTCATGGTGCGAGGTACACTGGCCTCCGTCACCAGCGATCGCATCATGCGTCGCGGCGATCAACACCAGGTCGGTGTGCAAGCAAGGCCGCATGGCACACAGTCCATACCGGACCTCAGGGTGTACGGGGCACCACCCCATACACCAAAGGCATGTCGTGTACCACATGAACCACGACCGCCATAGTGCCTCGCGCACATCAAGTGCCACGTGCACGACAAGTGCCGCGTGCACTGCGAGTACCTCGCGTACTCCAAGTGCCCCGCGCACAGTGAGCGTCAGGTGCCACGTGCACTCGTATGGCTTCGCGCCTTACAAGCACGGTATACACCGCGCTAAGTGTGAATGCCCGCAAAGGCAACACGTTCGAGCTCACCCTTCGTGGGCAACACCCAGGCTCCTTGCCGTTGACTACCTGGTCGGCAGACGTGTCGCGCCCAGCGTAGCAACAGCATGGAACTGTCCCTCGGGTTCGTCCTGGTGGACAACACCCATGCTCGGGGCTGATGGCAACCTGGCCGGCAGACGTGCCGCGCCCAGCGTAACCACAGCCTTGAGCTTCAGCATGATGCTGATAGCTAACTGGCCGGTAGACGTACCGCGTCCAGTGTAGCAACAGCATCAAAGCTACGGCATGGCGATGCGTACGCGCACATGCCTTCGTCCGCGGCCCAAGCCGCAGACCGGGTGCCATGTCCTCACCCGACAGATGCAGCCTTCCCGCAGCGAATGTGCGCGCCACCTTCGGCCCAGCAGCGGCAGTGACCACTGCCAAAGCTGCTGGCCATCGGTCACCAAGACCATGGGACCTAAGCAGCTACGCATCAGGTCCAGCACCTTCGTGCAATGCTTCGCGAGTGGTTGCACCATGCAGCCACTACTCCGGCTTCTGTGAAGAAGCAAGTCTCATGCCAGAGACTTCGGGAGGAAGGGCACTTCCGATCTCCTCCCCCACTTACGATTAGAACCCCGGTGGGTCAGGCAGCAGCCGACTGCCTAACCTCGCGCCGCCCTGCAGCGCCGAGTCGCTATACCAGCAGACTCCGGTGGCGCGGGCAGCTTCCTTGCTTGGGCTCCGGGTCAACATCGTCGACCAAGGCTTGGTGTGTACCAGCCTGTATGCAGTTTGAGTCTGCGTGACTTGACGTGGTACTCTGTTACCCACGTCTGCGGGTGAAGACACCCATGACAGCGTACGGCTTGTCCTTCCTTGAGAGTAGCTGCATTACATGCACGCATACTCAGACTCTGCCACCTCGGCACCGAGTCCTGGACACTTGTTGCCCCAACGCCGCTCAGTGACCGCGGCCATCGCAGGCAGACCGAGCATGCTCCTGCATGTGGTCAATTGAGGTGTCGCCCTCCTGCAGACACACTCCAGGTCGTGATCGACCATATGCGCCGAGTCGGCGGCGACGCAACATGCATCGCCGCAGGTACGACATGTACCCAAGCCACGTCTACTGTGCGCATGGCCACAGCTGCGCCGGCCGAACCCCCCAGTCGAACGTCATCCATGATGACCGGGATGCTAAGCCCTTGGAGGAAGGAAGTGCTTCCGGGCACTCCTCCCCCGCTTAAAATCAGAGCCGTGCGGAGCCTCGAAGAGGACCGTGCGGCTATGACATCGTGACAGTGTCACGGGCTTCTTAAACTCCGCGTGGACATCCACCACACGCGAGGAGACCCAAGTGACCTGATCACTAGTCCTGGTCATACTGACCGTGCGTGTAACTAAGTTACCCCCGCAGGAGGTGCACCGCGCGACCCCCTTCCGGCTCATGCGGAGCCTTGCCGCATCGTGTGGAACTACGTTACCCACACAGGAAGCGCATCATGCGACTTCACAATCAGTTTCCGTCTGAGTGACGCGTGTGGAACTATGTTACCCACACAGGAAATGTATCGTGCATCTCCCTCATCAGTTTTGGTCTGAGTGACCTGGTGTGGAACTGGGTTACCCACACAGGAAGTGCCTGCAGCGCCTTCCTCTTCAGTTAAGGTCTGGGCGACCGTCCGTGGTACTTGGTTACCCACGCCGGAGATGCCTTGAGTGGCCTCCTCAGCATTACATGCTCTTGTGCGGAACTAAGTTACCCGCAAGTCAGTGGTCCTTGGTTACCCACCTGGTGGCGTCACTGAACACCACCCTTGTCAATGCTCATACCGAGCAATGACTCTCAGCACTGGAGTTGCTTCTTGAGGCAGCTCAACATGCCAGGCGTAACAGCCCTCGGTTGGTCATCATGTCAGTGACGCCTCCCTTCTTCTTCTTCGTCTTGTCCGACGCATCCAGCGTCCTGGCGGTCCCTTCGGACGCCCTTGTGTCTGACCAGAGGTGGGAACATGACTCGCCAATGCTCTGTCAGACACAGAGGGCCGACTTAGCCTCAAAGGCATTGTCGCGCTGCTCGACCGAGAGCCCGTGCAGCTTGCACAGCTCACTCAGGGCCAAGCCATACTTGTCCAGGCCAAGGGCATATACGGTTCCATGCCCAGGGCCATCTTCGGCACCATGTCCGGGACCATGTACGGGTCCATGTCCGGGAACATGTGCGGTTCCATTGCTGCCCGCGGCATCACACGCGGCAGCCAGGGTCACAGCGGACCCCAAGGTTCTTCTTCGGCCTGGCCTCAGTCAATGAGACCTGCCCTTGTGCTTCGACTCTCGCAGAGTCTCGGCACTTGTGTCGTTATTCCAACCGACACATCTGGCGACGTGCGAACACGCGCAACGTCCCAGACTCAATCATGTCAAGGGATACCATTACCCCCGTACACTCACGTGTACTACCGACAACCCATCGTTGTCCTTCACCAATGCGAGAATCAGTGCTCTCAAGGGACCCCGCGTCTCTGTGGTGTACGCCTTCCGTACACCCATCACAAAGACTCGGGCCAACCCCAGCAAGGCCCTCGTCCTTACTGGTGGTTGTGTCCCCCTTGAGCACCTGACGGTGCATGGCGTCGGCGCCCCCTTGACCCTCTGGTCTTCGGGTAGGTCTTCTTCCCAGACCCTGGCGATGGGCAGACACGTTGATAGTGTCCTAGTCCGCCGCAGCCGTAGCAGCGGACTGAGTCCTGCTCAGCCGAACTTAGATCCATAGGTTCTGGCTCGCTGTCAGTAATCACAGGCTGTACAACAGCCAGAGCACCAGCCTGCTTGTGGCTGTACTCCTCCTGGAGGGCGACTCGGATCGCCTCCTCCATAGTGCTGGTGCGCACGCGGAACAGCTGCGTGCGCACAGGACCGACCTTCAGGCCGTCCACGAAGACCGTCATCTTGACGTCTTCCGACAGTGGGCTCCCCACCAGCGAGGCTGCCAACGTGCGCATCTCCTGTACGTACGCGTACAGCTCGCGCTCCCCTTGTTTGCAGGCAAGGAAGCGCGAGCGCTGGCGGAACTCGTTGTTCGCCGGGAGAAAGGCGGCTCGAAGCTGCTCACACAGCTGAGCCCAGGATGTGAAGCATCCAGGCGACATCGCTTCGCGCGTATACGCCCAAGTCTTGGCACGTCCACCAAGATTGGAGAGCGCAAAAGCGACTCGAAGGTTCTCAGCCGAGATGAGACCTGCGCTCATTGCGATCTCGGTCTCCCGGATCCAGAAGTGAAGGTTCTCACCTTCCTTCCCTTCGAACGGAGGCACAGCTAGCCGCAAAGGCTTAGGCTGCACCCGTCTGGGCTCACTCATCTGAGCCAGCAAGTTTCCCTGCACATGAGCGATGAGCCCGCGTTCGTACTCGTCAAACGCGCTCACCCGCTCGACCTGCTCGGCTGGCGTCGCCGCCGCCAAGCTCCGGAGGGCATCTCTTCCGAAGATGCCCGCCATCTTCACCACTGACTCGAACTGCGAGTCAGTCAAGTGAGGAAACTCACTTCGGTCCATCGTGGCTCACAGACCTGAGCCGCCGAGGATTCAGGTAGACCAATCTACCCGCGTAGGCGTAGGATTGACTACTAGTGCTACCAAGTGTGACGGGGCACACAGCACTTCTTTACAGAGGAAGCAGGAGTATACAAACTCCAAGTGAACTGCCGTTCACGTGTCCCTGGCCTTAAGGGGACGACTTGACTTGCTACAAAGGAGTAGGTTATAAGACTGACTGTATTTTGGTAGAGGTTAACTTGGTCTAATACAAACTACAAGTTAACTATACAAAAGCCCACACAAACTCAAATGGTTGGCTTGCGGAGCTACTGGTACCATGTACCACGTACTCGGGAGAGTGACACCCGTCACTCTTCATGTAATGGGTACACTTGATTGTACCCCGTTACACCCCGAACCGTCCTGGAACGCATCCTATTGGCTAATCGTCGGGATGGTCAACTTGGTTGGTTCGACGGTGCAGCCAGCGGTGATTGCTCAAGCAGACACGAGAGGCTAACAAGGAGGACAAGAGGGGAGTGGAGTTGAGAAGGACAAGTAGGACATCTTGGATAACTTTAATCAACTCACTTCGGCATTTGCCATCAACAACACAGGCGTTCATCAATAGGTTAACAGCCGCAAGACGCTCGCCGCAAGAACGCTCGACCAAGAACGCTCAGCTCAAGACATGACGACCAAGCGCGCCGAAGTCCTCCTGGGCAGTGGAAACTACTTCCACTGGGAGTACAACATGCGCATGACGCTGGCCCGGAAGGGGCTGCTCGCGCATGTGGAGGTCGTCAAGGCGGAGAACGAGATCACGGAGGCGTGGCTCGTGAATGACGCGAAGGCGTTGGGCATCATCGCGCAGGGTGTGGAGATCCAGCACCAGACGAAGAACCGTTCCGCGACGCGTGCCATGCAGGCGTGGAACACGCTGAGGGAGTACTACAACCGTACCACGCTGCACAACCGTGTCGCCATGACTAGGCGACTGCACGAGTTCAAGATGGATGCTGGAACGTCGATGGCCAAGCATCTGGACGCGTTCGACGAGCTGATCGTTGGGCTGCAGACGATGGGAGAAGCGGTCGACGAGGCACGGCAGCTCGTGGTGCTGCTGAGTAGTCTACCGTCCGAGTACGAACTCATCGCGTCCATCCTGGAGAACGCCAAGGATGTCACGTTGAACGACGTGAAGGAGAAGCTGTTGAAAGAGTTTGAACGGCTCGAGAAGAAGGATTCTACTACGGAGAAAGCGTTCCGCGCCAACGGGAACGGTGTACGGTTCAAGGGCGGTCGTGGTAACGGTCGAAAGGGGAACGGTCCGAAGAAGAACGGAATCTTCAAGGGCAAGTGCTTTCAGTGTGACCAGGTGGGCCACATGAAGCGGGACTGTCCGGGCAAGAACGGGAACGCTGGGAGCGACACCGTGTTCGCCGTGAGTGAGGAACGCCTCGCCGGGTGGCTGATCGATAGCGGGGCGTCATCCCACATGACCCCGCATCGTGACGACCTCTTTGAAATGGATGGAACGGTCACTGGCATGCAGGTGACCATAGCCGACGGAAAGAAGCTACCGGTCGTCGGGCGAGGAACGGTCAAGCTGACCGGAATGGATGGGAAACGAATCACGATGAAGGACGTGCTGTACATTCCGGGACTCGACAGAAGATTGCTGTCGGTGGGGAAGCTTGCGGAACGCGGTCTGAGCGTTGAGTTCCAGCGTTCCTCGTGTGTCATCTGGGGGAACGCCAGCGCGGTCGCGTTGAGCAAGAAGATTGGCAAGGCGTATGTGCTCGACTGCGAGCAGGACTCGGCACGGTTCGTGGAGTACGCCGGGGCTGACAGTCAGTGGGAGCTTTGGCATGCTCGCATGGGGCACCCGAGCGAGAACGGTATGGCCAAGACTCAGCGCGCTACGAACGGTTTGCCAACCGTGGGGCGTAGCATCAAGACTTTGTGCGGTGGATGCATGAAGGGGAAGCAGACTGTGGCATCGTTCCCGGCACGGTCGACGACGAAGACATCGCGTGAGTTGGAACTAGTCCACACGGATGTGATGGGGCCGATGAGAACGGTCTCCAAGGGTGGGGCGAAGTACGTGCTAACGTTCGTGGACGACTACTCGAGGTACGTCGTGGCGTACTTCATGAAGAAGAAGAGCGAAGTGGCCGACAAGCTGAAGGAGTTCAAGTCGTTCTACGAGAACCAATGGGGAGAACGCTTGAAGTGCCTGCGTTCTGACAACGGAACGGAGTTCGTGAACAAGATGGTCACGGATCTGTGTCGCCGGAACGGTATCATGCATCAGCGAACGGTGCCCTACAGCCCGCAGCAGAACGGAGTTGCAGAACGCATGAACCGGACGATCATGGAGAAGGCACGCAGCATGTTACACTACAAGGGCGTGTCGACGGAATGGTGGGCGGAGGCTGTCAGCACGGCGGTGTACCTGATCAACCGTTCCACGAACACGGAACGCTCGGATGTGACGCCGTACGACGTCAGCTTCAAGGTGAAGCCACGGATGGATCACTTGCGTGTGTTCGGCTCACCAGGGTACGCTCACATTGACGATGCGAAGAGGACGAAGCTTCAACCCAAGAGCTTTAGGTGCATGTTCCTCGGGTATGCGGAGAACGCTAAGGGGTACCGTGTATACGACATGGATGCGTCCAAGGTCAAGGTGTCACGGTCGGTCAAGCTGGACGAGCATGAGGTGGGCGGAATCTATGATACGCACTCGCCGCAGCATGGAACGGTCATCCATGTGACCAAGGACGGAGATGTACCAACCGTTCCTATCGAGGTGGAACGCCAACCGGTCGAGGGCGAACCCATGGAAGCTGTTGAGGAACCCGTTCCAGACGTTGAGATGGACGAGGCTGAGCCAGAGCAGGAGATACTGCGTCTGCCGGCACCGGAACGTCCAGCTGCCAGTGGATTGGAGTTGACTGCGTACCGGCCTCCGCCTCAAGCGTTCCAGGATGACCATCTGGTGTTCCACCCCGAGCCGGAACGGACCAGAAGATCCCGTGAACCGGTACTTATTTTGGGGAACGGTGGCGATGAAGATGATGAGGAACGCAAATCGGAAGGGAGTGACGGCCCGCCATCCCCGAAGCGACCCAGGATCGAAGAGGACGGTCTCATTGCGGAGGCTGTACTGGCGTACGCGGCCAGGATCATCGATGGAACGGATGTGCCGACGACGTATGCACAGGCCATGGCAAGCGAAGACGCAGATGCCTGGCGTGATGCAATGGACACGGAGTTGCTCTCGCACGAACGGAACGGAACGTGGACGCTGGTACGACGTGGAACGCATACGCGTACAATTGGTAGCCGGTGGGTGTTTGCCAAGAAGCGTGACGAGAACGGTCGCGTGATCCGGTACAAGGCACGGTTGGTTGCGAAGGGGTTCAAGCAGAAGTACGGTGTCGACTTCTTCGAGACGTACTCCCCGGTCGCGAACATGAACTCGATCCGGGTCGTGCTGGCCGTGTGCGTGGCAGATGCATACGTGATGGAGCAGCTGGACGCGGACACAGCGTTCCTGAACAGTGAGCTGACGGATCGTGTGTACATGGAGGTGCCGTTTGGAATTGAGAACGCTGCAAACTATGTCTGCCAGCTGAACAAGGCTATCTACGGTCTGAAGCAGGCGGCTAGTGCATGGAACAAGACCATCCACCGCGTGTTCTTGGTGAACGGTTTCAAGAGCTGCGGTGCGGACCAGTGTGTCTACGTCAAGCGTTCCAGGGACGGCTTCATCTACGTGTGTCTGTACGTCGACGACATGATCATCGCTGCGAAGACGAGTGGTGAGGTTCATGAGGTGAAGAACGCACTGAAGAACGCGTTCAAGATGAAGGAGCTCGGTACGGCAAAGTTCATCTTAGGTATGGAGATTGACCACGACAAGAACGCTGGAACGCTCATGATCAAGCAGACGAGGTACATTGACGACGTGGTGGAACGATTCGGCCAGCGGAACGCTAAGCCTGTGGACAACCCGTGTACGTCGGGCCTGAAGCTAACCAAGACGCAGTCGCCCGGAACGGATGAAGAGCGTACTGAGATGAAGTCACGGCCGTACCGTTCCCTGATCGGATGTCTGCTGTACATCACGACATGCACCAGACCGGACATCGCGTATGTGGTGACCCAGTTGTCGCGATTCCTGGAGAACCCCGGTCTGCAGCATTGGCGAGCTGCCATTCGCGTTCTACGCTACTTGAAGACGACCCGGGAATACGGTATCGTGTACCAAGGTGGCGACGACAGCATCACGGTTGAAGCGTTCACGGACGCCGATTGGGGAAGCAACATTGACGACAGGCGTTCCGTGTCGGGAGTCATGGTGATGATCGGGAACGCTCCCGTAGTGTTCAAGTCCAAGTTCCAGAGAACGGTTGCGCTCAGCTCTGCGGAAGCTGAGTACATGGCACTGAGCCTATGTGTGCAGGAGGTGCTCTGGACGCGTGCGATGCTGAAGGACATGGGCAAGGAGCAAACGGATGGAACGCAGGTGTGGGAAGACAATCAAGGAGCGATCGCGTTGGCCCAGAACGCTGGGTACCATGCTAGGACGAAGCATGTGGACATTCGACACCACTTCATCCGCGAGAACGTGGAACGCGGAACGGTCAAGGTGGACTACGTCGACACGAAGCAGCAACTGGCGGACATGCTGACGAAGGCGCTCGGGACGAAGACGATGAAGCACTTGCGGAACGCCAGCGGGATCAAGGAGAAGGTCACCGTACCGTAGCGGTGAGTGGGAGTGTTGAAGTGCACCGCTAAGTACGGTTCCGTTCTGTACCGGACGAACCGTCCTGGAACGCATCCTATTGGCTAATCGTCGGGATGGTCAACTTGGTTGGTTCGACGGTGCAGCCAGCGGTGATTGCTCAAGCAGACACGAGAGGCTAACAAGGAGGACAAGAGGGGAGTGGAGTTGAGAAGGACAAGTAGGACATCTTGGATAACTTTAATCAACTCACTTCGGCATTTGCCATCAACAACACAGGCGTTCATCAATAGCTTAAGATTGTGGCTCTGTACTTGCAAGAGGACGGAATAGTAGGTGGGATCAGTGATTATTTGATTTTAATGTCTTAGGGAAACCTAACGAGATACCCCTTCGAAAACTATTTCGTGAGACGCCCTTCAATGACATACAAAGTACCACTAGGGCTTGAAGTCAGTATCATGGGACACAAACAAGAACTTGGTCCTCGGATGTATTCGCGCTAATAGCGTGCGAGTTGAAACGCGCACTTGACAGGAGGAGGAGCATGAACTAGTACTATGAAATCGTCGGAAAGGCAAATGAAAACTACCTGTCCAGTGCGCGTGCCCCTCAGGGGGTGTTCGAGCTGTCACTAAGCGAGACTTTCGCAACGCCATCCTGCACGTCAGCAATCGTGTCTTCTTCCTCCTCCTCCTGTGCGCCGGCACGAACGATATCCGCAAAACTGGGGGCGTCATCCGCGACCCACGAGAAGCGCGCGAAAAGCTTCTTCGAGTCGCCACTCGCTGTAGCGCTGTCGATGCGGCTGCGGCGTCCCACAGCCTGTGTCGTGAACTCCTCCGAGAAGTAGGTGGTGTCCGTGTTGCTCATAACGTTGGGCAAGATCGGCGGCTGCACCTTCTTCTGCTCAAGCAGGTGCCAGTCGATGCCCTTGAAAAAGGCGTGCTTCTTGATGGCCTGTACGCCCTTCACCTGGAACATGGTCGACTTGCCAGAGCCCAGTCGCTTGTCGACGTTTCTCTCCAGCAGCTGCTTCAGAATGGAGTGGGTATCAGGTCCAAGCCACTTCGGAAGCGGGAGCTGTACAACGTGTTGATGTTAGAATTGCAAAACCAATTGGCGATTTGCAGTCAAAAGAATGCCCTTCCCATACCTTTTCGTTCAAGATCTTCTGGTGGAGTTTCTTACGGTTCTTGTGTCTGAATGGCGGGTACCCCGTCACCATTTCGTAGATAAGCGCGCCCAGCGCCCACCAGTCCACAGCCTGGTTGTATGCCTTGCGGCGGATCATTTCCGGTGGCATGTACTCTGAGGCACAAAATAAGCGAAAACATGTCAGGAATTGGTACCAACTGCACATAAGTCACAGGCGCTCACCGTTAGTACCGCACATCGTGCTCGTCGAGTCGTCCTCCTACAATAGCATGGAACACGTTAGCACAGCGACCGCTCTTTGGGGGACACGGCTTCAACTCACGTCAGCCATTTCTTTAGCGAGACCAAAGTCCGTAAGTCGAATGTGTCCGTCAGCGCCAAGCAGCACGTTTTCGGGCTTCAGATCGCTGCACAGCAATGTCAAAAGAATAAACGTCAGCATCAGAGCCACAAGAAATAGCAAAAAAAATGCAACCTTACCGATGAATGATGCCCTTCGAGTGCAAGTGCTCCAGCGCCAGCACCATCTCGGCGGCGTAGAACTTGGCGGAGCTCTCGAGCAGCAAGCCTTCCTTGTGCAGGTGGTGGAACAGCTCTCCTCCAGCGACAAACGGCATGACCAAGTACACATTGGACTTGGTCTGGAATGCGTACCGCAGACTAATCAGGAACGGGTGGTTGATCTTGGTCATGATGTCCCTCTCGGCCTGGAGGTACGACACCGAGTTGTGCTGCACAATGTACTTGTTCGACACGATCTGCAGCACGCAATGCCCCCCCATCAGTCCACGCTCCCTCGTCTCCTGCCACGAAACCAAACCGACCCCGCTCTCTCCATTGCACGCACCTTCATGGCCAGGATCTCGTCCGTCGGCTGGTGCCGCACCTGGATGACCTTGCCGAACGCGCCCTGGCCGATGACACACAGCAGATCGAAGTCCTGCGGCCCCACCGGGCGTTTGTTGGCCCCGTTCAAGCTGCTGGTGCTGTCCGAGGTGGACGAGACCGACGACGAGGCAGGAGACGCAAGCGTCGCCGCGTCCTCGTTCTCGGCCTCGACGATGGGCTCGTTCTTGCGGCTCAGGCGCTTGAAGGTGAAGCGCCGGCCCTTGCTGCGCTTCTTGTCGGTGCGTGGCGTGAACGGAGCCGCGCCCACCACCTGCGGGGCCTGCGGAGGCGCCTTGGCGGCCGCGAAGTCCTCGGTCTCGGCGCGCGTGAGCGTGGACGGCATGGCGAGCCAGTACCCGGGGGCTAATGGTTAGTGACCAGGAAGTGCTGGCACTGACGTTCGTCTGACGCTTTCACTGCAGCTGTCCCGGTGGTCAAGTCGCTGATATTAATAGACTGCGGGGTGGAATATATGGCGATTTGTATGGTCAGAGTTGCGAGGCGTAACACCGAAATGGACAGGACGAATCGGACGCAGCGAGAGAAAGCTGTGACATGGTACCACTGGTACGTTAAACTGGTGTGGCGCACATAGTCAACTATCCGAAGTTGAAGCGGCGCGGGCGTATCTTTTAGATCGGATCCGCGTCATTTGTGCTGCACGAGGACTCGCTTGGATAGCTTGCTGCGGTGGACTGAGGCTCTATGCGTCGTCGCTTGTTGCCGCGCTGGCTGGCGCTTGTCGCGTTGATAGCGCTGCTGTCAGTCGGCGTAGTCGTGGGCAATGAGGACGTGGATGCACAGGCTGGAGGTGGAGGGGTGCAACCGGATTCCAGCCCAGCGAGCGATAGCGCAGTGGCTACAAGCACTGACAGTGCGTTTGTCGTTGATAGACTGGCTCTAGATTATTGTGTGGGCCTTGCTTGTTCTAATACTGCTGCTGGTTTGTTGTGTGTATGTAGATGGGAGCAAGAAGACGCGCAGCTTCGTGGCCGCTACGCGTGGATCGGCGCACGCGCTGACGCTGACGACATTCTTGACGGACGCGGCGCATCTACACTACATTGTGCTCCCTGCTGGCCAGCCAGAGCTCGACGCTGAAGGGATCAAAACGGCAGCGGCGCAGTGCCGTGTTGACGCTTCTGAGAGTGATGGCAAGATGCCTAGCGGTGATACAGCGATGACCCGACGACTGCCAGGAGCGAACAATGCGGTGCAGAAGGCTCATAGCACAGCCGCTGTGGCTGCGGAGACGGTGACGGTGTCCAAGGCGCAGAAGGTGGTGAGCGCTGTGGAGAACCTGCTGCCCAACACGAGCTACGACGTGTACTTCGTCGCGGAGGTGATCGGCAGCAACGGCGTCTTCGGGCCCGTGCAGTCGGTGCTGCAGTCCTGGACACACCCAGAGCCGCCGGCTATTGACGTTTCCTTTGTGGGTCCAGCTAATGCGTCAAGCGATACGGTGCTGGTCAACGCAACGTTGTCAACTCCGGGGCGGGCATATTTCTCGCTGGTTCCCAGTGATGCGAACGTGCTTATGATCTCGCCCGAAGATATGGCGATGAACCACACCAGTGACGTTGGAACCCCTGGAGCGCACTTTACACTGCGAAATATCCCATTGGGTACTAATGGCTCCTATGATTTTCAAGAAGTTATGGGAAGTTTGACGCCCGCGACATCGTACGACGTATTCGTCATGACGGAAGCCCCGGGCAATGGGCAAGTCCGGAGTGAGGTGACTCGCCATCCAAGTTCTGTCCGCACCCATGCCCTTGCGCCTGAAGTAGCCACTCTAAAGTGCTCCCCCGTCAACGCCAGTGCTTCTGCTCTGGATGTGAGGTTCAAGTTGGAAGTGGATCAGGAGGATATCGATCGCGCAAGCCCCGAGACGTTGTCATACTTCAGGTACGACCTGCACTACGAGGTCATCGCGCTGTCTGACAACACTGCGAGCAAGAAGCAGTCCACAGTCACATCCAGTGCTGCCGCGACTACAGCGGGGACGGGGGCGACGCGCAGTACTGACGACATTAGTGCGCTGAAGAATACCACAATACGCGGGGTGTTTCCCATGCAGAACTTCTCCACCTTGGAGGAGGTCCACGCAGGTCTCAAGGCAACTCAACATGCCAACATCACGGGGCTCCAGAGCGGAACATTGTACAAAGTGAAGTTACGTGCTGAGACTGCGGGTAGCAACGGGCTATTCGGCCTTCGAGAGCTCACCACACAGGCGAAAACCCACGAGGAGGCGCCTACAATTGTTGCTGCTACCGTTCAAGCCACGAATGCAAGTGTGAACTCGCTGACACTTACGGTTGACCTGGCGCGCTCTCGAGGGAACATTCACTACGTCCTGACCGGTAAAAGTGGCTCCAGTGCCAACCTCCGCAGTGTGTTCCAGCAAGCTACGAGTGTGGAGAACCTCCGTCATCTCCTTCATGAACGATTTCCACGAGATTTCAGCGAAGATGACGTTGTGACTGGTATCCTCAAGTTCTCATCGGAGGAGACTGTCAGCTCCAGTACGCCAACTCCCGATCCAAACCCAAGATCGAGACCAAATCCTGGCGCGAGACCGGGCAGTACTCCAGAGGAGAGCGTTGAAGAAGCGTTCCGACAGGAATTCGAGATCACGGGTCTCACGGACGCGACGTCGTATTCGATTGCGCTACTTCCGGAGACATCGAAGAGCTTCGGCCTATTCGGACGCGCGTATCGCAATCTACTGGAAGCTACTACGAACGAAAACGCCTCGGACGTGGAACTTCGCTCAGTGAAGCCTGCCCACGGCAATATTTCTGCTGTTGAGCTCGAAGTCAGCATGACGAAGCCGCAAGACGTGCTGTTTCTGTGTCTACAGCCAGTTGTAATTGCCTCTGAAGTGGTTGAAGACGCTGATGACACGAGGGCGAACACTTGCCAAGAAGTGGAGAACAGGGAGAGCTTCGAGCATTCCAGAGGCTCGTCAAACCTTTTCACCTTTACGGTGGGGAATCTCAGCGAGGACACAGAATATCGCGTTAGTCTTTACGCTGAGAATGTGCGACGCAATGGCGTCCTTAGTGAGCGCAGTGAAGAGCTGACTGTGCGAACACACAAGAGCGCACCCCACATCGTTGAGACTTCCGCGCAGCCCACTGCTGCTACTACGTCACACGTCGAAGCGCAAGTGGCGGTGGGGCCAGATTCTTCCTGCATCGTACACTATGTTGTCCGCGAGGCGCAAGATGCAACGGATACTGAGGAACGCAAGTCTGTGGATGCTGCAACAATCGTAGAGCACTCGTCCGAGAGCACTAGAGGCAGCCGTCCCCCCTTCCAGCATCGCTTACCGTCATCGTCTTCTCCGTATTTCGTTAGTGGCGGGAACGTATTCTCTGCTGATACTGAGACGCCAACGAACTTCGCTGTAGAAGGACTTATTGCCAACACAACCTACGAGCTGCTCGTCGTCACGGAGACCAGTCGAGACGGGAACAGCAGCGGTGTGTTTGGAGAGCCCGTGGTCTTCAACGTCACGACTCACGCTGTCGCCCCCAAAATCGTGCTTGCAACTGTGGATCCGGTGCCAGGCAGCACCGACAGCGTCATCATCTCGGCGAATCTCTCGCATCCTGGTATGCTGCACTATTTCCTGAGCGACGTGGACTTTGCCGACCCTGCAATCATCAGTCACAGCGATGAGAAACATACGCCGCATGAACTACGGGGGCAACTCCAGGTGTTGGAGGAGCACATTTTGATGGAGATTATCAATGGAACGAACGACACGCGACCGACAGAGCCCCTTACATTCGTGCACAATACGACGGTGGGTGGGCTCAAGTCAGGCCGAACATATCACGTGTCGCTCACAACGGAGACGTACGGCAGCGATGGAGTCTTTGGCGAGTTCCCACCTCCAATTCTTGTGAACACGCACCTCGGTCCTCCTGTGATCATGCCAGAGACGCTGTCGGTGCACGCAGTGGGTGGATCGAGTTCTGCGTTAGCTGTCGACTTCCAGTTGGATCGATTTGGGGACGTTCACTACGCGTTGTTCTTCCGCGGCCTTGTGCCGGACCGAAGCCGCCAGTTTGAAGAAGACCACAAGGATAGCATGAAGCTTCCAGCTGCAGCAGAGGACAAGAAGGATGGAGAAAACGAGACCATCGCGATTTGGCCGCCGCTAGTTAGCACATTCGACCTGACGGAGCTGACTGGGCCGATGCTCAAGGCTGCAGAGCTCGAAGAACTGGGGGTGGGTGTCTGGGTGAATGACACCATATCTGTCTCCCGAGACGACGTGACCCGTGGCAAGCTTACCCACAAGGAGATCGACAAGCTCCCAGCCAACGCACTCTTTGACGTATGCCTCGTGAGCGAGACTGCTGCCAGCGGGGGCATTTTGGGGTGGCCCTCGGATGGAAGTGCGAGTGCATGCCACCGCATCGCGACTCATGCGGACTACACGAACCAATCGAAGCTGTTTGACGAGATTTCCGTAAACGCTTTGAGTGGCCGAACTGACGCCGTTCGCATCAACTTGAACGTCTCCAAGCTTCTCAACGCCCCGCAGACAACGGATACCGATGACGGAGCCATCATGGATCGATTCGCAAGGGCAGCGGGTAGAGTACCCTACTTCGTTCTCCTTGATGCAAAGTCGAAGGCTGGACGTGATGTCGGGAGCTTCTCATCGCATCGGGGTGAGGTCACTAGTGCCTTCAAGGAAGCATCTCCAGGTCGCGGTGACGGGGTTGTTGCGGCCGGAATGCTGGAGAATATCACGGCTGAGAATGCCACTGCACTGCAGATTGAACAGGACGTCTTCGGGCTGGAGGCGAATCACGAGTATCTGCTGTTCTTCGCCTATGAAACCAGCAACAGCGACGGCGTGTTCACGCGCGTAAACCCGCACAAGCACAGAAGCAACGACTCGCGCTTCGAGAACGACGGAATTCCAGTGACGACGTTCGAGGCGGCTCCTCGAATCCTCAAGGCGAAGGCGCAGCCCAGCTTCGGATACACTACGCAAGTCACGGTCAAGTTCGACATCGCCTGCGATTCGTGCGAGAGCGCGATTGTCCACTTGTTGGTGTTCCCTGACGACTGCAAGCTCCCGCGCTCTGTAGGTGACACGCTTCGACTGGACCACCTCTCTGCATCGGAAACCAACACGACGGTCAGTGCTTCTCCAGGCAATGAAGATCGCTGCAAGATCCCGTTAGTCCAGAGACGCGTGGAGTTTGAGATGCCCGAGCGCCAGCACAGCCGCAACGGCTTGGAAGAAGAACTCGGAGGTGACCAAGTGCTCTCACCCAACACCAGCTACGTCGTGTTGCTTGCGACTGAGACTGTGGGCTCGCAAGGTGTGCTGAGCGAGAAGTTCGAGGAGCCACTGCGCGTGCGAACGCACGCACCGGCACCAAGTTTTACTGAGATTCGGCTGGAACCTCGCATAGGGTCGACGACGGAGTTGCTGCTGAAATTTGCGCTGGATCGCCCTGGAGAAGTCCACTACATGCTCGGCGTGTCGGACAACGCCGAGTTCAATGTAACGTCGCCGCACAACATCAGCAGCAAAGGCACGGCGAAGGGAGATCGCCATGGACACGCCCGAGACGTCCACAGTTATCGCCAAGAGGTCGTGCGGACGCGCCGAAGTGTGACCTATTCGGACGGAGAGCATGTGGAGCTGCTGGACTACTTGCTGCCAGGCACGAGCTACAGTCTTTTCGTTGTATCGGAGGATCTGCCGGCAGACCACGGCGTCTACGGGTCGATCCACGAGGTGAAGGACGTGTCGACGTTTGCCAACGCTCCGATCCTGCTGGCTCACACGGCGTACCCGACTCCAGGGACCACCAAGACGCTTACTGTGGGCTTTCGGATGGATGCTCCGGGCATTGTGTACTTCTCCGTGGTTGCCGTCAAACCCTGGGGTCTCACTCATCATGTGGCGAAAGGCAGCGACCGCTATGGGAACCGCTTGGCGCTGCTCGATGAGCTCGTGGCTCAGAGGAACTTGGATGTGGACAAAGAGAGCATGGAGCTCGACAGCGACAGTGGATGGAGAGAGCAGATTCTGGAAGTCCCGCAGACCGGAGTGAACTACACGGTGCACATTGTAACGGAGACGAAGGGCAGCGGAGGCATCTACGGCACTGTAGCCACCCATGCCGGCGTCCGCGCTCACTCCGAAGCTCCCGAGTTGGTGAATGTGTCGGTGAACCCGACGGACGCCCGAGTTGATGCACTGACCGTCAATGTCACGCTCAGTGACCGTGGCCACGTGCACTACGTCGCACTACCCAGTGGACGCGGCTCGACCCCTCCGTCCGATGACTTCTCAGATGAGTCGACGGGGTTGAGTGTGATCGCTAGCGGCAGTGTGGACGTCAATGAGACCGCAGGCAGCACCCAGGAGACCAGTTTCAGGATCACGGGGCTCAATGAGGGAACGAAGTACGACTTGTACTTCCGCGCGGAGACGTTCGAGAGCTTCGGCGTGTTTGGAGCGTGGACACAACAGGCTGTGACGACGCGTACTCACGGACTCCCCCCTGATGTGCTTCCTGAGGCTGTGGAGTGCAGAGTGGCGCCTTCGTGCGAAGACCGTGGGCGCGAGACGGTGAGTCCTTACATACTAGGTATTCGTGACGTATGCTAACGTCTTGAGTTGTATATGATTTTCAGTGCTCGCGCAAGGCCAACACGTGCGGCAAATGCCTTGACGGCTACACAGCGACTACGGATGATGAGACGTTGGAGACCAATGAGCCATGCGTGAAGCTGGAGCCTGCTACGGAAGGTATCTATCAAACCATGCAACGACTATTTTTTGCGAGTCAGTAGCTCATACCGCGTTCATGCGTACAGATAAACGTGGCCCGACCATCAAAATCAACGGGATCAAGCGCAATCCAAACTTGCACTTGTCCGAGGCGGAGCCCGAGCACAAGAACGAGCAAGAGCCTCTCTACTCCGCGCCCGAAGAGGAATTGTCTGCCCCAGAGCAACAACAGTTCGAGCAAGAACTAGTACAACAAGACGCAGTGGGACCGATACCCGAAGACGTTGAGGTGATGCAGGAATCTGTACAGGAACCGACGCCGGACGCGGCAAATGTGCAGGAGATTGCAGCGGAGGAGCTCTCGGAGCCCGTGCAAGAACAAGTAATGCAGGAGACTCCGGAGCATCAACCTGAAGTGGAGTACCCGCAACAGTCGTCTATCGGGCAAGAGCAAGAAACAGCGGCCATGCCTGATCAACTCGTCGTCGACGTAGGCATTGACGCCCTTGGCCAGCCTGAAGTCACACCCGAGTATGAACCAGTGCCAGAGCCTCAAGAGCCCACAGGAGGGTGTCCGCTGAACGCGCAGCCGACCGCTTCAGGTCTTTGCGAGTGCATCCCAGGGTACGAAGTCGACGAAGGCGGCACCAGTTGCGTCCTCTCGCGGATGGCCACGGCCTCTGAAGCTGCAGCCACGGCCACGTCGGATGTGTTCGACATCATGAACTCCCACCACACGATTCCTGGTCACGGCTCCCCCTAAACTTGCAAGCATGATCAGTGGGGGCATAAGATACAATAGAGCGTAGTCATACCGCTATTGTGAATCAATAAAAATAAACGCTACAGGTCTTCCCCATGTCGTAGCTAAGCATCCAAGCAATCCCAAGCAGAAAGAAAATTAAAGACTTCCACCCCCACAACCGCTCTCCCCCCTCCCAACGCCTCAAAACACCATTAGTCCGAGATTTGGAGGTTGGGAATACCTCGAGCAATCTGGTCGCCCACAGCATGCGCCATCTCCTCGTCGGGACCGAGCATACTCTCAACGTCATAGTATCGCTGAATGCGATCCACAATGGGCCCGGAGGCGCTTCTCCCAGTGGCCGAAGGAAGCACGCCCCGAAGTTTGCATCGCGTAACGCGTCTCTCGGTCGGAGGGATCAGCTTCTTCATCACCGCAAAAGCTTCGTCGGGGTCGGAGATCAGCGCCGAGTACACCACAGTGTGCGTGTCGCTCTTCGCTCCAACCCAGAAGAACCGCCAGATACTCTGCAAATCCGTCAGCACGACCGTCACGGAGTCGCACGAGAGTACGCTCAGAGCAGGGGTCGGACAATACCGTATTCTATTGTACTGCCGGTGCTGGGCGAGCGTAGTAATAACGGCAATACGAAGCGCAGCAATAATAATAACTGGGCCAATATCAGTATATTGAAGGTGCAGCCTACATGTTACTCGACCGCAGGCAATTACCTTTTACTCGGCGGCAACAAGAGAAGTCGCGTTCCACAGGTCGCGATTCACACGCAAAAACGCGAGCATCTCGAAGTTGGCGGGCAGCATGCACGCACGTTGAGGTGTCAGAACAAACTTACACTGCGAAAAGAGTCTCTCGACCGTGTTCGAGGTTGGCGGCACCACCTTCGCCAGGCCATTGTAGGTCACCGACGCCACACCAGAAGCTCTCGCCTTCTTTCCTCCTCGGAGGATCTCGCTGGCGTAGTCGCTCGTCGATCTGTCCTTCCTCTTGCCGCTGGTGGCAGGAGGATCCACCACGAATCGCCGCACAGCACGAGCTTCCGCCGCCGTCAACTTGACGTTGTTCGTAATCTTGACCAGAGCCGCCTCGAATGCAGGGTCGTGCACGATTCTCGCGTTCGGGCGCAGGTGACTTGCCATGCTCGGATAGTCGTCCGCCACTTGGTCAAACAGCGCGCGTACGTCCGCCATGCTGGTGCTTTCATCCTGCAGTGTCTTGCAGACACTATCCAGCTTCTTGAGCTCCTCCAGGAGGTCGAGCAGCTTTTTGTGAGTACACTGCGCGACAAAAGGTTTGGGACAGCGACACTTTGTACAATATCTCAGCTTCTAGAAGGAGTTGTCGGATGAGACTTAGATATGTTCCTCCAATCAGATTGCTTTAAACGCGACATATGACGCGAGCTCGGATTTCCCATTGGGTAGGGTGGCTCCCATACAAATATGTCGAATTGGCACCGCGACAAAACTTTGGGACAAATGTTTATCTTGATTAAAGTATAGGTGCCTGTGATGGTGAGGTCCACCGAGGCCACCTATTTGCAGTTTTGGGCATAAGAAGCAGCATGAAGCGCGCATTACGGGCGTCAAGCAACACTTGAGGATCCGCTGTGGTAACTAGGACTACACAGGTGAAGTATAAAATGACAGACAAAAAGATGAGCTGTCTCGAGTATGTATCTGGGCCCTCACGACACAATACGGACATGATATTACCGTTAATGCGTATTTTAATACAAATCCTATTGGTTAGTGCCCTTCGTATTTTGAGGAGCTCCTGAAGGCCTCTAGAGCGCAATAGGAGAGTAAGGAGGCACTCAAAGTTGATAAACTATAAGTACACATTGTGTTGACTCGATTTGGGCACCAGGGATGCACCCCCTCACGCTCACTACCCACTTAAGGGCGACTGGCGACCTTGTTTTACTTGATCCTGATAGTTAACGTGACCTCACCATCACAGGCACCTATACTTTAATCAAGATAAACATTTGTCCCAAAGTTTTGTCGCGGTGCCAATTCGACATATTTGTATGGGAGCCACCCTACCCAATGGGAAATCCGAGCTCGCGTCATATGTCGCGTTTAAAGCAATCTGATTGGAGGAACATATCTAAGTCTCATCCGACAACTCCTTCTAGAAGCTGAGATATTGTACAAAGTGTCGCTGTCCCAAACCTTTTGTCGCGCAGTGTAGAACCCGTGGGAATAAACTCTTCAACAGCATCAACCTGTCGAATGGAATCGCGAATTTTCTTGTAACGACGCACCATCTTGAAGGTCGAAGACCAACGTGTCACATTCCGTTTGATAGGTTTGAGATCAGTGTACTTCGCGAGTTCCGCTGCGTTGTTGGCATGTCGAAGCTGAACCATGAGAGTGTTGACAGCTGCAAGCTCGGACTCGTAGGCAGACAGGTACCGGTTCACCGCTAGGTTGTAGCGATGGCTCGCACACCCGACCAGAGGGAGCTCCATCAACGCAGCGATTCGCTGGTTGGTCGCACAATTGTCAGCAACCAGAAACGCCACCATGGAGACACGCTTGTTGTACAGAGCCAGCACACGCTCGAACATGGCAATGTGGACTTCCGCGTCTTGACTACCGTCCACTAGAGGCGAGAGCGACAGCAGTCGCTCACGACGCTTGCCGTTAACGAAAGCCACGCCGTAGATAGCCACGTAGTGCACCGTGCCGTGGGTCCACCCATCCCAAATGACGCCGAAAAACTCGCCCAGTTCCTTCTCAATCGTGCGACCGACGTGAGACGAGCACGTTTGCATGTCCAACTTCAACGTCTTGGACGAGACAGGCTTCCAGCTTGACATGGACCTCGTGAGCGGGTCGTCAACCTCCGCCAGCGGCATGTTTCGCTCCACCACCCACTGAAGCCACTGATACCGATGCTGGGTCGCCTCGGAGACGAACCCGAAGCTCGAGAGTTGGGCGTCTGTAGCCACCGAAGCCTGGTAGGTCTCCTCGAAGTCCGGGTGCGTAGAGTTGAGGTGGGACAGCAGGTTACTGTACCCGGAACCGACTTGCTGCTTGCGGCAGGCCCCGCAAAGCTGGCAGCGATAGTCACCTTGGCCTTTGTCCTCGTAGAAGAACGCGCAGATTTCACGATTGGGGGCCATCTTGGTAAGTTGGAGAATGATACGAGTTCTACGGAGCCACACAGTAAGATGCAATGTGCTTGGGGTGTCTTCGCTGTCTACCAGTCGTCCAAATGACTGGCCACAGCCACACGAGTCACAAAATCGCTCAAAACCGGTATTGTACTGGTATTATTGGTACAATATCATATTTTATTGACTTTGCGAAGACCCAATAATAAATAATTGTACCACAACAATACAGTAATTACTGGATTGCTATTATTTTTTCCGAGGCCTGGCTCAGAGTCATAAGCTCCGAGATAGCCTCGTAGACATGGCTCTCCTTCATCGACTTCTTCACATCAATCGCCAGCTTGGACGACCCGACGCAACGGGCCAAGCATGTCTGGGTGGGTCTTCACCACAGCCCCCAGTACGATCAGATCCGTGCGTCCAGCAAGCTCGACGTCGGTACCAGGGATCACGACCGTGGGGAAAGTCGACCGTCTGTTCACCACAAACACGCTCAAATTTTTCTCCGACAGGACATCGGTATGCGTCGCGCTGCTGCTCCTCGGTTAGCTCGGCGACACTTCCCCACTGGAACGGCTGGATTCCAGCACGCTGGACATCGACCCCAGTAAGTATCTGAGCCTTATCCACTCGTCTAATCAAGACGTTCAGCTCTTTCATGACGGAAATTCCCTTGTCAAAGTCGGCACCCAATCAACCCCACCGTTTGCGAGTCGATCTTCTGGCAAAGATCCATGACAATAACGTGACCAACGCGCCGTTACTCGTAGCTGATACTGTAGACGCTCGACCACTGCAAGACGTGCGCACACAGCTTGTACAACACACGAGGTACCAGCACCACTTGTCTGCTGCCACGTAATCGACGACGCTGCCATTTCTGCCGAGCCAAAACGAGTGCAGTGCGATAGCGCGCTCCATCGTTGCGGTGACGAGTCCGTCGTAGCCACTGAACCACCTCGAAGGGGCCGTGCAAGATAGCTCGCAACTTTTTGGACACGTCCAAAAAATTGCGAGCTATCTCGCACGGCTCCCACAGTAGAGAGCCATTGCACCGATTCAATGTCGCCGCAGGCTGCTGCACTCAACGCTTTAGGAGAGCAGTCTTCCGAATGGTTAGCACGAAGCCACTTCATCTTTATCAGCTCCAAGAAGCCCCCAGCTGCTCAAAACTCCGAAGAAAGACAACCTTCATGACCTGAGCTTCGGCTTACAGCAGTTGGTACTGCATTAAAATGCTAAATTTTATGCCATGACTCCAGCACCACTTCATGCCGTAGCAAAAACAAAAAAGCAATCAGGGACAGATAACCAATACGGTTTGTGTGCGAAGTGAAATATTACATGCACTTATGGATCAATACAAGCTCGGGGCCAGTAACTACTACTACCTAGGAGACGTCGTCGCAGCTTAGAAGATGGACATCTTGCGCGCCGTGAGCTTCTGGCCGGGGCGCCAGCCGATCGTGGGCATGGCGTAGTATTCGGAGATGTTGCAGATCTCGAGCTTGCGCACCTTCTGCATGGCCTGCGCGAACAGCAGCGCGCACTTGATGTTGTTGATGAGCGAGACGCCGAAGTCGACGGCGGCACGGCGGATCTTGTAGCCGCTGGTCAGCTCCTCGCGGTTGGTGCCCTCGGGCACGTTGATCACGAGCT
The DNA here is from genome assembly GCA_016169955.1 of Phytophthora vignae f. sp. vignae. NCBI lineage: Eukaryota > Oomycota > Peronosporomycetes > Peronosporales > Peronosporaceae > Phytophthora > Phytophthora vignae. The sequence goes on along the minus strand of JABJUM010000074.1, from coordinate 137,658 downwards.
CGATCTTGCCCGACGAGATGTAGTCGATGACGCTGGGCAGGTCGCTCTCCGGGTCCGAGGGCTTGCGCAGCGTGATGGTCTTGACGCCCTGGGCGGCCAGGTACTCGGACGTGCCAGGCGTGGCGTAGATGGTGTAGCCCAGCTCCTGCAGGATGAGCGCACCCTCAGCGAACTCGCGCTTGATGTCCTGGTTGCCGATCGAGATGAGCACCTTCTTCTCCTTGGGCACCTTGAAGCCCGCGCTCAGCAGCGCCTTGAGGTACGCCTCGTGCATGTCCGTGCCGAAGCAGGCCACCTCACCGGTCGAGGCCATCTCAACGCCCAGGCTCGGGTCGGCGCCGTGCAGACGCGTGAACGAGAACTGCGGGGCCTTGACGCCCACGTAGTCAATGTCGATGAGCGCGATGGGCACCGACTTGACCGGCAGGCCGATCATGGCCTTGGTCGCCAGGTTGATGAAGTTGAGGTCGAACGTCTTGGAGATGAAGGGAAACGTGCGCGACGCGCGCAGGTTGCACTCAATCACCTTGACGTCGTTGTCGCGGGCCATGAGCTGGATGTTGAACGGACCCGTGATGTTGAGCGCGCTGGCGATGGCGCTCGCGATGCGCTTCACCTGCTTGATCGTGCCCACGTACAGCTTCTGCGCCGGCAGCACCAGCGTGGCGTCACCCGAGTGCACACCGGCGTTCTCCACGTGCTCCGACATGGCGTAGTTGAGGATGGCGCCGTCCTTGGCCACACCGTCGAACTCGATCTCCTTGGCGTTCAGGATGAACTTGGACACACTGATCGAGCGCGACATCTTGACGGCGTCGCTGTTCAGGTAGTCCTTCAGCTGCTCCTCGTCCGAGGCCACGATCATGCCGGCGCCCGACAGCACGTAGCTGGGACGGACGAGCACGGGGTACTGCACCTCCTTGGCGAACGCCAGAGCGGCATCCATCTCCTTGACCTCCGCCCAGCGGGGCTGGTCCACGCCCAGCGTGTCGAGCAGCGCCGAGAATTTGTTGCGGTCCTCGCACTGGTCGATGCTCTCCGGGGCCGTACCCAGGATGTTCACACCGGCCTTGGACAGCGGCATGGCCAGGTTGTTGGGGATCTGGCCACCGACAGACACGATCACACCCTCCGGGTGCTCACGCTCCCAGATGTCCAGCACGCGCTCCAGGCTCAGCTCCTCGAAGTACAGGCGGTCGCTCTCGTCGTAGTCCGTGCTCACGGTCTCCGGGTTGTAGTTCACCACGATAGCGGGCTTGCCCAGCTCGCGAACCGTGCGCACAGCGCTGACGCCGCACCAGTCGAACTCCACCGACGAACCGATGCAGTAGGCACCGCAGCCGAGCACCACGATGGCCTCCTCGCTCATCGGGATGTCGTCCTCCGAGCCACCGTACGTCATGTACAGGTAGTTGGTCTGCGCGGGGAACTCAGCAGCCAGCGTATCGATCTGCTTCACGCACGGCACCACGCCCAGCTGCTTACGGCGCTCGCGCACCTGCATGGGCGTCGCGTTCGGCAGCTTGGCGGCGATCTGACGGTCGGAGAAACCGCACACCTTGAGGGTGCGCACGAAGCGCTCCGACAGCGTGTCCAGCGAGTAGCTGGGCACCGCCTTGCGCAGCGTCGAGATGCGCGCCAGCTTGGACAGGAACCACTTGTCGATCTTGGTCAGCTCGTGCACGCGGTCAATCGTGTAGCCGGCGTCCAGGGCCGAGATGACGTAGAACAGACGCTCGTCGGTCGGACGCTTCAACTGAGCATCAAGCACCTCCGGGTTCGTCTCGTTGTCCACGGCGTCGCCGTCCAGGCCGTCCAGGTTCGGGTTGACCATGCGCACAGCCTTCTGGATACATTCCTCGAAGTTGCGGCCGATCGACATGACCTCACCCACCGAAAGCATGTAGCTACCGAGGTCGTTCGACACGCGCGAGAACTTCTTCAGGTCCCAGCGCGGCATCTTCACCACACAGTAGTCCAGGCTGGGCTCGAAGCAGGCAGTGGTCGTCTTGGTGACGCTGTTCTTGATCGACACAAGGTCAATGCCGAGCGAGATCTTGGTCGCGACGTAGGCCAGCGGGTAGCCCGTAGCCTTGGAGGCCAGAGCACTGGAGCGCGACAGACGCGCGTTCACCTCGATAATGCAGTAGCGCTCGGAGTTGGGGTCGAGAGCGTACTGGATGTTACACTCACCGACAATGTTCAGGTGGCGCACAACCTTCTGGGCCGTCGAGCGGAGCTTGAAGTACTCGCTGTTCGACAGCGTCTGCGAGGGGGCGACAACAATCGAGTCACCCGTGTGGATACCCAGAGGGTCGAAGTTCTCCATGTTGCAGACGGTGATGCAGTTGTCCTTGGCATCACGCACCACCTCGTACTCAACCTCCTTCCATCCGCGCAGGTCCTGGTCGATCAGAATCTGCTTGATCTCACCCTTGGAGGCCGAGCCGTGGAGGGCCTTGACGGCCAGCTTGGTCAGCTCTTCGTCGTTGGCAGCGAAACCGGAGCCCAGACCGCCCAGGGCGAAAGCCGAACGCACCAGCACGGGGTAGCCGATCTCGTTGGCGGCCTTGAGAGCGCCCTCGACCGTCGTGGCAGGCTGGCTGAGGGCGATGGTCTCGCCGATCTCGGCCAGCTTCTCCGAGAACTTCTCGCGGTCCTCCGTGTCGATGATCGACTCGATCTGCGTGCCCATGACGCGGACGTTGTGGCGCTCAAGGTCGCCGTTCAGGTACAGCTCGATACCGACCGACAGCGCGGTCTGGCCACCCATGCTCACCAGGATGCCATCGGGCTTCTCCTTCTTGATGATCTCCAGCACCGTCTCAGCGCGCACGGGCACGAAGTACACCTTGTCGGCCAGGCCCTTGGACGTCTGCACGGTGGCAATGTTGGGGTTCACCAGGACGACCGTCACGCCCTCCTCGCGCAGGGCCTTGATGGCCTGCGAGCCAGAGTAGTCGAACTCGCCGGCCTGGCCGATGGACAGACCACCGGAACCAAGCAGCAGCACCTTGGAGAACGTGGGGCGGTCGTACAGCGACGTGTCCATGACCGTGAGCTTAGCCGGGGCGCTGTTGACCTTCTCGATGAACATGTCGAAGAGGAAGGCCGTGTCCGTGGGGCCACCGCAGGCCTCCGGGTGGAACTGCACCGAGAAGAAGGGCTTGTGCTCGTGGATGATGCCCTCGTTCGTCTTGTCGTTGGCGTTCATGAAGAACGTCTTCCAGCCCTCGGGCAGCGAGTTGGAGTCCACGGCGTAACCGTGGTTCTGCGGCGTGATGTAGCAGCGCGTGGTGCGCATGTCGATGCAGGGCTGGTTCATGCCGCGGTTGCCGTACTTCATCTTGTAGGTCGTGGCGCCGGCGGCCAGGGCCAAGATCTGGTTGCCCAGACAGATACCGAAGATGGGCTTGGGGTTCTCCTGGTTGATGGCCCAGCGGATGCTCTCGATGGTCTTGGAGGCCATGGTCGGGTCGCCCGGGCCGTTACTGATGAAGATACCGTCGTACTGCAGCTCGCTGTTGGGCAGGTCGTAGTCGTAGGGCACGACCGTGAGCTCGACGCCCTTGGAGGCGAGGTAGCGGATGATGTTGTGCTTCATGCCGCAGTCGAAGGCCACGATCTTGGGGGACGCGCCCTTGTTGTAAACCGTCACCTCCTTGGTGGTCACCTGGGCCACGAGGTTGAGCTTGTTGGGGTCCACGATCTCCGCGGGCTGGCCCTCGAACTCGATCTTGCCCAGCACGGCGCCGAGCGAGCGGATGCGCTTGGTGATCATGCGCGTGTCGATGCCGAAGAGCGCGGGCACGTTGTGCTCCTTGAGCCAGTCGCCGAGCGACTTGACGGCGTTCCAGTGGCTGTGCTGGAACGAGTACTCGGACACGATGAGGCCCGAGATCTGCACCGTGCTGGACTCGAAGAACTTGGGCAGGTTGAACTCGTCCTTGACGTCCATGTCAGGCACGCCGTAGTTGCCGATGAGCGGGTACGTCAGCACGAGGATCTGGCCGCGGTACGACGGATCGGACAGCGCCTCCGGGTAGCCCACCATGCCCGTGTTGAACACCACCTCGCCCGACATGCTCTGCTCCGCACCAAACGAGTAGCCCGAGTACGTGGTGCCGTCCGCCAGCACCAGCGAGCCGCGCGTGGCGTCATCCGTGACGCCGCCCACGGGAGACAGCGCGGCGGCCGCGGGCTCGGAGAAGGACACCGAAGACATGCTGCTTGTGTGTGAAGAAGAAGGTGTGGGGTTGAAGCTTGGAGCGGGAGTGATGGTCCCGGTGTGGTGCTGCTTGCGCTCTTGCTGGCAAAAGGCGAAGTCTTAGTGGCGAGTGCGCGCGCGGCTCACGAGCTCCAAAGGCCAACACCAAGCGACCTGCAGAGCGCGTTGAAGGCTCGCGAAGACCGCTGAACACGGCTGAACCGTCGGGGAGTTGCGATATCTGCGGTGTACGCGTGGTGTGGCGCGAAATTCACTTGGTTTTAGTGAGTGGACGAAAAAGTGGACGGGCCGTCAATCTCGACGATGGGCGTCCCCTCACTCACCGCAAGTGAAATGTTCAGTGGCCTTTCTATTGGCTGCTGTAATTTTTAACCAGTGAGCGCCGAACGCCAAAGATCGGTCCCTATACAAAAAACAAGTGTGCGGCCGGTGGCCAGGAGCCGCCCAACACGCAGAGCCGGGGCTCCGTAAATGCGTGGTGCTGGTGCGCCGTGTTCTGCGCGGAGCCTTTTGGTACTCTTTCCGCTTTTTGCGGTCGAGGGCGCAAGTGCCCTCGGAAAGGAGCGGGACGGACGAACACGCAGGACGGTCGGGCGAGCGGCGGCGCCGACGTGAAGCCGAGCGGGGCTCCCAATGCGCTAACGGCCCTGACTGACGTGGCGACTGGTGAAGGGGGCAGCTATTTACAGTATAGAGGGAGATGCGCGCTCGACTCGTCTACGGTTACGTCGTCGTCCTGCAATAGCGGACGCTAGTTGACATCGCGCGTGGTCCGGGACAGCATGGAGTTGCGCGTGCAGGCGATCACAGGCGTTTGTTGGTGCTGTTTCGCGCGAAAGAGGCGCGCGTGTGGAATACTACGCTCACGCTGGTGAAGCTGTCGCTCGCGTGGCGAGATGACTCAGCAGCGGCGATGTGCATCCACGTCAGGGATCCTCTGCCTGTGGAGGGCGTTCAGATAGACTGCGGGTGGACCTGGAGGCGAGCGAGGTTGACGAATTTGCGGAGCAAGCCGTCTGAGCGTGCATGCGCCGTAAATATACAGTTATTTTTCGATTCGCGTTGGTGTTGGGCGTCGTAGTCGGTTGAATACAAGGCGCGGGACGCACTACACTTGTTTTGGCTCGGCAGGAATGGCGTCGTCGTGAATTACGTGGCTGCAGACGAGTGGATTTGGTGTATCGTGTGTTGTACGGTTGGGAACGATACGCGCGTACGTCTTGCAATGGTCGAGCGTCTATCAACCTGCGTCTATCAGCTACGAGTAACGGCGCGTTGGTCACGTTATAGTCATGGAGCTTTGGAAGTGTGCCGGAAGATCGACTCGCAAACGTTGGTGGTTGATTATGTTGGAGGAATATATACTACGGCGCTGTGGTCAAAGCATGGAACACGGAAAGCAGGCTCGAGGTCGGTCCGCGCGGAAGCATCAGCAGCAGGGAAACAGGTCAGATCGCATGGACACTTCACACAGGTCTATCTATCGGCGGAGCTCGCAGCGTTTGATACGCGAAGTGTTAGGCTCACTTGGTCGACCTTCTGTGGCCGCTGAGTGTCTCTACTTCTCCGGTCCGCTAAAGAATTAACAGTTCTCTAATCAGACTGTAACTTGCGTTCTACTGCTCCAACAGAGCTGTGGATGCCCTTAACTTAAAGCGCTTGATCCGCGGTATCACCCAGTATTGTTCATGACTGCATATTCCCGCTATTTAAGGCTATTATCAGTCGGTTTAAACAATCGGTTTTCACAGGTGTGAGGTTTAAATTCGCTGCACCATCAAAAATGATCAGATTAAAATTTGGAGATATACTACAGAAAGCGGAAAGAGAGCTTATCTATGGGATATAATGCTGTTAACCAACGAGTATTCAAACGCCAGAAAAACAGCCAATCGTGTTTCATACAAATCACTGATGTTGGAGTTTGTCCAATGAAATGTGGCATAGTCGGGTAATTCGACCAATCAAACATCGAGGTTTTTCATGAAAAACCTAACTGTTAATTCTTTTCCGGACCGGAGAAGTATACAATAGCGCAGTTGCTGGGAGCTTCATTTCATGTGCAACTCGCCAGGTACATGGTGATGGTTTGCTACCCAGCAGAGGTCGTGCGTGGTCTGCCCTACACGTAATACTAGTAGAACAGCTCTGCAGGATTCCTTCCCTAGTGGTCCAGTTTGCATGATGCAGGGGCAGACTGCGCTAATCACTCGGATGAGTTCCTTACGCCTGTCGTCTTGCAGAGGGTTTTAACAGCAACCACACGAAGCGTATGACTGGCGTTTAGTGAGTGGATGAAGCGGACGTTCCCGTCCGCTGGGCGGACGTACTAACAAAAAAAGCAATACTGTATGGTATTTTTCTAGTCTACTCGCACAAATTACAAACCTTAGGACATTACTGAGCAAATCACATTCTGGACCATTTGGAGTTCCGTGACAAGACGGAATCCCGATAACTTACTGTACGTGCTTCTATGAGGACTCAACTACTGCTGCACGTGCATTTTCAGCAACATGACCACGAACAAAACTTCAGCTAGTTGCTAGTGACACAGGTGGATCATGAGCAGCCTACGCAGCTATCGCTATGATGATAGCCGGCAAAACAGCTATACCGGTAGGTACCCATAAGACTCCCACGTCTTCCTTGCCACCACCCTTACGTATAGTGGACGGAAAGCGGCATTCCTCCGAACAAGTACATGAAAAAATGGAACAGTTTCTTCCGCACATCTTCCTTACACTTGTTGCCGATGGGCCGCCGCCCATGAGGCACACACCACCACTCCCCGAGCTAGCAGGGGCCAACAGCGAAATAGCTCTCCGATTCCAGTCAACACCCATGATATGAGCTGAAATGGCGGCGTCGCGCTTGTCCGGCAAGACCATGACGAAGACATGCCTCGCAGGGAAGACGTCAATACCAGTCGGGCATCGAACGAACTGCGCGTCTTGAGGGACTGTGACTTTGAAAATGACGTAGTCGTCGTCTGCCAAACTGCGCGAACAGATTTCAGGTTTGAGGGTGAACCGGTGAACTTCATCCAGTGTACCCTTGGATGTTGCTCCGTGCTGGTGCTCGAGCTCATCGCAAAGGAATGCGGCGTGGTTGCTGGCGGATTTCGCTGACGTCTTGCGTGCCCTGCCCACTCGCGTCGCTTTCGAATTAAGCTTGAACGATCGCTACAGGTTAAGAGCCTCCTTGAACTCACCAGATGTCCGCGAACCTCCCACCAGCCCACATGCGCAAATTATTAGTCAGCACATATAGATCCATCGCCGTTCGCTCCGGCACTATTACTTAAGTATAGCGGTGTTGTTGAGGCCACCGCAACGTCCGAGTCCAGGACCGTGGCTCGGACAATTCGTTGTCGCAAGGTTTGAAGGTGCGGCTGCGCTTCGGGGATAAACGCGTTTTCTAGGTCGACGAGCACCCGGATGCTGCCGACATTATTGGCTCGGTCTGGAAACGCTGCTGACTGCTTATCAGGGCTCTTGTGGTGTCGGTACTTTCGCCGTGCCGTCACACTGGAATCACTTCCAGGTATCAACAATACCCACTGCCCCCCGCCCCCCCCCCCCCCGTCTTGACAAGGTTCAAGTCGTGTCCTGGCACGGTGCTTGGTCCCGTGTCACTTTCCGTTTGTTGCTCGATCTGACACACACATGCTGGGAGCTGGGCTGCAACTAGGCTGTGTGGGCAACTACATGCTCAAAAAGGGATAGAGAATACTACTGTAGTAATAAGTCACTCGAAAGAGATTTTGTTCATCCACCCTCGCCACTTCTTCCACTTCTCCGCAAACCCACCTAGGCGTTGTCGCCAACTGCGATGTCTCGTTGAACACAACCCCCGTGGTAACTGTGCGACTGTCTACTAAACTTCACGTTTGGCTCGAGTGGAAAGCACCGTCATAGACGTCATCGGTGCTGAAAAGGCTGCTCTGGTAGTGAATAGACACCGTCAAGTCAAACGCCGGTATTTCGTCCACGCACGACTTGTCCAGGCCCTTCAGGTCACCTTTGCTTCGGACGTACGAGGCCAGAATCTTCACGCCGCAAATGCCACCTTCCTAGAGCGGAGTGGATGCCATCACACCGTGATGGACGAGTTGAAAGTCACCATCTCCTTCTTGTCCCCGTCCAGCGTCTCCAGCAAATATTCCGCGTACTCGTGCGGCGTCTGGGCGTCCAATTTGCTGCTTAGGAGCAGTACGCTGGCCTGAGGGGGGATTGTGGCGGTCTTGTTCCAGTACTTCGTGATCGTAGATGATCCCGTGAGCAGCATAGTCGCCGTAGTTGTATTGATCACACGACTCCGACTTTTCCTTAGAGAAGGCGCAATACAGTGGAGGCACCGAGTAGTACGCGCCAGCAGAAATAAGCCTTGAAGCGTCTTTCTATCTCGGCCGTCGAGGGCTGCGGAGTCTCATGAATCTCTGAGAATGCGATGAGATTGAAGAGGAGCGGCGAGTAGAACGCGTCGTCTTGGCTTGACGCAGCGCTGTTCGCTCCCTAAGTATCGAGGAATTGGGTCAGAACGTCCACGTCCTTGGGCTCACAACGATTCAGGCGGAAGACGATGGGAGGGATGCACTTGCGCAGCACCGCGTTCATCAACAATGAGCCGAGTGAGATCGACGGCGGAAGATCCCCACAAACCCCACGCTGCTCACTACCGACGCACACGTCGAGTTCGGATCCTTGTCGAACGCCGTCAGCAAACCTTGAAGCGTCATGGACAGTATGTTAGTCTTGAAGTGACTGGGGCAGGTAGCGTCCTGTGCGCACAGCGCCAAGAACCGATCGCCCGCCAGCCCAAAGTCACTGTCACGTTTCGACATGGAGAAGAACTTGGCGGCCGGAGCCCCCGAAGTCGTCGCGATGCCGTCCATGACGTACCGCGGAGGGTTGAAGTGCACCACGCGCTCCACAAACACAGTCCCATAGCTGTTGCCGTACTGAATAGTACTGGCGCCATTCGAGTATTTGGACAGGAAGGTCACCAGATCAGTGGCGGCACTTGTAGTCGAGAACGAAGCGAGATCGCCATACTTGTTTTCGAGCTCTTGAGCACAAGCAGAGACTTCGGCTGGGTCAAAGCCCCTACCACCCGGAGACCCGGTCGTCGTGGCTTGAGCCGCCACACAGTCCAGAAACGTGCTGCGACCGGTGCCGCGGTAGTCCATGGTGTACACATTGGCTGTACCGTTGAGCTCAATGGACAACTCCACCATCGAGGGCTCGACTACAAAAACAACACAAGTTAATCCACTTAAGACACAATGAAATATAACACAGACAAATGTACTCACTAGCAGTGGAGGAGAACCCGGGCCCACCTTCCAGGAACCAGACATTCGTAGCAGTTTTTGGGTCTCCGTTGGTGGCTTCCATCCGCTTCATGAAGACGTCGACCGTTGGGTCGGCGAACTGCGGCGTCTTGCAGATACCAGGGTAGCACAGTGGAGCCGTGAAGGTCGCGCACTCGGAGTATGTTCCACCAGAGCCCCCTTGGTCGGAGAAGGTGTAGTCAGAACACTTGAACCAGCCATTCAGTCGGGTGTGGATGGTGTTCTTGGACTCTGCCGAGGATTGCGAGGCTAACGCCACGAATGCGATGAAAAGGTGAAGACGCATTTGGCACTTGGCTGGCAAATTCGAGACTGAGGCTGAGGACTCCACGTGCTGCGCTGTAGTGGGCAGGATGATGAGTACCATGGTATGACTATGAGTGATACATGTATTGAGTACAATGTACAGTATAGTGGCGAATATTCTTTCCAATACATGTATTAATACTACGCTGTGCACACAGAATCATACGGTTCTGGAGTGACCATCGGAAGCATTTAAGCGCGACAACACTGTACCGAATTCACATGTATTCCAGCTTCGGCGCTCAAGGTTGTGTCTACGAAGTTCTGATCAGTGTACTATGAACTACGAGAAAAGGGGGCGAAGCTAATCGGCTTCTGCAGCCATTTCCGCTTCGGAGCGCGCCGTGCGCGTCTCATTGTCTACAAACAGAGCCTGCTCGTGCTTTTCGATCTGCGGCGGGCATCAAAGAGAGTGAGAAACCCCCGTTAAACTTGGGATGGAAAATGCTTTGGCGATACATGTAGTACTGTACCTCAGTGTAGATGTCGTCGTTGCGCTCGAAGTCCTGCGCAACGCGCGGGATGACATGGATGTGGACGTGCTTAACGGTTTGGCCCGCCTCCTTGCCGTCCTGTGGACCGCGACGTTAGAATAGAGTTCCCGAAGAAGAGATTTATTGCATGCGCACCTGGATAGCGAAAGTGAGAGAGGACGCATTGTAATGTCGCTCCACATGCTTCCCGACCCGCTGAGAAAGATCCACAGCAATCAGACCGAGAAAATACACCGTCAGTGCAAGTGTCATACCTATCACTACCCCGAAGTACAACGTACTTGAGCCGTAGTCCACAGGTCGCTCACTTCGTCCACATCGAGCATCTCGAACCGCGCCACTGGTCGCTTCGGCACGACCAAAACATGTCCTTCATGGGATGAGTAGAGGGGGTCATTATCAAGACCTGCATAAGCTTACCAGAGACTGCCGTAACCCCAGAACGAACCTGGAACGATGGGCTTGAGATTCACGAGAGCGAACGAAGACGCTGACTCGTAGAAAACCTGAGAGAATAACACGCGGAAGGGACCAAAGCAGCGCCCAGCAGGATCAAGGCATTGGTCGAAGTTCAGCAGATCTTTCAGCACGATAACAAACGGTGTCAGATCCACAGCAAACGCTGCACTTTGTCCAGATATCCATACCTTTCGCGAACTGAGCGAGAAGTGGCTGCGCTTCAGCTTGGGTGGCCTCGGATGGGAGCACCACCGATATCGCATCGTTCACCTCGCCGTTTTTCAACGACGAGTCCGTGACTAGCAGCGTCCTAGCCAGCGGAACCTCTAGCTCCTTCGACACGCTCTCGTACACCGACGCAGCGTTACCGTTCTACAACAATGCCCACCAGCGATAAGGATACAGACCCGCATACTCTTGAGTTGAACCTCCACAGCTGATGCCGACCCACCTTTTGCTCTCCACGCACGACGTTGAACGCACTGAGCACGCAGGAACCCCCTGCCCCCACGTCCCCAATAAGCCCCAATCGGTAGCCGTGCCTGCATCAACCACAAAAAGTTACGACTTTGTCCCCACCGTATTGGCAGTTGCAGTCGCGGAGCTCCTACGTCTTCAGCGCCCGAACCGCCTACACAAACAGCACAAATGCGTGTCAAAGTCGAGCATTGCGAACGTCTAGCGGCAACAGCAGCGCAGTCCGTTTACCTTCTCCACGTCGGGCTCTTGCACCAATGCTCTCCTGGCTGTTGCAGCGCTCAGGTGAAACAGGATCGAGCGCACATTGCGCTCCGCCGCCACGCGCTGCAGCGCGCCCTTGCCCAGCTGCAGCCCCGCCATCGTACGCAAATGACGACACCAAATCGTCGAATCAGCATTTGACGTTGTTTTAGTATAAAAGCAGTACCCTCTGGCACCCCACCCTGAAATCAGTACATTTGGACGCCTCCCCTTCACAGCCGCTCGTTGAGCTCGAGGCGATCCATTAGCCCTTACATGACAATGCTGCGCCAGGTGTCTCGGACTCGCGCGGCCGTGCGCTCTGCGGCGCAGACCCGGCGCGCGTTCAGCGTGCCTCCCAAGGCCCCGGTGGCGCCCAAGACGGCGCCGCCCGCTGCCGGCGCGAAGCCCCCGAGCAGTGGCAAGCCCGCGCCTCTGTTGTCGTCTTCGTCCTCTTCCTCGTCGACGGCCAAGTCGGCGCCTGCGTCCGCCGCCGCGGACTCGAGCACGGGCTCGTCGCTGCCCAAGCTGCTGCTGCTGGGGCTGCTGTCCACGCCCGCGGCCACGGCCGTGTACGTGAAGCAGAACCCGCAGTGGAACCCGGCGGCGCTCAAGGACGACGCGCGCTGGATCAAGTTCCGCGAGCTGGTGCTGGGCGCGGATGCCGCGGCGCCTGCGCCTGCCAAGTCCCCCGCGGCCGTGGAGAAGCGCTCGCCCGAGGACTTCAGCGCGGCCATCAGCAAGGCCCAGCAGGAGGTGAAGAAGGAGGAGGAGAAGGCCAAGAAGAAGGCCGAGAAGGAGGAGAAGAAGGTCCAGAAGAAGGTGGAGAAGAAGGAAGAAAAGAAGGAAGAGAAGAAGATCGAGAAGAAACTGGAGAAGGCGGAGAAGAAGGCCGAGAAGCTGGAGAAGAAGGCTGAAAAGGCGGAGAAGAAGGTGGCCAAGCTCAAGAAGGAGGCGGAGGCCAAGGTGGAGGCGACGGAGACCAAGAGTGTGGCCAAGGAGGTCAAGAGCGTGGCCAAGAAGGTGGAAGACAAGGTGCACAAGGTGGAGGACAAGGTGAAGAAGGAGGTCAAGGCCGTCGCTGCCGCCGCGGCTGGCGCGGCTACTGCCGTCGAGAAGAAGGTGGACGCCGCTGCGGCCAAGGCTCGCGAGGAGATCTCCAAGCTGGCGGGCGAGGCCAGCCCCGAAAGCCTCGGCCGGCAGATGGACAAGCAGATCCAGGCCACGACGGTGCGTCGTGGTATTTGTTGCCGATACCGCTTTTGCTAGGAAATGCTGACGAGATGTTCTGTTGTTGTGGTTGTGATAAGTTACAGAACGACCTGCTGAGCTCGCTGAAGGCGGAGTCGGAGGCGGCGGCCGCTGAAATGGACAAGCAGTATCTGCAGGGCCTTAACGTAGGCGTTTGTTACTGCTTGACTGGAGTCTGCGGAAGTATCGATGACTAATGCTTTATCATCTTATTGTATTGTAGGAGCTCGACGCGAACGCGCTGGCGATCCGCGTTGCGCAGTTGGCGACGGAGATGAAGCACCGGTCCAAGTGGGAGGCTGTGCGTCTGCTGGAGTCGCTCCGCCACATGGAGGAGGACGCCCAGAAGAAGAGCGCTGAGGTGCTGCGTCGCCAGGACGAGCTTCACAAGGAGCTGCTCGCCCGTGAGCTGCGTCTGCAGCAGGAGCTTCTCTCTCGTCAGTCGCGCGATGAGATGGACGCGCTCAAGAAGCAGTATACCGATGATCTCGCGCGCAACGTGAGCCAGCAGCGCGCCTCTATGCTGTCGGAGGTGCAGCGCACGTTCGCCCGCGAGAGCAAGGCGATCCAGGATCGCTATGCCAAGCAGCTCCAGGACGCCACGGAGAAGATGGAGAAGACTCTGGCCGAGGAGCGCGAGCAGCGCGTGCGTGAGCTGGAGAACTACCGCGCCGAGCTGCGCGCTCTTGGCGCGGTGCTGGACAGCTCCTCGACGTACGAGGCCTTCAGCCACCGTGTCCACAAGGCCTCCATGGCGGCGCTAGCTCTGTCGGACCGTGTTGAGGCCGCGGCTCCGCTGCGCAGCGAGATCCGCGCTCTACGCGAGGCGGCGAGAAACGACCCGTTCATCCAGGCGGCCGTCAAGTCGCTGCCGCAGGAAGTGGTTGAGCAGGGCGCGCCGTCCGTCGGTCAGCTCCAGGAGCGCTTCAAGGTCGTCAAGTCTGTCGGCCACCGCGCGGCTCTGGTGCCGGAGAACAGCGGTATCATCGGCCAGGCGTTCGGCACGGCGCTGTCGCTGCTGATGATCCCGCCTGGAGGACCCGTCGAGGGCACGGACACGGACGCCGTGCTGTCCCGCGCCGAGTTTGCGCTGAAGGCTGGCGACATTGAGAAGGCCATCGTGGAGATGAAGGGCCTGTCGGGCATCCCCGCGCAGGTGTCGCAGGACTGGATCGCGGCGGCCGAGTCTCGGTTGGCGGTGGAGCAGACGGCCAAGGTGATCAAGGCGCACGTGGCGCTGCTGGCAGCAAGCTGCTCCTAAGCGCCGAGAATTTTGGAGCGCAGCAGAGCTTGGGACCAACGAATGGATGGTTGGTACCCTTGCGTGTTTGATAAAGAGGAGGCGGCTACGAGTAAAGAGCAACTAATGACAAGCGAACCCATCGACTACTGGTGGAGTTCACAGCATTTTGGGGTTGATAGCGCCCGCCCCTCCCGAGTTGATTCACTGCTCACGGCAAACACCGGATATATACTGACAGGCCTTCCGATATAATTGTTTATTTTGAAACACAATACAATATGTTCCATTCAATAACTTATTGAGTGTCGACGGGAAAACTGTATCAGTTATTTATTGTGGACCAGGTGCTGCGCTATACAATTTCCTAGTAGTTATACGTCACATCGAACATAAACACTGCTACAATAATGTATTTCATGCGGTTCTAACTGCAAGCCAATAGCTTATTTCAATTGTGATCCGAAATACTATTACAATAGTATTATCGGAAGGCCTGTATACTGAGGTTTATCTGCTAGATCTACATGTAGTGCACTACACGCGTGTCTTGGGCGTCTCGAGTACTGGCGGCGATCGTATAATGACTCAAGTGATGGCGTCACTCCAAGTTGAAGCTGTTTTGACCAATCACAGCGCCGCAAATGCAAGCCCCCCGTTGACAATCACTCTGATTCCCAGATTTGCGCGCTCGGAGGGAAGCGATGACCATCGCCGGTGTTGGTGTCGGTGCCGGCGTTGGCCCGAGCGACCTGGCGTGGGGCATCGCGTGCAAGCGCTGCGACGGGCTCCTGGCGCGCCACTCGCAGCTGGCCTTCCTTCTGGAGAACGCGACGGCCGTGCACCTGACGCTCAACAAGCGGCTGCTGCACGACGAGCAGCTCCAGGCGCCCGAGGGCGAGGGCGAGAGCTGGCGCGTCTACAGCCGCGCGGACGTGCTGCCGGAGCTGCAGTTTACCAAGATCCGCACTAAGAACGCGTACAAGCGCGAGCGACTGCCCTTCGAGCTCTGCTGCGTCAAGTGTGACGCCAAGGTAGCGTCCGAGGGGTTCCTGGACGAGCTGGACGAGTCGCAGCTCCTGTTGGACTCCAAGGCCTGCGCCTGCGTGCTGGACAGACAGACGCCGTACGGGATGGCGGGTGGTCCCAAGGCCAGGAAGTGGGGGGTCATTCTCCGCCAGCTGCAGGAGATGAAGCTGCCTCTGAAGATCCAGAAGCTCCAAGAGCTCATTGATTACAATCAAGAGGGGAAAGAGAAGGAGGAGGAGGAGGAGATGGACGTGCTGCCGCTCGTACACCCGACGGAGGCTTCGATTCGTGGTCACTTCAATCCCAGAGCCAAGATGTCCAAGTTGAGACGCTACCAGGTGGAGCTGACGCTGTCGGCACTGCTGGAGAACACGATCGTATACCTGCCCACGGGGTGTGGGAAGACACTCGTGGCTATCAAGGTGATGGAGGAGTTGAAGCACCTGAACCCCGACAAGTTGGTGGTGTTCTTTGTGCCGACAGGACCGTTAGTGTCGCAGCAGGCTGCGTACATCCGACGCGAGTCAAACTTCCAGGTGGCAGAGTTTTCTGGACAGCATGGCCGAACCACCGCAGCGACGAGCGCTCCTATTAAGGTGGATGGGGACTTTGACGCGGTGGTGGTGACGCCCCAATACTTCTTGAACTTGCTATTCAACGGACGCACTAGCATCACGGATTATAGTACGATGGTGTTTGATGAAGCTCACCACGCGACGGGAAACCACCCTTATTGCGAGCTTCTAAAGAATTTGGCAACTGTTGATCACCGAGTTCGCCCGCATATTCTAGCGCTGACAGCCTCACCTTTTGGTGAAGGAGTGCGTGAAGCGTCTGGACCAACTGCACTGAGAAAGCTAGCCGACGCATATAATGCTGTGGTCAACGCACCGACTATCGCTGCTGATGACTTGGAGGCGAGTTTCATCCCGAAAGAAGCGCAGTGGGTTACTGTGCAGGAAGACGAATCTGAGCGAAAGGTCCGAGAGGGTATCAAACGCTATATCCAGTCTTTCTACGCGGAGATCGCTAGGCTATTGGGACAAGTGATGCCGTTTGAAGCAAATTATGACACGAACGACATGGAATTATCGCAGTTTCTTGCGAAGCTTAGGCTGTTACGTGAACAAGCGGAGTCGATGGAGATAAAGAAAACCAACGGTGTTGTTGAGACGACTGGAATCGAAAAGAGTAAGCGCCAACCGTCCGACCTCGAAATGGTTCTCGAGCATCTTCGTAAGGTGGCATCCAGTTTCTACACGTTGAGTATCCATGGTGCTGGGGCAGTAGCCGAATCGCTGCACCGCATTTTTGGCGAGTTGGAGGCGTCGTCTTCCAAGAAGGGAAAACGCACATTTGCTCTTGTGGAGACCAGATATCGTGCCATAATGAGCCCTGCGCTGATTCACTTCCCGTTGGATACATTTACCGGGTCCGACATTTCAAATCGTGTTCATCTCGTCGCAGACTGCATTCGGAAGGCCAATTTTGACCACGACTCCCGTGCCATCGTATTTGTCCGGCGCCGTAAAACCGCGATTGTGCTAGCAAAGGCCATGGAATCATTAGAGGTGCTACGCGAACTCAACCCCACACGATTTGTGGGACACAATTCCTATGAAGGAATGTCGTGGGAAGAAGAGCAGAGACCCACGCTGGACCGGTTTCGACAGGGACGGATTCGTTTATTGGTGGCCACTAATGTCCTCGAAGAAGGACTTGACGTACCTGAATGCTCACTGGTGATTCAGTTCGACGGTGTGGTTGGAGTTACGAGCCTCATTCAAAGTCGAGGTCGAGCGCGGCACCGTGACAGCAGTTTTATTATTTTCTGCTCTGCAGTTGGAAAGGAACGTAACCAGCGACTTGTTGAAAATGAAAAGCGATTGGTCTCGCTGGCGAACATGGCTGCTTCAAGGTTGGAGTCCAAAGTGGCTGTGAAGAAATTAATGGAGAATTATCCCGATGAAGCGCTTCATGACGTTTCAAGCGGTGCAAGTGGTGAAGTATCAACACTGCCACTGCGCGCAACGTTTGACGCGATGGCTGATAAAGTCTACAACATTGTGCTTGGTGGTGTGTTTGTTGAGGCCGACAAACATCGTCAAGAGTGCATTCTGGAGAGGGTTAATGAGTTTGCTTCAGTCAGGAATGTGGATCAGCGCATCGGGCTGTGTACGGTTGCGGCGCGACCTGGCCAGGACATCTATCTGTCGTTCAATCTGCTGTCCTCAGGTGTTGATTTCTTCGTGGATGAGCAAGCGTTCTGGATGCGCTTTGAAAGCGACGACATCGAGAGTGCAGCCAGCAGCGTGTTTGCCGAGAATGTAACAGGGGTTGGACTTCGGCGAGGGTTAATGACTCCTGCCGGTGCCTTCATGGAACTTGAGAGCTTTGGTACCGCGGATGCTTTGGAAATGGCAGCTGATGCTATAATTGCGGATTTTGGTTACCGTCGTGTGGAATTTGATATGCGAGCGTTGTCTGAACCGCAGGTTTGGTTTGATCTGACTTCAACCGAGCATGCTGCGATTTATATGTCCTTTCGAATCCCGCCATCCTGTTACGTTGAAGGCGAGCGCGAATGCAAGGCGTGCCAGTCGCAAGCTCTCGTGTATTGCTTCAAGGTACCGCGCTCAGACAATATGAAGGCTCACCTCTGGAATCTGCGCGTATTCTTCTCGAAGCTTGGTGTTGAAGTCCGTGAAACAAAGATTCCCCGCGCGAACAAGGAAATTGTCGCTCCTACACGACTGCAGTTCGATTTACCGGTTGCGTATGCGCTGCAATGCCTTCTTTCAGAATGCAGTCACTTTACGAACGGGTTTCTGCCTCCAGAATTTTACGACGTACTGAATGCACTCGATGACAAAGTTCAAGAAAAGGCTCTTCTATCGTTTCGCGCTAAGCTGACTCGGATCAATATTGCAGAGCAGTTCTCGGCTTATTTGGACGAAGAGCGTTCTGTGTTGGAAAGTCTGTGCTCCAGCCCGTCCCTTGGGTCAGGTGCTGTCGTGTACAAGGTCATTGTTACGCCATCACGGGTTGTATTTTGTCCCCCCGACCCAGCTCCGAGCAATCGAGTATTTCGCCATTGGGGGTCGGAGAACTTTATGTACGTGTACTTCCGCGACGACAACATGGAGCGTTTGGACTACACATCTGGGAAGATTTTGATGAGAATTCGGAATGTTTTGAAGAAGGGAATCGAGGTTCCTCACGCCCGAGATGGCCGTAGGTTCCATTTTCTTGGCTGTTCGCTAAGTCAAGTTCGCAACAGCAGTGCGATTTTCACGCTGCTGGACCACCACGAAGTTAGATCATGGATTGGAGACCTTTCGCATTTAACGTCTCCAGCAAAATATCTGAAGCGTCTGGGTCAAGCTTTCTCCTCCACGAAAGAAACTTTCAAAGTCAGCCAGAGTGTACTGGATAATCCGGTAGAAGATATCAAGAACGACGAATACGTATTCACGGATGGGTGTGGCGAGATTTCCACGATCGGTGCGGAGAGTATCGTGAGGGAGCTAAATCTCTCGTATACCCCATCAGCTTTTCAAATACGTCTCGGAGGTGCAAAAGGTGTTCTAGTTGTGTCTGATCTCGAGAACCCGGAGTCCATCCGAGAAGAGAGTATCTTGCTCCGTGAAAGCATGTCCAAGTTCGCGTCCAACCACACTATGCTTGAAATTGTTGCCTGTGCGGGAAAATCCGAGGCGTACCTGACACGCCAAAGCGTGCTCATTCTGAGTGACCTTGGGATCAATGAAGATGTATTCATGGAGATGCAGGAGGAGTTTTTGAGTGAACTCCGTACACTCATTGCATCGGACGATGGCGCGTATTTCGAGCTAAAGGCTGTACTCCCACCGAAGGTTATTTGGTGGATCGATGTGCTTACCCGTAAACTTGGAGTAAAGATCTTAGATGACGAGTTTTTGTCGTCCCTGGTTAGGACGATCTACCATTACCGGTTGGCCAACACGGTCATGCGTGCCAGAATTCCTATCGCACAAGGGCGCACATTGATGGGTGTCGCGGATTTCACTGGAACATTGGAGTATGGGGAGGTGTTCGTGCAGTACTCAGTTACTGACGAGGAGACAGGAGCTGATCGATATGTAACACTCGGTGGAGTTGATGTTGCTGTTCATCGCAGCCCGTGCCACCACCCTGGAGATATCAGAGTTCTTCGCTGTAGAGCAGATGTTCCCCCTCAACTACGCCAGCTAAAGGACTGCATCGTTTTTCCGTGCCAAGGACCGCGACCGCACCCTGACGAATGCACTGGAGGGGATCTGGACGGCGACATGTTTGTGGTCATTTGGGACAAACGT
This sequence comes from Phytophthora vignae f. sp. vignae, assembly GCA_016169955.1. Classification (NCBI taxonomy): domain Eukaryota; phylum Oomycota; class Peronosporomycetes; order Peronosporales; family Peronosporaceae; genus Phytophthora; species Phytophthora vignae. Next base: position 118,238 of record JABJUM010000074.1, on the reverse strand, counting down.
TTGATTCCGTCTAGAACGCAAGTCCACGAACCGATGGCATTTGATGAAGAAAACGAAGGCGACACTAGCCCACGAGGAGGTGAGTTTTATCAATCGACCGATGACGATGGACTCATTGATTTCTACGTTCACTCCATCCAGGATGACATCCTAGGTGTTGCTTCGAATGCCCATGTTGCGCTGTGCGATTCATCACATGAGGGCAGTCTTGACGAGAGTGCGAAAGCTCTGGCACGTATTTGCTCCAAGCAAGTCGATAGTCTTCGCTCAGAAAAGGATCTGGAAATTGTGCGAAGTTTGGCTCCAAAGAGTTACCCGGATTTTATGCAGAACAAGGAGAAACCGTCGTACACATCCAAGAAGGTTTTGGGCAAAATGTTTCGGCGATGCAAGGCCATCTTCGACACAACAATGACTAAAGGTGTCACTCAAACGCCGGTCCGTGATAATCACTTCTTAACGGCTGGCTACACTGACTACGTTGATCATGCGAAGATGTTATATCGCCAATACAAACTGCGTCTCCGGGCCTTACTGCTCATGTCAGGAGCACAGACGGAGGCAGAGCTAGCCACAGGAATGATTGTGGAACCGCAAAGCGTGTACAAGGCTGACTACTTCCGGTTTGGGGAGCAGTGCAAGGACGCGTTCTATGAGCTACAGACTGCGTTCCGAGCCCAGTTTAACGGCGATACCTCCACGTTGGCATCAGGCGAAGAGCTCAAACTTGCATCGGCGTGCTACTTTGTTGCTTACGACGACTCCGACGCATCCACACGCAGTCTAAGCTTCACATGGATCGTGATCGATTTGCTGACAACTATCAAGACAAACAACATGGGCAACACACACTACAAGTTGTGGAGCCCTGTGCGTTTATCGGCGTATGCAGAGACAATTCCAAAGCTGCAACTGTGTATCTTAGCCGAGATCTCGACGATCACAGAAGAACTGCTGGCTGATTTGTTCGATCGACTAGTTGCTGTGAGCTCATTACGGTCTGCAATGCCTAGCAATCTGAAAAAGGAGTTCGACCTGATCCTCTTCGGGTCATCTGGTCTACTCACATTTGAAAAGCAATCGGATCTGGACGTGATGATACGTTGCAAGTCTCGTCGCGGCTCGCTGAAAGCCATCGCCAAGGCTCTCGAGGGTTCCCACGGCAACATTGACCTGAAAGATGACATTCGCGTGCCGCTTCTGTCCTTCTCGTTCAATCAATGGTCTGTCGAGATGTGCAAGCTTTCAAATGGACCGGTGAAAACGCGCCTATTTCGCACGTACATGGAAAAGTACGACTTTGTTTGGCCGTGTGTGTACTTTTTGGTGCGTTGGGGGAAATGCGTCGGCTTGATTCGACGGCGGTCTGGCGGTGGATCGGATATGTTTTCACCCACGGGCTTTATGTGGCTTTTCCTGGAATTTTGCAAGGAACAGAACTATGTGCAACCTATCGAGCTCACCACGGTGCCGGAGATCCTGAAAAGTAATGATATTGACTCCGAGATCTCGTTTTGGACAGAATTGCTGACACGACTGGTTTCCGGAAATGGCGACACATCTGCACTTTCAGCTGCGGATGTTCTCCTTTCGTTTTTTAAATACTATGCAGACTTGTCCACGCCATTCAGCGACTATGGATTCAAGGACCCCCTTGATCCGGAGAATGATACGCAGCTGGAGCCCGAAGCAGTGACGTTGTTCCGCTCTGAGTGCCACATCGCGTTGCACCAGTTGGTGATCTCGCAGGGCGACATCAAATACTTACTGACTCATCGGGAGGCGCAAACGAGTAGAATTACGCTCAGCCATGCGCTGAGTACGCGGATTCATGAGGCACCCGATTTTTTCTCCCGGAAAATCCTGTTCGATACAAAAGCAGATAGTTCCGCGCGCTTGGTATTCAAGTTTCACCCGAACTCGCTACGTTCTGATCTCTATATCGCTGAGATCAGCGGACTCGGGGATGCGGTGCAGCGTATCGAGAATCAGATTCGCATGACCGAGCAGGAACTTGGCGCACGTATGCCGTACCGTTCGAACCGAAACTTCCACCACGAGGGCTCAAGTCTGGTGTTGTTTGAAGGAGCAGAATCGCAACAAGAGAAAATTGGATTCCAAGATTACTTTGGTGAGCGTCACAGTGACCACAACAATATCCGACTGCACCAAGCTCATTTGATTTGCTTCATGAATGGGCGCCAATGGTATGACCATGCGGGGGCTACGTTCTGCGCTAAGTTCATTCAGCAAATGATCAAGCTATCCCGATATGAACACTTAAATCCTGGTCTCACAAAGGCAAAGGCTTTTGTACGCTTCGGGCACCACTACTTGATAAACCTGCCGCGTTCTTTTGATGAGGAGACGATCATGCTGGCCAGTATCAAGAAGTTGGAGGACGAGTTCGAGCGAGGCCGAACTGCTCGTGAACTGTACGAGTCCGTCCTGATTGCGAAACAGAAACAACGGGCTGAGATTGAGGCCGAAGCCGCGTTGGGGGCTTCGAACCAAGCGGCTGAACCATCAGGAGATAACAATCAGGATAAAGAAGTCGTTTGGGGCGAGTACTCAGATGATGAAGGTGGATGGAAGGTGGGAGATGACTCCATCGACGACTATGATGAAGACAACGGTGGCGGTGGCGGTGGTTCAGGGCCCAGGCGGCGGCCGCGGCGACCTCGGATGAACTTACAGAAAGCCACTACTGCTGCTCGAGGAGACAAGGGCGTAACGCATTCCTTCTACTCGATGATCGAGCCGCAGCATGCCCCGTGGACGAAGGAGTATGCTGAGAAACGCCTGGGTATGCAGTTAATTCGGGAATCGGACTCTTACCAGGTATCTATCGTGCACCAGTCTTTCGAGTACAACATCAGGTTGACGGACGATCTGCAACTGGTGAAGGTGACGTCGCGTCCGTCGCGGTGGTTTAGTGCGACTTTGAAGATGAGGCAAGAAATGGACGACGAGAGTCACATGATGGACTCGACGCCGGACATCCGGTTCTACGTGTCGACTACGCAAGAGATGTCCAAGACGGAGAGCTTGTACGTAAAGCTGTCCAAGTGCTGCCAAGACGCGCCTGATGGTCGCGGCATCCTTGAATTCTGCGATGAGTCTCGTGACAAGGTCCGCATTAGTCGCTATTTGGTGGATGCAGGTGAGTCACCTGCGTGCATCGGAACGGTGCGGCACGTGCGCGGTGCTACGTTCGTCAACTCGGCAACCGAAACGGAGCTGTCGTTGATGCACATTCGCGAGTTTGGTATTCCAGACCGGAACCCAGAGGATGGTTTCATGAGTGTCCGCGACAAAGTGGAGGCCGAGTTCCGACTTCCACCTCTGACGCCGGAACGCCGTTTGCAGCCAGCCTTTCCGCGTGAATTCCTGGCTACAGGAATGAAGTTTGTCGACTATCTGCGTACGCAAGCAGATATCGAGGCGCCTTAGTGTGAGTGGTTGTGTTATGCTTTTTTGATTGAAGCGCATCAGATCGGGAGAGGCTCTAGTTCGAGTCGGGCCAGCTGACTATGCTCGACAAAATTGATGAGCCTCGTGAATTTCCCGGCCAAAGGAAGGGATTAATTGAAAGTGTTGTTTCGACAGGTTTGGTGTTGATGCTGTTTGCTGCTCGTGTCATTGGTCGGTGTGAGATGAATTGCGCTTGCCCGTCATATTTTGTTCATTATTTGTGATGTTATGTTGCTATTTGTCCCGAGTTGGCGATGCGGAGACGGACGAAGTACACGCATACAAAATCGCTGTAGCCGCTCTCTATGTCTATTTGGATTGCCTCGACTGCAGGCTCGGTGTTTTCTTTCTCGTCAGCATCCTTCCCTTCGTCCTCATTTTGAGATCCGCGCCGCGTTAGCGCAAATCGATGTGTGTCGAGCTTCCCGCTGTCTGCCGCGCTCACTTCAAGCTCCCCGACCACCGCCATCCTGTTAACGGCGACGTTCCGACTAGGTGACGCGCGGATCTGGAGCTTTGTGACGTGCCTGCAGGTGATCTCCACGGCCGCCACGCGCTTGGGTTCGCGCAGTACAATACGAAGGAACTGCGGGAACATACCACTCGACACCCACAGCGTACGACTGCCGGTCTCCAGTACATTTGCAGGACCAAAGGTTTCATCGTACGAGCTGCTGAAGACCTCCGACACCAGCGCAAGCCCGGCGTCGTCCAAGCGATGAGCGTCTAGACCCTGAAACGAGCTTGGAACGACTTCCGCGTCTTCAGCCAGTGGAGTGAGAGGCGTCATGCGCGGCTTGGCACTGGCTGGACGAAAGCTTTTCCTCCTGTTGGCAGCAGAGCTCGGTTCCAGTTGCTCTTGCTGCTGCTGCTCCTGCTCGTCTTGGGTTCTCTGGAGCTCCAGATCCCGCAGTTGCTCTTCAAGCGCTGTGCGTCGCTCTGCATCGTTCGAAGACGAAATAAGGCGCTTGATTTCCTGGATCTGCGATATCAACGAAAAGATTGTTTGAGCCACCTCTTGGCGTCGGATGGAGCAAGTTGTTACCATGTACCTGCGCCTCGAAGTCGACATCCAGCTCGTTGATAGCCTGGGGCATGTTCGATGGTCTGACCGCCTCGCTCTTCCTGCTCCTGCTCGCGTCTGTCTCGGCAATAAGTGAACCGTTTTCGAGCGTTGGCAACCCGCCTCAAGCTGCGAACCAGCTTATTATACGTCCCTAAAAATAAGACAAGAGTTAATAGCTGACACCCAAGCCAAACAACAACTTCGCAAGAGCTCATCAAGTTCTCCATCACTCGAAACTAAGAGAATTTGAATGGTGATACAATTTCCTTTTATGCGCTGCATTGCCTGTATACTGTAGTGTCGTTCTTGACTTGGTTCGGCACTTTGGTGGAGTGTATAGGATTCACGAGCGAGCCATTCTCGCTGCCTTTTATTGAACTCGAAGCAGTAGGAGGTCACCTCGTTGAGTTTGGGCTCGCACTTGACTTCGACGGTAGCGACTGCGTCGTCGAGCTGCCTCTTGGTACAAATGTTGAGCTTCGGCACGAAGAAAAGCAGTCGCGGCGGTCATACCGTCGGGTACTAGAGGAACTGCCACGAGGAAGTAGGCACGTTCCGACTCGTGCTCCTGGAAGGGCTCGGTGTGGCTGCCCGGACCGACCAGTCGGGCAGCCATTCCCACGTCTTGTTGCCTGCTAGCCACCAAGAAGAAAAGTGGGTCCGTCCGAGTCGCCCGGAATCCTCTGACCCCTTCACTCACATTATTGACGTTGGGATTTAGTTTCCACCCGCGCGAGGTGTTGCAGACTGCAACTTGCAGTCTACTGCCCCCGTGTTACGCTCTGTTGAAGGAAGCCTTTCAGCTTTCAGGTATCACTGAAACCCAATGTGTGCAATATCCAGGATGGATATTGGGGTTTCCAAGCGGCAAGTCTCTGCTTCGGACACGCCGACCTGGACCATCAACAGACCAGGAACGACCAAGTTATGATTGACCGAATATGATAGAGTAGTGTAGTGGTAGGTTAGGATTAGTGGAGTAGTTACTATTCGGGCAGTCATTCGCAGATTTTCGCGCTCAAGGAAGGACTCTCGCGCGGCTAACGACAGAGACGGCGGAAACGCCACGAACAAGATGCCACCACGAACCCGCGACCACCGCCACGACAATCGAACCGTGCAGCACCACCACAGCAAGACGGCAGGACGAGTTCAGACTTTACAATACCACCGGGTGGCGGCAACCACGAAGGTGACGTCGCGGCAAGCCCCGAGTTCAAGGCGATATGCCCCAGTGGAACGCCGACAAGCAGCACTTCGTGTCCCAGTACTACTCCACCTTTGACCAGGAGTACGGCGCAGTGCTCGTCGACGGCGCGCTCAAATACGCCCAAGCGCATCAACAAGCCCGTCGCCACCGACTGCACGCGCAAGGGCAACATCGAGTACGTCGTGTTCTACCCGATGACGGTGGTGCAACCTGCCGCGGCCATGGAGTTCTACGCCAACGTCGACCAGTACGACTTCACCTTCGAGCACTTCCCGTTCACGGCAACGGACGGCGCAAAGCTGCCAAGGGCGCTCCCGGCAACCACCAGGGCCTGTCCACCACCAGAGCTGGGCAAAATTGTATTGCGATTGTAAGATTGAGGGATATTGACGCTTACAATCTTCCTGTCCATATTGATTGCAATCTCCTTCCGTGATTGCAAAGATTGTCCCCGGTAGAACTCGGAGCCAATCAGCGCCGAAACCAATTGATTCCGCCAATAAGATTGTCACAATCGAGCCAAAGAAAGAAAACCAGTCGTTGGTACAGCGGTATGGTGCAATGCGCGCCAAAAGCTGAAGCATTCCCGCGCGCTGCAAGCTTAAGCCCTCTTCTAGCCCTGCATCATTAGCCTATTCACTCCCTGGTCCTCCATCAGAATTCCACCGACATGAAGAACGCCGACATCGTCAGCGTCCTGTTCAAGGATCCCACCACCACCAACCGCACGTGCTGCGTCTGCGGTGCCGTTGTAGCGCAGCTGAAGCACGCGGGCTACAAGAACCTGATATCGCATCTTCAATGCCACCACCACGGCTACAAGGAAGCCGCAGCAACGTGCATCAAGAACGCTTGCGCCCCCACGGCCAGCATGTTTGCTCACAAGGATGCCGCCAACTCGTACGGCTGGATCAAGCTCGTGGCTCTGAAGAACTTCCCCTTCGCGCACGTGGACGACCCAGTGATTCGCGACGCCGTCCGCTTCAAGCCAATGGATAAGAGGACGCTGTTGAAGCGGATGGTGTCGCTTGTTGGTGTCGTTGACGTTAAGGTCTGTGAAGAGCTCGCAGGGGAGAAGGTTGTGCTTGTCTTCGATGGCTTTACTGACGCCGCGGAACATGCGATCGCCATTTTTGCCGCCACGAGGAAGGGCATTCGGTTTCTCGCGTTTTCGCCTTTCCAGGACGAGGCCTCCCAGACCGCGTCGGAGCACATCGCCTTCCTAGACCTGGTCCTAGATCACTACGGCTTGGATGTAGCCAACCTGATTGCTATTGTGGCGGATAATATGGAGACGAATAAGGCCATTGCACGTCGCATCAAGGCGCCAATGATTGGCTGTGCTGCCCACCGCTTCAACCTCGCGGTTCGTCAATGGATCGAGCCACACATGGCTCTTATCAAGAAGGTGAGCTCGCTGATGAAAAGACTGAGGACAGTGAAGCGTGTAGCCAAGTTGAAACTGAATGGGTGCAAATACAAGCCCCTCCCGCTTCACGAGCTGCGCTGGAGTGGCTGCTACCGAATGCTGAAACGCTTCGAGGACCTGCAGCGCTTTCTCCACTTGTTTGTGAACGACTGTGACATTGAACGGGAAGAAGAGGAAGACGGCGAGGCTGACGAGGCTGACGAGGCTGACGAGGCTGACGAGATGTCCAGCAGCGACAGCAGCACCGGGTTGCGCCGGATCCCGATGGTGGATCTGATACCTTCGGCAGGAGAGCAGAGGAAAATTTCTGAGCTACTAGACGAAATGACCGCTTTCGACGTGATCACGACTCGCCTTCAACGCCAGGACGTGACCATGACAACGGTTCGAGATATGTTCGACATTGTTATGGAAGGGCATGGGGGGTTGGATGGCTATCTGGCAAATTATTGAATCTCCCGACTTTGAAGCTGGAGTTGTAAAAGTGCAAAGCGGCTCGGAGAAGTCGCTTCTCGCGGCCGAGCGAAAGGCTGTCTCGCGCTTGTTGCGTTCGCAACACTCGACAGCTCACCAACCCAACGACGCGCCTCCGGTAGCTCGCTCGAAGCGCAAGCGCGCTGCCCAAGCGCTCGACAATGCGCTGTCCAAGAAGGCCCGCCAGCGAACTACCAAGGCGTCGAAGTACGTTGAAACGGGGTGGATTCCTGCTACTTCAGTGGTGGCAGAGCGCTTCTTCTCCATGGTCAAGAGCTCGGTTGGATACCTGCGCAAGAGCATGAGCGCGTTCACGCTGGAGACGGTGATGTTTTTGAAGTTGAACTGGGACTTGGTTACCCTGGGCTCGGTGTCGACGGCGATCGAGCGCTATAACGAAGCCGAGTATGTAGTTGACAGTGATGACGAGTAGCAGCGTACAATATATTGAAGACTCGCAAGCTTTGAGATTTTGAGTTACAATAAATACCGTAGTATTGATTGTTGTCCTCAATCAATAATACAATCGAGATTTCCCCAGCTCTGGTCCACCACGCTCCCGGTCCATGAGCTCGCGGCCTGGCGACCACGATAAGCGGACACGTCTCGTCATGACCACCGGTCAACGTACCACCACCATGCCAGCAGCACGAGCTCTGACTATCACGCTATCCCGGCGACAACTCGATCGCCAAGACATCCTACATAACGGACCTCGATGGCACCACCGCGCATACACGTACGTCGTAGCGGTTCACATTGTGCCAACTAACCAGGTTATGTAATTTGTTTACAGGATGGACACCATCGCTAGCGCTGGTCCCGGAAGTCGTTACGAGCACCTACCCATTCACACACGCCAACCGGCTACCGAAGACCCTGTACGCCCGTCGTGGCGGACTTGTGGTTTGCCCGATCTTACGCGTCACGTCGTCCCGATTTCGGTCTCCCAATGCCCCGTTTCCTGTGTCACGTGCGTCAAGAACCGTCTCCATGCATTACTCCGAAGATCATCGGTCACGGTAGTGTGGGTGACGCACTCACGACGATCAAGTTTCGTTGGCGCCAACAACCATTCGTCAACGCTCAAGACCTTCCACGAGAGTCCTGACCGTCGATCGGCGACGGCGACAGCAACAAAGGGACAGACAGCACGGGCACAGCTACTGCGTGAGAATACGACAGCGTCTCCGGAAAGGTTTTCTCCTCCACGTCCCAGTCCGGTCAGACCGACTGGGTGCAAGGTTCCTTCATCGGAATGGCTGTCCTCATACGCCAATGCTTCAGCTGGTACACGCGCGTCCCTACCTCCTACACTCTTCATGGGGCCCAAGTGCGTATCCCTATCGTCAAGATTTCGCCAGAGCGGTTCATTCGCAGGAAGTCGCCACCTACTTCCTACTCTGGGGGCGCCTCCACAAGTCTACGACTTGCAAGGCGAGCAGCTCCTAATCTGCGAATGAAGTGCTTTGCCCCCCATGAAGGCCGAGTAGCAACTCGGCGTGGCTCCACGCAGATGTCTTGCGAGTTGGAAACGCAATGAACCAAAACTTGCAGAAAGATTGCACCCGTCCCTTCAGTGAGATCGCTACACAGACAGCTATGAACTCGACCACTAGATTTGTTTATTATTGTTATCTTGTCGTCTGCCTGCTCCCTCACCAGCTACGACCGTGTGACGTATCTACCAGCTCGAGCAAAGGCTCTCCGACTCGCAATGCACACAATACACGACTTCACTCACGGCAGGGATCTTGCCTTGCCTGCGTCTTCAACATGAGACGGGGCGTCACGCACGCCCTCACATCTCCTTGAGCATCATGGCCTCCTCCTCCGCGGGCGTGTACTCCGGGAAGTCGGACGACTCGCAGAAGTGCTGCTGCATCTCGGCCATGAGCTGCTCCTCGGCCAGCGCGTGCGCGTCCATGATGGGCTCCGGGGTCGGGATGAGGGGCACGGCCTGCGACAGCAGTGTGTCCTCCATGGGCGAGAACTCGGGGAAGGCCGAGGCCTCCGAGAAGTGGCTTGAAGCAACTTCCTCCAGCGTTCCCTCGAGCCCGAGCTGCGCCACGGCGGCGGCGTTGTTGAGGCTCGTGAGCGGCGGCTTGGTTGTCTGCAGCGCGCGCAGCAGCGGCCGCGACGAGGCAATACTGCGTGCGAGCACGAGGCGCTGGACGGCGGCGGGCGAGCGGACCAGACGCAGCATGGCTACAATGGCGGGGGTGGAGGCTTGAGCGTGAGCTTGGAGCGCTTGGCTGGCACGAAGCAGATCTGGGAATGAGCTCTCGGCCTGTGCGGGGGCCCCACGCTCGGACGATCTTGAAGTTGTGTTGAAGCTGCTTGGTGTGTGTTTAGTTTTGAAGGAAATAGAACGCATACCCTGTAGAACTTGATGGCATGTGTCATCAAGGTTACAGAGCTTTGATACTGCAGATCATTATGTATACCTTTAAAACGTTTGATGATTGCTGGTACTGTTAAGAAAGTGGGAACGGTAGTGACTCGTTTTATGCTGGCGCATTGTGATTGGCTGGATTGCGTTTTCGTTTTCGCTTCGAGATTTGCAGCGTTGAAACAACGGCCACATTTTCTCCGACGCGGATGAAGAAGCACATTCGAGAACGGTGCGGCTCGGCTGAAGGTCGCGCGTGAAGAAGGTATGTTGCTCTGACGGAGAAGAAAGTGTGTGCATTCATCTTTGCTTGCTTGGCGGGCGGAAGAAAACAATTTTGTGTTGCGCCGCGGTATGTATTAGTGCGTGCCACTTGTGTCATGGACGTGTAGTGAAAACAGCGACAAACGCGCGCCGGCAGTGGGAACCAATGGTGATCATCGCTAGCGCGCTAGGCAAGCTGCGATCAAAGCTACACCTCGCCGATAAATGCTGCTTGGTGACGTGCGCGTAGATTTCAAGGTAAGCTTACAATAGAGCTCCGAGTTTGCTCCAAATCTCGGCCCGGCATCTACAATCATGTTATCCCGATTCCGCCAGCTCAGCCCAAGGTACTGTTTAAAAGCTAGGCAACTACGGTGGTGTACGTTGTCCATCGGTGCCATGCCACGGGTGAGCGAGTTGCAGCTGGGATATCCCGGCGTAGCCCAATCCAAGCTGTTTTGGGCGACGCGCCACTTCAATTCGGGTTCCTAAGTTGAAGTTGCATAGACCCCGATGGCTGCGCGTCCGTGCAAACCCAGCGCCTCTGCGTGGGTCGGAGCTCATTATCGCTTCCGCCTCAAGTCACCCAAGCCAAGCCAAGGGAAACCCCAACAACAGCCAAGTAACTCTCGCCGCCATGCTCCGCATCGTCCGGTCACCAGCCTTCCAGCGTCAGCTGCTCGCGTGCGGTATCTCCACGACCAGGACGCTGCTCATGGCCCTGCAGACCGTCAGGCCGCCGATGACGAGCCTCAACGGCGCTGCAGCCACGGCCAAGCTGGATCTCGAAGGCACGTTAGAGGAGGTCGCTTCGAGCCACTTCTCTGAGTCCTCCGCCTTCCCAGAGTTCTCGCCTATGGAGGACACGCTGCTATCAGAAGCTGTGCCCCGGATCAAGCCCAGGAGCTCCACAATGGCAAGCCTGAACAAGGCCGCAGCTGCTGCAAAGCTTAACCTTGACGGCACGCTGGAGGAGGTAGCATCGAGCCACTTCTCCGAGTCGTCGGCTTTCCCGGAGTTCTCGCCCATGGAGGACACACTGCTGTCGGAGACTGTGCCTCGGATGAAGCCCATGAGCTCCACAATGACGAGTCTCAATGGCGCTGCTGCGAATGCCCACTTGAACCTGGAGGGTACGCTGGAGGAGGTGGCGTCCAGCCGCTTCTCCGAGTCTTCCGCCTTCCCCGAGTTCTCGCCCATGGAAGACACGCTGCTGTCCGAAGCTGTCCCCCACATGAAGCCCAAGAGCACGACGATGGCCAGCCTCAATAACGCTGCGACCAATGCCAAGCTGGAGCTCGACGGTACGCTCGAAGAAGTTGCATCGAGCCACTTCTCCGAGTCGTCGGCGTTCCTTGAGTTCTCCCCAATGGAAGACACGCTGCTGTTGCAAGCCATTCCCCGTATCCAGTCCAAGGTCCCCGTTATGGACGCGCATGCCCGCGCCCAGGAAGAGCTGAACGAAGAGATGCAGCAGCACTTATGCGAATCGTCCGACTTCCCCGAATACTCGGCAGCTGAGGAGGAGGCCATGATGCACAAGAGGGAGTAACTTCTTCGCCTCGGAGAGGAGGACTCTCTTTTTCTTTGTGTGTTGTGGACAATCTCCTTTTGCATGTTGTAAACTGTAAACTGAAAGCCGAAGCTGAAAGGAGCTAGCAATACGAAGAGACTCGGAACAAATCCCTGAAATTTATTGTTAACCTTTCAAAAAATTACTACAGCTTTGAGGATGGGCACTTTTCTAAGAGCCTTCCCATTTTTTGTAACCCATTTTCCAAATCTACGTGGCGCACACAAACGTACCCAAGTACGTCAGTGGTATTCACTCCATCATCGGTGAACAATAGAGACCTTTCGAAGCCAGTGTTGTTTGTGGTTTGCGGGATACGCGTATCCCACAAACCACAAACAACAAAGCCCCGCGATTTAATTTCGAAACTCCGAGTATGTTGGATGTGGGATACGAACTACTCGCTACATTTATATCACAGCTCAAAAATCAGTCTCCCCATCTAAGATCGCGGGGCATCAAACGGAGGCAAATGGAGGCAAATGGAACCGGGGGCTGCTACTGCTCCCGCTCGGCGACCTAGATGACGTCGAAGACGCCCTCCTCGACGAAGACGCCCCACAGCACGTGGGGAGCCCTCTCATCCCCGATGTCCTGCACGACTTCGCGACGCACCGAGACGCTGCCGCGCGCTAGGACTTGAGTTTGAGCTGTGATGCCTGACTGACCTTCGCGGTCTGGATCATCTTGAACGACAGCCGTAGCGCCTCCGTTCTCGGATCCGCCCTCGCCACAGCTGCGGCTTGATGTAAGGCTACTTGAATATAAGCTGTGGCATCGGCACGTAGATCCTCCACAGCGAAAGGTATAGCTGTCTGCACACGTAACGTGCACGCCTCGCATCGGCGAGGTGTTCACCAAGCGTCGCCGCATGATAAACTCGAACAACCTATAGCTAGACTACCAGTGGTGATATTAAAGATAGGAGTTCAGCGACCTCAAAGAGGATCCCACAACCAACAAAGATGTTGGATAGAGTGGCGTCTAAGTCGATTTATCCCGTGCCTTTGTGGGATACGATCGGGGTCGAAGCGTCGCCTGGATTTTTTTTGTGTCCCTATCCCACAAACCACAAACAACACTGGCTTCGAAAGGTCTCTAACACGCGCACTTGGCGCATCTTCTCGGCCAGGTCTTCTCATTCCACGACCCGCCCGCCCCCAGCCAAGTCCAAGCACAACCCAGAAGAACCTCATACTCCCGCAGCCCCCACGACTCTAAAAACGCGCCTGGGAGATGCCCTTCAAGCCGTGCTTCAACTTCCAGAACACGGGCAAATGTCGCTTCGGCGGCTCCTGCAAGTTCGTCCATGACACAGCCACACGCAGCAACGATGGACCCACTCAACAACGACCCAATACCAATAGCACCACGCACGCTAGAGGAAATAATGGGTCACGTCGGAGTTCTGACGCTGAGCGGGAGTCTGCACCGACGGCCCCGTTCTCCCTGGAAGCTCTGGAGACCCAATTGACGGACAAGTTGGCGTCCGGGACCCTTTTCTCTTCTCATTCCGACGCTCTCGTGGGTTTCTGGCCCGGGAAAGACAACGTGGAGGTGCTGTGGAAGGGCTTTCTCATGCCCCCGGAGCCGGACAACCCGTGGCTCGTCAACAGCCAGACGCAGGCGCTCAACTTCGTCAACTCGGGGCTCCACGCGCTGCACAAGGACACTCTGGCGCCTCAGTTCGTGAGGGAGCTGGGCAGGACCGAAGGACGAGGCGTGCTGGTCATCCAGGAGCTGCTGGATCTCACGTACTCGAACGACGCTGGACGACGACGCGACGTCGTGTCCTTCCAGCGCGGACTCGTGCCGTTTGTGACGCTCTTGACCATGCGCCGCATGGAGATGGTCAGCCAGCACATGGACGAAGCCAACTACGTCTACGCGTTCATCCGCACAGCGCACGTGCAGCTCTTCCAAGTGTATTTGGAGCACTTGGAGCAGATTGTGGAGCGCCACAGCGTCGAGGATCGGACGCTGTCCCACGCGAGGTTCCTACGAGACACTCAAGGTCGAAAGTACGCGCCGCTGTGCTTCACGCAAGTGTGTCTGCCCTTCGTCCGGCTGCTGTACTTGCTGGGCAATAAATTCAAGGACTTTATCTACGAGAACGCCTTCCAGGAGACGGTGAACTACCTGGACGCGCTGACTGTCGAGTGGATCGACGGATCTCGGGCGAGCGACTCGCCATTGGACTCGGAACTGTGCTTCAAGACGATGAGGGAGGAGATCAAGCGACTGCACAAGATGATCCGGCGTGGAGAGCGAGGCATGCAGGCCGGTGCGGCGTTGAGACGAGAAGCTCAGAGGAGGGTGAATCCCGACCAGACTGCCCCTGAACCTTGGGATGTCGTTGAAGTGGGCGTTCCCGGAGAAGCAGAACTAGCGGACGGCAGCGTTGGACCGCGGCACGACAACGACCGTCGAGATATTCGCGATATTCAGCTACTGCCTACAACAGAAGAATGCCTGTCGCGCAAGCCGCCGCTGCTACCGGGCAACTTCCCGTTCCACGCGAACGCGCACTGGCTGCCTCCGGGACCGGAACGCTGGGTGGATACGCACTTCCGACTGTATCGAGAGGATTTGTGCGGAACTATTCGGTCGTGCTTACAGGACCTGGAACTCCGACTGACTGAAAGCCGAGGGGATCTAGCGGCGGGGCGTCTTCGAGACGCGGACGTGGACTACAATGTGTACCCGATTATTGCGAGCGATATGCCATTGAGGCACACGGACAGTCGAGGGGAGCGGGACAGAAGCCGTCGCCTGGAGCGGCATGGGCTTTGCATAGATGTACGCTTCCCGCAGCCATCGGCAGCCGAGATGACAGGTCGAGCCAAGGCTGCGAAGAAGAAGAAGAAGGACGACGTCAGAAGCCGCAGAGAGCTGTGGGAGAAGACTGGTCGACTGCCGTTCAATGGGATGGTGGCACTGGTAACGTACGCGCAAGGCGCTCTGCAGGTGGTGTTTTGCCTCATTGTGGAGCGTGATCTGGACCGCCTGGTGAAGGACGTGGTGGAGGTGACGTTGCAGCCGTTGGAGACCCAAGACTTCGCGATTCTCGAGCAGTGGCAGTATGCAACACCATCGCGCGAAAATCAACAGCAGAAGCACCCGCAGATGCTGCTGGTCGAGTTCAACAAGGTCTTCTTTGTCGGATACGAGCCAGTCCTGCGGGCGCTGCAGTCCATCGAGCCGGCTACGATGCCGTTCCTCGAGTACTTGGCGCCGGAGACTCGCCCCGTGTTGGAGCAGGTTCGAATGGAGTCCCCCATGTACTGCGTCACGAATGGCTTCAGCTTCGATCTCTCCTCGGTGCTGCGAACGCATCCCGGAGCGGTGAACGGAATCCCTCAACGACTACGCCTGCATCCCCTTCAACAGAACTCTCGCGCGGGCTGCGAGGACGCGTTAGTGCGCTACTCTACTCTGGAGCGTGATCAGGCGAAGGCTCTAGTGGAAGCGTTGAGCAGTCGTGTGGCGTGCATTCAAGGCCTCCCTGGCAGCGGCAAGTCCTTCATCGGGTCGATGCTGACGCGGATCATCGTGGAGGCGAAGGTTTCCCCTGTGCTCATCGTGTGCTACACAAACCACGCGCTGGACCAGTTCTTGTGCCATCTCCTGGACGTCGGCATCACGAGTCTCGTGCGTATTGGAGGCCAGTGCAAGGAGCCGCGACTGGAGAAGTACAACCTGAACAAGCTGCCCAAGACGTTCCAGCGCTACGACCTCAAGCTGCTGTACGAGAAACTTGACAAAAACGCCGACTCTATCGCGTCCGCGCTGCGTGAATTGAACGCAGAGACGCACCGTCCGACGTGGAAGTCGGTCAAGTGGTTTCTTGAGACGAACTACCCGGACGCGTACGACTATTTTGCCGAGCGCAGTGATGAACTGTACGAAGACGACTGGGAGATTGCCGGCGCTAACGACATTTTGGACTACTGGATCCAAGGTAGAGACCTCGGCGCCACTCAGCGGCGTGTGCCTCAGCGACAAGGTGCGCGTGGCTGGATGGATAACTCCAACGTCTGGATGTGGAGCTTGGCGAAGCGCCGTGGAGCGCTAGCAGAATGGGTCGGGGCCATGCGATCGAGTCGTGTCGAGCAGGTTATAAGCGCCCAGAAGGCCTACTGGGAGACGATGAAGAAGATTGAGACGGTGAAGGAGCACGCGGACGTGGAAGTGCTCAAGCGTGTGCAGATCATCGGCATGACGACCACTGGAGTGGCGAAGAACCAGCAGAAAATTGCGGCGGTGGCGCCCCCCGTTGTGATTTGTGAAGAAGCAGGAGAAGTCCTCGAGGCGCAGCTCATGGCGTGTCTGTCGCCCGCCTGCCAGCAGCTTGTGCTTATCGGTGACCACAAGCAGCTACGCCCGCACATTGCTGACTACAAATTGAGCGTGGAGAGCGCCGTCGGTGAGCGGTATGCACTGGATGTGTCGCTGTTTGAGCGGTTGGTTGGGCCAACCTCTGGACTGCCGTTCTGGATGCTGACGGAGCAGCACCGCATGCGCCCCCAAATCTCGCAGCTGGTACGAATGCTCTTCTACCCTGAGCTCCGCGACGCGCGTGAAACGCTGGACTACCCGCCTCTTCTCGGCGTGGACAAGAACGTCTTCTTCGTGAACCACAACCAACCTGAGGACGGCGCAAATGTTGTGCTGGGAGCGTCTGCGCGGTCGCACTCGAATGAATACGAAGTGGCGTATCTTCTCGCGACGCTGAGGTACCTCCTGCAGCAAGGCTACCACACCAGTGACGTCGCGATCCTCACGCCTTACGTGGGTCAGCTAATGAAGCTCCGGTCGGCGCTGCGAGGACAGTTCGTGCTGGAGCTGAACGAATTGGACTTGGAGGAAATCCAGCGCACGTTCGGCGACGATGACGATGGAGATGACGATACGGAGGAGATTGGGAACGACAGTCCTGCTGCACTGGGGGCAACGAAGAAGGAGCTATCAGGCGCAATTCGTGCCGCAACTATTGACAATTTCCAGGGTGAGGAAGCTACAGTGATTCTAGCCAGCCTGGTGCGCAGCAGTACGAACGTCCATGGCCGTGGCACCATCGGCTTTCTCAAGACCCCGAATCGGATCAACGTGCTGCTCTCCCGAGCGAAACACGGGCTGGTTCTCGTGGGCCATGGAGATTTACTTCGTGCTAAGTCCCCGCATTGGCAACGGGTGCTCGACCAACTGCAAGGTGACGGCTGCTGCGGCAATGGTCTACCGCTCCACTGTCAACGCCATCCTGACTACCAGCGTGTCGCCACTAGCCCAGATTCATTCGCGTTGTTGTCGCCTGATGGAGGTTGTCTGCGTCCGTGTGGACGACGTCTTCCACGCTGTGGCCACGCCTGCCCCAAGTTGTGTCACGTCGACCAACCGTCCCACAAAGCTGTCTACTGCACCCAACCGTGCCCGCGACTACAGGAGGGATGTGGCCATGTATGCCCCGGTGTGTGCGGGGACCGTTGTGGTCGGTGTGAGGTGCTGGTAGGCTCGATCACGTTGCCTTGTGGGCACACGTACACTAACGCGCGGTGCTTCGAGAAAAAGACGCCGTCGAAGTTGAAGTGTAAGATGCTGGTCGACAAGTTCGTTCCTACGTGCGGACACATGCAGCGCGTCATGTGTGGTGCTGTGAAGGTCAAGTGTACGCGTAAGTGTGGGGCGGCGCTATTGTGCGGTCACGCGTGCCCCCGTAAGTGCAGTGATTGCATTGACAACACCCTCAAGGCTCGTCAAGGAGAACCGGAACCGGACTTCCCCATCAAACCCTTCGAGCATGGAGTGTGTCAAAAGGAGTGCGAGCGGTTGCTGCCGTGCTGCCACAGGTGCCGCGGGGTTTGCCACGGGAAAGCCCCGTGTCCTCCGTGCCAGCGTATCTGCGACGTCTTCAGTTGCGAGCACGGTTCGTGCGATCACCCGTGCAGCGATCCCTGCGCTGCGTGCACCGAATCATGCAACTGGGGCTGCGAGCACGTTGATATTTGTCCGCTACCGTGTGGTGCTCCCTGCAACCGGAAGTTGTGCGATCTCCGATGCTCGAAGTCACTCAGTTGTGGCCACCAATGCCCCAGCGTCTGTGGAGAAACCTGCCCACCGTCCGAGTTCTGTCACGAGTGTGGGGATGATGAAGTGAAGCAGCGCGTCGTCGACGTGATTCTCTTCCAGACATACAGCGAGATCGATCCATCCGAGGACCCGGTTCTGGTGCTGCCGTGCTGCTCGATGGTGTACACGATGGCAACGCTCGACGGTACGCTTCAGATGAGCTCGTACTACATGAACCGAGGAGAACCATTGGGGCCACTTCCTGGGGGTTACATCGATACACCTCAGTGTCCGAACTGCAAGAAGCCGATCCGTGGTCTCCGTCGATACGGACGCGTCACCAAACGAGCTGCCATTGACAGCGCCGAGAAGAACTTCATCTCCCACTCGCATCGCCAGCTCGCAGCGTTGCAGGAGCGTGCCAACGCTGCGGTTGAACGCGGCGATCTGTCTCAAGACACAACTCTGCGGCTTGATTTACGTACGTTCGGGGCAGCCGTGAAGCGACCGCCATGCCAGAAAGCGTATGAAGCGTGTGTGGCAGTGCTGACGAAGGCTAAGGGCGGTCAAGGCGGAGGCGACGTGGCTATCGATCAGAGCGCTCTTCCCGTACCCAACTCGAAGTTCCCCTATCTCGGCTACTTTTACCTCATTTCGGCCCAGCTTTCGTGGCTTGGAGCGAACGCCTCAGCTGTTCGAGCGGCGACGTATGCACGCCAAGCGGCCAACGCGTTTGTGAAGGCCTCGCTCCTGCAGCAGAGCTGTGAAGCTAAACTGATGCTGGTACAGATACTGCTGGCCAGTGCAGAAGGGCGGCTGAGTGAAGAGGTGAGCTCTGAGAGGGGGCGGAAAGCGCGGGAAGAAGCAGTGGAAAAGGTCGCATACGAAGCTCACGAGGTGTTAGGCAGCCTGGAGACGAGTACAACAGCATTCGTGGCCAAACACGAGCAGGACCTCCGAGTCCTACGACAGAAGTTGGTGAGCATTGTCCGGCGTGCTCGAGATCCTACTTTCTACCAGAAAGTATCTATGGAGGAGCTGCGGGCCATCAAGATAGCGATGCAGGCGGAATTTCATGGTTCGGGCCATTGGTATCGGTGCGTCAACGGGCATTCCTACTCGATTGGTGAGTGCGGCATGGCAATGGAGCAAACGAGTTGCCCGGAGTGTGGTGCGCCTGTCGGAGGAGCTAACCACAGCTTTATCGCGGGAAATGTGCACGACACGAGAATGGATGCGTTGTAGCGGGAGAACAGATCTCACACTGTAGCAGACGTGCGATCGGGATCCCGACTCAGCCCCCTTTCAAGTCATTGAATTGTTTTCGTTATTGATGGTGCTATTAAGCTGTCTTCGTATTCCTTCCTCGGTTTATTAGTGGCGAGAGCTAGTTACCGTGGGCACTGGATACTGTGTCATCGAGACATTTCACGGTGGTGTCCTTAATCTCACCGCCCGCATCGTACGTCAGGAGATGGAACTCGTTACAGGAACTGTTAAATCGAACATGAACGATGGGGACGTCCTTGTGGCCCTTGACTCGGAACATTGCCTCCCCTTGGTCCAGCTTGTGGTTGCCCGGAACGAAGTTGACCACAACCATGCTCTTGACTCTAAAACGTTTCCTGTGCTTGGGCAGCTGCAGTCGCGATCTGCGATGCAGCCAGCAGATCTACCTTCAGCTCGTATCCAAAAAGCACATTAGCCCCCGTTCCAACGAGAATGGCAGCCTTTTCCTCGCTGTCGGGGGCTCTCGCTTCAGCGATGGGAGCCAACGAGGCTTGCTTCAAAGCATCCCGTAGTGTTAAGTACAACTCAAAGTGAAACACTGCCTCACCGGGAGACCGCCTATTTCTTGCGAGATCATGCGAGATGGCCGCGGGGCTCACATGGTGGAGAGCGCCAGCTGATAATTGCAGTGGATCCTCGGTAGACACAGCTTCACTAATTTCCCGCGTGGGGACCGCCTCGCAGCACACGCGATGCATCACCTTGGACACAATCGACAACTTCAGCTCGTTCCCTTTCACCACAATCCCCATATTCAGTAACTTGTCAACCAGCTTCTCCTCGTTGTCTTTATGAAGGATCCCGCACTGGGCCTCGACCTCATTTGGAGTCAAGGTTCCATTCAGCTGGAGAACGCACTTCAGTGCTTTCCATCTCAGTGGATCTAAATCAACGTCTTCTGAGTATGCAAGAAACGGAAGACAAGTTTTCGGACTGCGGGAGATAGTGTAAATTTAGGATAGGCTAGGCAAGAGCGAGGACGTGGCTGCTCCGGACACGCCATTCCAGCTTTCTCCTCGCAGCTCAAAGATCAAGCTAAATTCAGCACAAGCTCCGCTCCAAACAGTCGCACAGTCGTTACGATGGCTCCTATCCCAGGCTTCTCGATCGGCGCGTTCCTGCTGCTTCTTCCGGAAGATGTGGGCATGAAGTGGGTAGAGCCCACCTACGTGCAGGTGCGCAGCATCCAAGGAGCAGTTGCGCACGTGATTCCTGTGCCCCAGCTCGGAACAGGGCAAACCGCGACTGAAGTACCAGTAGAGCGGGCGGAGACGAGAGTGGTTACTGAGAAAGAAGCTCGGACCGACCGTCTGGGCATCTGGCTCCGCAAAGGGGTCGCCTCCAGCTTCAAAGGTACTTGGCGGTATGGACAAGTCACCACCGCGAAGGCAGGGCGGCTGTATGCTGCCACGCAAGATGGCGCGTCCTGGACATGTCGGGCTGACAAAGCTGTGGGCGTCGACCCCATTTGTGGTGCTGTTGTTGTCTTACACCGCCCTAAAATGCCGTGAATGGAGTACCGAACGACTGGAGTCAATGCACAGCACGATTTTAGATCGGATACTAGGGCACTCTACGATGGAGCAACCTTCCCGGGACATCACCAACATCCTTTCTGGATTTGACGACCAAATTCAGCCGCCTCCGCCAGATCGAGTTTGCCGATGGATTGACCCGCTCAATGGAGAAGTTCAGAATTTCCGACTGCAACACGCAGTAGACTATGTGCACGTGGTCGAAGGATCTAATGACGTTTGCGCGGAAGTGAGCAGCACCCTCGGCTCACTCTTTTGCAGGGAGCCGATGTCGGCAACTGATGAGCAGGCGCGCACGGTGACATTTTCTATCGACTCAATGTTCTGCGACGAAGAGCCACTGACACCGTCCGGTCACGTGCCGCTAGAAGCAGCGAGTCAGCCGCAGACCAGCCCACCCCCGCCGTTTCTCGTTGATCACCAGTCACCGGACCCCGTGTCTGCGGGGTATGGAGCAAGGGGCTCGACTCTACCAAGTCAAGGGATGCTCATGTCTGCGGGTTCAATGACGGCAGACCCGAGCTCGACCCCACTCCAAGCTCATACGTCTGCATCAACAATGCATCATGCACCTGGACATCACGGTACTGGTCCTACACCAAGCTACACGCATCCTGTACAATCGTGGCAACCATCAGCACCACCGACCGTTGTGGTAGGGGCTGGGCCCTCTTTGCCAGCTCCATACCCGAATGTGGTTCAAGGTGTTTCTTTCGGACAACATGGCTACGTGTCTACGCAACCCAACCATCATTTCCCGGCTGTTGTGGTAGGAGGAGGCTCGGTAGCTTCATCTCCATACCCGACTGCGGCTAGTAGTGGCATTGGACCATATTCGTCTATGCGAACGAGTTCGGCCCCTGGAAATGCTTCATTCCCGCCAGTATCGACCCCGACGGATGTTCACACCGCGACAGTGGCAGCCTTATCGTGCAATCCCGCCCTACAAGCTCATTACGTCTCTGTCTACGGACGCATGCAAATGGCTAAAGCCGCTGTGGCGGCGGGTACGACAACGTCTTCGAGTGGAAAACGAGTCCAAAAGTATGACTTCACCCCGTCCGCGGAGCAGATCCGGCTACACGACTTGGTGTCTGCGCCAAACGTAGAAGGTAGGTCTCCACAGCAATATGTAAGGAACTTGGTGTCCCATGGCGTGATCCCGTTCCTACCTCACCCTGGTATCTGTAATCGCCTTTACGATCTGCAATTCGGCAACTATGGGCTTTCATTTATGCACTTGCTGCCGGTCAACGAGCTTCAACTGCGTGCTTGGCTCAAGACTTCCAAGGTGAACATGCAAAATTTCTCAGCTGCGGTGGGACCTACCAGAAGCAGCAACTCCGACATCTCCTGACGACGTCCGCCGTGCGCTGGGCGCACTACAGAGCTATATGCTTGCCTTTGGTTCGCCCGATGCAATCGACCTGGTGAACACCCTCTACCGACTAGTGGATGGACTTTTTCATCGAATGGACCTGGACCCTCATGACTTGTCACTCTTGGTGTACTGGATAGATACGAGTGTTCTGGAGAAATATCGAAATCACGCGCAAGTTGACAGTGAACGAGGTGGCACCTCGCGTCTCGAGGTGGTGAAGACTGTAAAGCCAACGGATGCTTCCTTCCTGTACGTAATGCAGCTTATTCAAGCGGCTCGACCCAGACCGTCAGCGTTTAAAGCCCCGCCAGTATCGTATTCACAGCCGCCGCGTAAAGTGCAGAAGACATCTGCTGAGCAAGGACCGAGTGCGAAGAGATCAATTACAGCGTCTCAAGATCGAATTCCTCCCCACATTGCACGGCAAATACCCAAAAGAGGTCGAAAAGGACTGTGTCTCCTCTCGCTTACGGTGGCAGGCTGTCCCGGATCGCCAGATGCCCCAAGTGAGTGCTCGTTTAGCCGTCGGGCGCACTTCATGCCAGCCAAAATTCCTGAAGCAGTGCTCAAGTATACTGCTGACAACATCGGGAAATTGCGCGATGACGTACCGCGCGAATGAAGACCCGGGTGTCCTTTGAAAGAGTGCTCGAACACAATATATACACCGTTTGCACCTCGTGTTCGACAAGTTCTTTTAAAGCGACTCGAGCAAAAGAAGCAGGAACACGAACAAAACGTCAACAGAGCTTTGGGCATCCAGAGAAATGGTCCCGACAAACCCCTCAATGGGAAGGTAGACCGATTGTTCCAGGCGCGCCTGTCGAGTTGGATACGCAGCAATAAGTTGTCTCTCGAAGATACCGTTTTGTGGATCCGTGGCCAAACTGATACTGATTCTCGCCCCAACAAAGCTCTGGACCCACAGACGTACGAACTACTGCTAGGAGAGTACGAGCATCTCGCCCTAATGATTTCAATCGCCAAAAATGGGTATGAGGCTCGATGGGTGCGCCCGTGTCGCCAAGACCGCTGGTACAAGAATCATAAGTCCGCGCAGCAGTATGAAAAAAGCGTACTGCGCAGCATCGCCACAGGCCAAGCTCTAGGCGAGTATCTGGTTGTCGACGCCGACGTGTTAAAGCTTTGGAAAGTCCACACAAGTCCATTCGGAGCGGTACCAAAAGCTGATATCGATCCCTACGTCGAATCGAGACTTATTCACGATCTATCTTTTCCGCCAAACAACTCAACCAACTCAGCAACAGACCAAGATTCTCTCCCCGAAGTTCAGTTCACCAGTGTCAAGCAGCTAGCCCAGCGTATCGAGGACGAACACGCCAGACTGGTAAATTTGGGCCTTCGTCATACTCGCATTTTGATATGCAAGGGCGATGTCAAAGGCGCATTTCGTCACCTCCGGATCGTCGCGAGAGACGCTCAATGGATGGGTGGTGTCATTGCGAAACTCGGTATTGGCGTGGTTGACATGTCTGCGGCCTTTGGTTGGACAGGCTCACCTGCTTTCTACGGTGGTTTTGGCCGAGCGATCTCCTATCTACTAGGTCGCGAGTCTCCGGCCACCATGTGCCCTACCAGTACAGACACCCGACCATTTTTCCCGTTCGAGTGGGTCGATGATCACGTTCTAATTGAAGCGGACGAAAACAATCGCTGCACGATTGCTGTGGACGTGCTAAGACTAGCCATGCTAGCTGTACTTGGCCCAACCGCAATAAACGAGGCGAAGTTCTCCAATTGGGAAGAAAGCCTTGTCGCCCTAGGACTGGAGTGGGATTGCAGGCGTCGTACAGTCTCAATTCCGACTGAGAAACTAGCCAAGGCTCTCAACCGAGTCCAAACGGCTCAAGTGGTGGAATCCATTTCGTTAAAGCAGCTCCAACAATTAATAGGCAGTCTACGGCATGTGTGTCTATGTGTTCGAGCCGCCAAACCATTCTTTCCGCATCTCCAATCCAAGTGCAAGCTGAAAAACCGCAATAGTCGAATTCCTGTGTGCACCGAGTTGCGTGACGACCTACATTGGTTTGAAACAATTCTACGTGCCGGCCGTCTTCGAGGTGTGCCGACAAAACTTTTTGTGTCACTTCCTCCGCCCGACGCCCACCTGTACGTCGACGCAAGTGATGATGGTCTGGTCGCATTGGATCCGGCGAGTCAGCGATACATTCGCTGTGAATTTGACGAAGATGAACGTGCACTAATCACTTCCGGTGAGTTCGACATCAATATCCGTGAACAATTATCCATCGTGCTGGCGACACTACTTTTCGCTCCGAGTTGGCACCAGCAATTCTGTCCCGGTGTTCCCCATATTCGTTTTTGGTCTGATAATACGACAGCAGTGGCAAGATCAAACGCGTTGGCCTCCAAGCATCCATTTAGTGTGGCGCTGAATCGAACAATTGGTCTAGTGGAAGCCGTATTCACGATGCGAATCTCTGTGGAGCACATTCCTGGGTGCAGCAATACACTCGCGGACGCAGGATCACGACCCAGGGACACCAAACTAACTAAGTACTTTACTGAGCATTGTGCCTCTTGGACTGATGTACAGGTGCCGGTGAAAATTCGACATATCTACAGGACATTCTTACAAGTCTTCGATCCCACTCACTGGCCAAGTCATCAAGAAAGAAGTACATCGCCACCTGGTACGAATGGACTCTCTGGTGCAGATCTCACGGTTTTACAGTGCAGTTGCCCCCTTCGCCGGAACGCCATTCTTTCCAACTGGCCCTCTTCGGGGTTTTCTGCTGGTCAACGGGAACCTACGGCAAAACCAACAATCCCAAAACCGTTTTGTCCAAGGTTAGCCATGTCTCGTGGTGTCATCAAGTCGCCTTTGGAAATCCAGTCTCGCTCTTACCCTCCGACAAGCTGGCAATGCGAGGGATGCAGCGGTTGTCTTCCCCGCCACAGAGAAAACAACCAGTTACGCTCCCAATGCTTCGAGCCATGTGGAAAGCCCTCGACTTCCGCCTTGCCCACGACCGTGTGTTGTGGGGGGTTACGGTCGTGGGCTTCTTCTTTATGCTGAGGCGCAGTGAGTACTTGGCCACCTGTGGCCAGCTTCAGAATTACGCACTTCGTGCCGGTGATTTTGCTTTCTTACGATCTAGTGGAGTTGCTGCAAGTAGGCGCCAAGATGTGGAAATTGTGGAGATCTGTTTTCGGGGCAGTAAAACGGACCAAATTGGTGTCTCGACAACTCGCCGATTGCATCGGTCGGGTACTAGTTGGTTATGTCCCGTACGAGCTGCATGGTTCTTGGTTCAGCACGCGGAGTCGCTACGGCCAGCCCAAAATCCGCCAATTTGCCTTGTTGAAGGCTCGCATATGATCGGATCCGAGGAGGTGACGTCACTGCTTCGGAAGGGGGCACTTGCGGTTGGACTGAAACCATCCGAATACAGCACTCACTCACTGAGAAGCGGTGGTGCTACTGCGCTTTTTGAGGCTGGGGCGGAAGACAATTTAATCCGACAGCAAGGCCGCTGGTCAAGTGATTGTTTCCAAGTCTACACACGAATCGATGCTGTGTCTTGCTCTCGAGTTGCGGCCCGAATGGTGGACACATCACTGTAATAGTCGCCGATCTGGATTGTGGGGGGTGCGATCCTGTTTGTGGATCGCGATCGGCTTTAATAAAGCTAATCCAGCAATGTACTGGTTCCCCCAAAAATTTGCAGACATCGTGAGCAAGAAGGAAACCTCGTAGTTCCTCCCGTGTCCGCGCGTAGGTGACATTGTACTTCTCCAAGTATTCTGGAAATGCCTTCCACTTGAACCAAGGCTCCCATTCCTCCCATTCCACTTCCCAGTTGGAATTATCAATTGTGAATCGAATTATCGATCCGAACACACCGGGTGCTCCACTGGAGTAATTAATATTCCCTGCCGAAGACACTCGGGAAAATGATACCGGCGCTCAATCAGCGTGAAAAACGCCTCCATTTGCTCCTTGGAAAATGGCTTTTTTTGTACTGAATCAAAGGCGCCACGTTGTTAGGGCTCATATTCTTGGTCAAAAGTGGGGTTGAAGTCAATCAACTGCTCGTTTTTCCTCATGCGTCCATCTCACCGGCGTAAGGGGGCAAATCAATATATTTTGCCTCGACTTGAATTCGAGGGCGTGGCGAGCGGCCCCAATGCCTTGATTTGCGAGTCCGCGCTGGAATGGTGGCGAGGTTAGATCATTCGCTTGGCGAGGTCCCTCGTTGATTTGGCCGATTGTGCTGGATACTCTTCGAAACACCGCGACATCCACCGGCCGAGAAGTTTGATCGCGAGGCCATCCGCTTTTCCAGCGAGCAGAGCGCTGGCACCTCCGCTTCTCAAGGAGTGCGTCGAGTAGTTGGACTCGGGTACTCCAGCCTTTCGCGCCGTTTGCTTAATCGCTGTTGCGACTGCTTTCGTGTCGAGCTCCGCGCATAGATACTTGTGTTGGACAGCATTCAGGTCACGACGCGCTCGGAGAATGTGTTTTAAGGCACGGACCGGGCATAGTAGTCGATCGCCGGATTGATGCATAGTGCGCCATGATCCCCGCCCGTACTGGTCGTTCTTGGCTCCTCGTAGGCCGATCGTAATTGCGCTTGCGCTTGACGCGGTGACTTGGTTTCCATTCGAGTCAGCGAAGAAAACATCTTTGGTCTGGAGACAATAGAACGATCGCCGCTTGCCGATGGCGAGATATTCAGATCTCCGCAACAGAAAGAAATACCCGATAAGGACGCTGCCCCACAAAAGGCGATCCCTCGGCTGCGTGAAGTTGAGAGAGCGCCGCAGCAAACGGAGGAATGCGGGCGTAACGGGTTGTTTCTTGCGGACTGGGTCAGACATCCGCTTGATGCCTTGGAGCAGGATGGTCATTTGGGGCGACCGACGAAGCTGCAGGCCACAGTAGCGACGGTGATACCAGATGACGCTGGACAATTTCGACTGGATCGTGTTGTGCTGGTTGCCGCGGCGTGCATTGTTTCCTCCATATTTCCAGAGGTATATTGCGAAATAAATCAGCTTGTTGGAACTTGCCCGACCGGAGTCTGGTAGCCAGGTGTGCCAGCCCATGAGTTTACAAAACCGGCGCCATTGCTTCCAGTTTGCGTTGTATTTCATGTTTGATGATCTTGCCAAGGCGTGACTGCACAGAATCGCTCCCACACGCTTGAGAGATTGTCGAAGGGATGTACGACGTTCACCTGCGTCCACGCACAAGA
The DNA here is from genome assembly GCA_016169955.1 of Phytophthora vignae f. sp. vignae. Classification (NCBI taxonomy): domain Eukaryota; phylum Oomycota; class Peronosporomycetes; order Peronosporales; family Peronosporaceae; genus Phytophthora; species Phytophthora vignae. The sequence continues at coordinate 90,841 of JABJUM010000074.1, read as the reverse complement.
AAGATCAGACCACGTTGCCCATAATGGATGAGATTCAGTCCACGCCCGTGATCCCGCATCCGCCATTGTGTTAAGCTTCCCAGGAATGTGGACGGCTGTGAAGAATAGGCCATACTTGAGCTCAACCATAGAGATCAGTCGATTGTAGAGCTGCGCCGTGGGGTGGCGACTGTACCGACGACTCGCCCACGAAACAGCGCTCATATTATCGATGTGAAACTGGACGTGGGTGGGCTGTGTCGGAGATGCATTCTGCCAGTGCGGTCCCCACAAGAGTGCGGCGAGCACAGCACTCTGAAGTTCGCGTACGTTGATCGAGTTCTGGTACGACCCACTCTGGAGCTCTGCGCATTCTTCGTCGCTGTATTGTAGTCGGATATACTCATGCCGGCTGGTGTCTAGAGCACACAGGCCTGTGTTGGAGGCGTCCATCTCCACGATTATGCACGGGGGCGTAGTTGCAGCAAACTGTGATACTGGAATCCCGTTAAACCGGTCGGGATTGAGCATGACCGCTCTGAACCACCGCAAATCTTCGATGGTATCGGTGTCAAGGGCGCGGGCTCCGTAAGGCAGCATTGCGACGGTCGCCGTGTGAGCCCTCTGGTAAAAGGCCCTAGCGGATGGAAAGCACGAGGCCACGTGGCGAAACACACCGAGAAGCTTCTGGAGGTCGGATTTGGAGGCACGTCCGGCATTGAGAACTTGGTCAACTTTTGTGGTAGCCCTCTGTAGTTTTTCCGCTGGGATGGATACAGTTCCGTCGGCGGTGTTCCACAGTAAACCAAGCGCAACATTCTTGGAGCGCCACGGGGTAAACTTCCGGTCATTAATTGCTGTCGGCCCTAAGACAGTGGCCATTGCTTTCCGAAGCGCAACATTGGCATCGTGGCATCGTCGACCCTCATCAATCTCAACACACGTGTGATCGTCACACCATACATTCCCACGAAAGGGGGGCGCATTGTGGGTCGAGGAGTCCGACGAGTGCGAACCCTCATAAATATCATTGATGGCAGACCCCGCTAGGGAGTAAAAGGCTGGTGACCCACACCAGCCAAAGCCACAGGCCAAATCGATGACTACGTAGTCGTCGATGGCAAAAGCAAACATGTGCACGGCATCCTCGTGGACAGGCACGTGACGAAAGGCACCGGAGACGTCTCCGAGCATCAATAACACGTCAGCATCAGGCTGGGCCGCACGTAAATCGTGGATCCGGCGCGCAATATCGCGGGGAGGGTTGTAGGAAACTGGCGGGAAGTTGGAGCGATCCGTAAAGTCATTCACCGATGCCCCATCAGGATGTGAGTAGTCGTTAATCATCCGTGTCTCGTTGCCGGCCTTGTCAACCACTCCTACCGGGCTGAGGAATATCTCAGGCCACAAGTCGAGCACACTTGCGTTGAGCACGAGATAGCGGCCATCTCGCTGACCCTTCCTGATGTGTTTGAGGACTTCGGCAGCATGAACAATGGCGCTCTTGTGATTGGAAGGCCGACTCACCTGGCGATCCGGCTTCGCCTTCGTCCAACGTGGGCGTACGCCGTCCCTGACAACGCCATTCCACTGACAAAATAGGTCTGGGTTTGCTGCTGACTTGTTGGACAACTCATACAAGGCTTTGTTGGGCCTGCCATCCCCCTTGGTCTGCCCGCGAATCAGACGAACGTACATGGGCAGCGACAGTTTCGACCGATACGCCAACATGGTGAGGAACTCGACGGAGTCTGTGTCAATCATGTCGTCCACATGACTGGTAGGTGGGGGTGTCAACCCCAGTGCGGTAGCATATTCGGTCAGGTTGGAGACTCTGTCCCGCTCGGAAATCTCAGCGAGGCGTTGTAGTAGATGCAAAGTGCTTGACAGACCTCGAACATCTCGAGTCCTTGTATCCGAGCGCGAGTTTTCACGAACATCAATACTTGACGCAGCTTGAGTTGCACAAGCGAGCACAGTACGCACACACGGGGCTCCGTGGACATCAATCACTGGGACAGCAGATGATAGTCATTGTTGCGACTGGTCTACAACTCCTTTGTACTTTTCGGTGATGTAGGCTTTCACGATTTCAGGAAGGAGCTTGGGTTGAAAATGCGCGCGCTTGCTGTCAAAGCAGTTCCCATTCCCGTCGCCGGGGCAGCCGACGACCGAGATGGCCTTCATACACAGGCGCTTATCACCTTGGCGCGGTAGCGCAGATAGCACGGCAGCTGGGATCGATGACGTGCGGGGCTGTCTGTAGACACGACGGGTGTCATCCTGACCGTGGCGGGCCCGCGGATGAGCATGTTCGAGCTCGCGCTGAGCTCGTCGGAGCTCTTCCAGTTCCAACAGATCCTCGTCCTTTCGAGTAAACTCTTGCTTACCGATACTCCGGGCCGCGTCAACGTCGCGCGAGACAATCATACTCCGAAACTTGCTAAACTTGCTCGTGATCCAGAACGCCATAAGCTTCCAGCCGACACTGTCGGAGTCGGACAGACCCTGGTAAGAGTCGATAAAGCTGATCGCGTCGTCAACAAGGTTCACAACCGTCTGAGTGTAAAAATGCTCGGCAAATTTGCGAAGAGACCGCAATGATCTGCTGACATCGGTGCGTGACCTTGCCTTTGGAGCTGGGCGCAGCGTGTTGCGTTCCGAGAAGTCCGTAAAGCTGACAGTCGAATCATGGGCATTTACGCGAGTCATCAAGTCTGCTGGATGGCAGTGCATCAGGGAGAGTCCATGGACGCCAAATCCGAAGTCGAGAAGTGCGCGGCATACGGGTGGCACGGCGAGGAAGAGGGCGTGGACTCGTTGCTGCATACGTTCGAAAATGTAGATGCACGACTTACCTCGAAATCGCGGGTGTAAAATTGTTCGGCTCACGCGCTGCTGGGTCGCAGATGGTCGAAACGCACCCCGACTGGGCTCATTGCCATCGTCGTCTGAGCTAGGCTCGTCGTCCTCGGTACCGTAATCAACTCCAAAGTCAAGAAGATCGTCGTTTGCCGGTGCACTCTCCCGTTCCGGGGCTCTTGATCGCTTCCCAAGCGTACGATTCTGATTGCGTAACGCCTGGATATCATCATCCGTTGCCTTGCTTGTGATACACAGTAGGTCATCAGGCATGGGAGATGACGTGGGTCTCTGTGGTGCAGCCCCGAGGCCTGATCGATTAGCTCGTGGCAGTTGCGGGTCGTTGTAAATGGCAAGAGCGTTCTTTTTGCGCTGACCCATGAGGCAATTGAGAACGTGCTGCCGTCGTACTTGCACCGTTGCCAGATCGTGGGGGCGGATGAGAGGCACGATTTCCTCGGGTATGAATGGAACTGTTAGCATGGACTGCACCGACGCTGGTAGCTCTCCTCGACACCTGCGGCAAGCCATGATCACGGCGTTCTGTTGCACGAGGAGCTCCTTGGCGTTGAGAACCATGTCTGTCACTGTCGCCCCAACTTGAAGGGCGTACGTTATCGGGTCGGCCTTGATGATGCGAAGGGATTCACACAGTCGTACCGTAGTAACATCCTGCCCGACTAGCACGCTGAGCGATGGGCCGGCCGCCAACATCTCGTAGCGGATCACGACTCCATAGGCCCACTGGCCTGTTGAAGGACCACTGGGTTGAACGAACGCGACGGGTTGTCCTACGTAATCTCCGGGCCAGAGTTCAGCTTCGGCGGCATCGACGACGCGAAGATCGATCGCAGCGACTGGAAGCTGGAGTTCGTGTCCATCTTCCCCGGCATCAGGGCCCACAACGCGCACCGTCGCGCTATCTCCGTCGACGTGGAGCACCCGAACGTAGCAGAACTCGGTGAGCGTTGGAGCGTGAGCGGGGCCAATGAAGGCGAGCGAGTTGGCAGAAACAGCATACTGGGGCATGGTCGCTGGCGTAGATGCGGTGGGTGGAGACTACAAAAGGCGCGGGCTGCTCGAAGAGAAGTCGGCTGAAGGGACACGTCGGAAACCACTGGGAAGCTATTTCAGCACCTCAACGACGAATTCAAAGTGAGATCTAGACTGCGGCATTCGCCGGCTCCCCACTAATAGCTACATCAGCCTCAGGTTCTTACCGCCTATCGGAAAACTAGTCATCCTCACGGACTGACCCTCATTTCCTCGTTAAATATTCTTGTACCTATAAAAACCTGAAATTTCAGAGCATTGTAGTACCGTCGTTGCCACGATTAAAGTGCGGCCGATAAGGGACCTAGAAGCGGTTTGGTTGGAGAAACTAAGGTGTGCTGTATGCGTAGGTAACTTTTGGGAGACGCTCGCAATGTAATGCCTTATGGCTACAGCGGGTATTATCCTGGGAGGACAGCTAGAAGAGCTGTATGGACAGCCTCACAGACATTAATTCGTCCAAAAAAAGTTGCTCGTACCACAGAAAACATTCCGACGACATCAGCGTTGTGACACACCATCGATACGTATATGAGAACGGAGGCAAGTCGGCGACGCAAAATGAGCCATCCTCGATGCTGCTTAGCTGTCTTTATCTTTTGCTTGCTGTACAAATATGCCACGCAAGCTCCAACTCCAGACGTTCCTATTTCCTACGTTCCTACTGACAGCTTACTAGCTTTGGTTCCCACCACATCAGCATCTACTCTCAACAACTGGACAAGGGACACTTTGATACATGCACTCCCTCGGATGCGATGCGATCTCTCACGCAAAAGCAGCAAATGCCTCCATTCAACATGTACCACAGAATCGCCGCACCACTGTGGAGATACCGATCCCACTAGACTATATTCACGTCGTACTAATGATGGACCTGATATCAGCCGTGAAAGTTGGCCACCCGAAGCAACTCTCGATACGGAGATGGTAGTCAATGCTGGCGGAGTCACTCACAAACGGAGGATTATCGTCCCAATTGGACTTTTGTATGATAGGGATGAGATTCGTGTTGCGTGAAGTTTTCTCATCTTGGTTCCAAAGTGAACAAGTAGAACCTGCGGTTGAACTAGCTTTCGTTCGAATCGTTTAGAAAGCTCAAGATGCAACTCTAAAACGGGTCGCACTACGGCTTCACGGATCTCAAACTAAGCCAGTTAGGGCCTAGGGCCATTGAACATTTGTATGTTGGAACGACTCGCGTTAAAACAGCAGATGTACTCCGATGCTTACCACTCACTACCTCGTATCGTCGAGAAACACTAGTCAAGTTACGACGCCGCATCTACTGTACACAGTCAAGTGGTTAATGAGTATTGACGAGAACGGCTACCGGAAAAGTAAGGAATGAGTACAATTATGCAATATGACGCATTACACCACCAATGAAATATCTGTCCTCCCAGCCTCAAGCAACGCCCCTTGTTAATGGGTTCTATTAGGGCCCTTGACAGTATAAAGATAGTAACTTGCAAGCGCCTCATGGTTTCGCGGACATCCGAGTCGTCCGTGGCTGCTTGCCTTTCTTGCGACTCCGAGTCTGTTGTGCTAGACGCTTCTTATGCGGAAGGCTTGTCGAGCGAGTAGTCAACAGGGGAATCGAGCAGTAGCCAACGCACACCCGGCATATCTTCCGCGCGGCAACAACTTGCTCTTGCGTCGTCAAGGTCACCCTCTCGCAAGCAGCCTTGTCTGGGCAGAGAATGATCAGTGTCGGGCGCGCAGTATCTCCAGCCGTCTTGACTTCAGCAGGAAAGAAAATCGCGTTCATATCGCCTAGCTGGGAGGCGTCGATGCGATGAGACTTCGCTATGGTGACCTGAAGATACGCCACTTCGGTCTTGTTGCTAGCTGGAGACAAGATCTTTGCAATGCCGGTAATATTTGGGAAGTCGCGGCAGTACGGAGCCCAGTAAGCCTTAGCAGGATCGTTTCTCCACAATGTCAGCGGCTCGAAGTATTCCCCCGCCTTGGAGACACTTCGCGTTGCATCCCCAGCCGGTATCTCCAGTGCTTCAAACGTGTATACCATCTTTTCCCTTTCACTTGGAAGAATGTAGTCCGATACAAAAAGCTTCAGCTTCTTGATGGCAGCGAGGGAGTGGACTAAGCCCTCGAACAGGCTTCGATCGAGCGACTGGTAGTCAGCGCTGCCTATAGCCCAGTCATACATCCGGCTCAACGATTCGGCTCGAAGGCGCATCGACAACACTTGGACTGGGTACTCTGAGTCGATCATCTGCTGCCAACTCGCTGCGCTACACAGCGACAGCAACACACTGTCTTTCGTTTCGGGTTTGTCTCTCAAGACGAACGTGCGTCGTAGATGGTCAAGCTAAGCTCCACACTCTCGCTAAGCTGGAGTCTCCCTGGATTTTCGACCAGCTCAACAACTTCGTCAACCACGGCTTTGATTTCCGCCTCCGTCTCACGGCAAAACTCGCGAACACTTCCCCCGGAATAATAAAACCTCTCGACCATATCTTCTTCGCTAAAGTGATGGAGCTCCTCCCCCAACTTGAAAATGTCCTCCCTCTTCCAAGCCGAAAGCAGGCAGCGGTACGTGCCATCACGAGCGTAGGGCTTAATAATATCTACCTGCTGAGACGTCGCCAGCAGCTTGAACGACTGAAGCCCTTCTGGAATCTGGTTGTAGTCCAATCCATCAAGCAGCAACCAGATATTTTCAGCACCTCGTCTCGCGATAAGGCCTTCATAAATGTCAGCAGCCGTCGTGTACTTGCATCGCAGCAACGTAGAAAACACCACACGCCCGGCATCTTCGCTTTCTCCGCCATTGTATCCCCAAAAGAAGAGGCAGTTCACCGAGTCGTCTTGGAGTTTTCTATAGACCAGCACGCTCTTCTTGCGCTTGAAGACGAGGTAGAATGCCAGCACGCATAACAACGTCGATTTGCCAATACCTGGAGACCCGACAACGACACTTCTTTTGTTTCGAAGGCTGAGGAACCTAGGCGTTCCAAACCACCCTTCCAACAGTAACGAGACGAGCTGCTTGTCCTCCCAGCGCCAGAATATGTTCCCACTCTCGGAGCACCCGCCTAACGTCTTCATGAAGTCCCAGATCAAAGGAATTCTGTTCACCGCGCCGGCTTCCCATTCCACCAAGTTGCACTCGTGCTCGAACTCCTCCTGGCTGTGCAGCATGGTCATCGGTGCGAGCTGAGCTCCAGGCACTGATGTATCCGTCACTCCAAGTCTTGCTTCAACCCCAGTTTCTCCAGTTGCGTCCAATACTGCAGGCACGTGAGCTCCAGGTCGCGGCATCGTCACAAACAGTGGGGTTTGCGTGGGCAGAGACGATAGATGGTCGTGGCCGTGAATAGGCTGTCCGCGCTCAAACGCTTCTCGATCCCGGTAAAGCTTCAGCTCTTCCGCATCAACGTCGCGGAAATATTTCGGGTTATCGGCGCGGATCGCACGGGGGATCTCAGCGGCAAACACGGCGCCGCTGGGTAGTTGAACAAAACTTAACGTTTTGGTGGTTAGTGCGGCTCCGTTTGCCTGTTCCACCAAATTAAACCAAACTGTACGTCCGCTCACTTCCATTGCAAATCGCGAAGTGTTGAAAACACTGCATTTAACGGGATAGGAGGTGATGTCGCAAATGATGAGGGTAAGCATTTTTAGGAGATGTCTGCAATCTGTGAGGTCTTCTTCCATCGCTGTCCATTCTGCTGGCTCGGGTCCGAACTTTCTCAATGACCGACAAGAATGACTGGTCCCACCCTTCAAGTATTTTTTTTTGCTTGACAAGCGGCACGTGACTTTAGTGCACTGAGGGGCCAAACAAGTGAAAATGACCTCGATTGGCGCAGATTTTTGGGATAAACTCCTTTATTACTATTTTTACGATCCAGAGTCATCTCCTGCGCCTGCTTCGCAGCCGCGGCCTTTGCCCGATCATTCACCTCAACGGCGAAGATGTAAGAAACGACTAGGCAGGAATTATTCACAGTAATGAAAAGAACCTTGCTCAAGATAGAGAAATGGAAACGCTAGTATTTGTATGCTACTACAGTCCTGTAGGAGTCCGTTATTCGCTTTACATCGTTCCATCCGGTTCGGTGTTGCGGATTTTTTCTCGAGTAAAGGGTTGGATTCATTGAAAGTAACACTATTATTGCGATTTTCCTCAAGTAACATTTTGAGATCGGATACTACTCTGTATTACTCGGATGCTTCGTAATGCTCACAGCTTAGTAACATGCCAATCATAGCCTTGATGCGCGTAAGACGGTGGCCGATGCTCCTCTGTTGTACATGTCGTCGACGTTCGTGCAAACGAGCACGATTCGCGTGAAAACCGACCCATTTGGACCTCAACAGAGGTACCAACACTTTATCTGCCTATTTCAGAATTTGGTGTTATAAACTTTTTCTTTGCTATATACAGATTGACATCATCCGATCTACGTACGTCTGTGACTGCGGACAGCTCGGACAAGCGGTTGGACCTGTGAACATATTCTAGCAACCATGGCACTACTGAAGAAGGTGGATCTCGATGATGTGTTGTGTGCGATTCCCGAACGTCGTAAACGCGGACGCCCGCGTAAATTACGAGGTCTCCAGCGTGACGACACCGATTCCCGCTTCTTCAGCACCAACAATTTGATCGCTGAAACCCACGCAGAGATCGTGTCATTCAGTTTCGCAATGGGGTTAAACGTCGACGGGCTTCCGCAGAGCTGATCGAAGCCAACTTCATGATTGCTACACTGCACCACTTACGCTAAATTTCATTTGTTTAGCCTACAGAGCTTTACTAGGCTGTGTAGCGAGGCCGGTTATAGGTTCTTTACTCTCAATGCATCTCATTTGATTTCGTTCACAATCCTAATTTTGTTCTTACTTGAGGAAAATCTCAATTATGACTTTACTTGACACCAATCCGAAATATACTCGCTGGGAATCTTTTCCCATATTCTACTGACCCATACCGGTTCAAACTGCTCACGCATATGAAGCGTTTGGTTGACCATCATAAGCAACCGGTATATTAGGTAAAGCCAAGTGCTATGTACTGATGGACGCCGAGACGGATCGAATAGAACTCTACCTTCTTCGTCTTCTATCGATCAACTAAGTTTCCTTTGCTTCGACGAACTGAAGGAGCACAGGTAGCAAGCGCACCGCCAAAAGACCTATTCCTCGGGTGGAGAACGTAATTGACCGCACGATGGCCCGGGAGCTGCGCAATCCTGACCCAAGCATCGTGGCGACCAAGAAGCTGGCGGCTGCATTCGCAATGGGCGGGAAGGAGGAGCCCAGATTTACCAAGTGAATTAGCTACGATCGAGAAGGATGAACTCGATTTCCGGTCAATGCTGCGGGTTGGTTCCTGGCTTAGCATGTACGAGAATGCGAGTAGTCGCAGTGTTGGTGATCAAACTGCTGCGTTAAAGCTTGATAAGAGCAGTGTGGTGAACCAGGAGTCCCGAGACCGAGAAGGCGGGGGGGGGGGGGGGGGCACTAGCGATTTAGTGGAGTCCCGTCCTGGAATCAGTGCTCCTTTGTGTCGAGAATGGGAGCTATTTGCACGATGCTTAAGGGCTTCGAGTGGAGAAAGGGGTATCTGGAGCAAGCGAGCCTCCGATGAAGAGCGCTGGTCTCGGTTGTTTTATATGCGGCATTACCACATTTCGTTCGAGGAGAAGAGAGCCATGACGGTCTGGGTGAAGGGTACAAACCATTGCTCGTTGGCAGGAACACGCTCGGAGAGTTGGCTTTGCGCGATATGATGACCCAGTCAGTGAAGCGGATGAAAAGGGCTTGGAGAAAGCTCAGCCAGTAGCGAGTAAAGGTTCACAGCAACCTGAAGTGGAGGCACCCCTGCCTGGATGGTCCTCATCGATAACGTTAGTTAGAGACGGGGAAGTAGATGCACAAAGGCTCCAAGGTTTTCGTGTCCAAAGTGAAGCGCTTCCATCGAAGTGTAGGTATTACCGGCAAAAAAGAGCAGCACATTGTGTGGGGGTACTTCGAGGCCCAAGGTGAGCGCGCGTATGAAGGGCACGCAGCCTCCGAGGCACGTCGGTTAAATACCACGGTGGAGCATCTTCCTCGTCAGCGAAAGGTATTCCGTTCTTGTGGCAAGCACTTTGCTGTGGAGAGTGAAAAAGATGGTCCCAGCTTTTGTATCGAGTGGAAAACCAAGCAACTAGCGTCAATATCGTCGACGTCGGCGGAAAAAAAACGAGTGGGTGCCACCATTCCAATATGGTACGGGAGTGAACTATATCATGGAAAATGGCCAACGACTTGGACTTTCTGGATGAGGTGCTGCCACTGAGTGCAGTGGCCGTGGGGTTCATGATGACCCATTCCCACTGCGAGGTAATTTATTTTTTCTTCCCCGAACACCTATACAAGACCCTGACCAGCTCCGCGTCTGAGTGAGGGTCTCAACAGTCCCTCGAGTAAATGACATTGACGACGAAGCACTCGATCGCGAGCAAATTTTCGAAGCTCAGCAGATTTTCTCTGCAGGGGCTGCAGATGTATCGACCCGAGGTGCTGTCGAGACCACAAGACGCAGCGCAAGATCCACTTACCAAGCAGAAAATCCACGGGGATGTCTCGCTGCAGTATCGTCTGGTACATGTAGAAGCGTTGTATTGGGACTATTGTGCTGCGCGCAAGATCTACATAGTAAGAAAGACCACCGATGGCTTTGCGACTGGAGAATATATGGTGCCGACCTGATGCAGGCGAGTGGGCGAGCTTAGTGGTTTGAGGAGCGCACCAGTTGCATGTGTTGTTCGAGGAAAAGCTGGAGAAGGCTGGGAAGGAGATGATCCAGCGACGGCAACAGGTGCTCGCAGCACTGTGTCAGTTCAACAAGGTGCCGCTGTATCTTGTTCTGTCACGGACCAACTTTACGGAGCTGGTCGCGGCTGGACAGCAGGTCCGAGGTGACGTCGTCGCTGTTAAGCAGCTGCAACGGTACGATTCGCGGTGTATCAAGTCACAGATCGTGCAACGATGGTTTCGCGGTGTTTTAGGGCGAGAAAAGGCTCAGGCGACACGGACCGGAAGTGCTTCGACTTGCTTACAAACTGCGAGCGTTTTACGCCAAGCAGGTGCTTTGGCGAGATCGTTTTATGGGTCTCGAGTTCATGCCGTGGCGGTTCGTAAAGCTTCCAAGGCCATCTGCACGCCGATCTACAGTACACGCGTTCAGTTTTGAATCATAATTTATGATGGACGGAGAGTTGTGGTCGTGACATTCCATTCCCTCCGGCACTACCAGCTCTACCACAGAGGTTTTCATATTTACCACGACAACGACCAAGCGACCCGTCATTCCTTCTGATTGTTGCACAAGCGATAACACGTCAAAGTGCGAACACAAATACACCCTCATGGGAAGAAAATTATCTGTACTAAAACAGTCCTAAATGTCCTAAAATATCCTAAAATTCGGCGTAATTTACCGAAATAGATTGCACTTTATGTCCTAAAATGTTCCTAAAGGGCGTAATTTATGTTTGTCCTAATACCGTCCAAAAGAAATCCATCGGTTTTTAGGACACCTTTAGGATTATGTTTAGGACATGTCCTAAAACCTTGGCTCTAGCAGTAAGGTTTTTCCTTAATCGATTCACACTGTGTGAATGTGTGAATCACACACATCCACCAGAGTGCAGAATGCGGGCGAGAGCGAGCGAATGCGAGCGCGAGCCTCACTCTGTACATTCACCGATAGCCAACACCCGCCGATCAGGCGGGGGCGTGTCTGCGCGAGCGAGCGAACACGAGCGCTGCAACCCGATACTTTTTTTCCTAGACACCGCGCCTGGCCGAGCCGAGGACTTAGCGTAAGGCACGAGGGGGTGGGGCAGGCCGCGCAGCGGCGCTCCCCGAGCGAAGCAGAGCTGGGGAAATCTCGATTGTATTATTGATTGAGGACAACAATCAATACTACGGTATTTATTGTAACTCACAATCTCAAAGCTTGCGAGTCTTCAATATATTGTACGCTGCTACTCGTCATCACTGTCAACTACATACTCGGCTTCGTTAGAGCGCTCGATCGCCGTCGACACCGAGCCCAGGGTAACCAAGTCCCAGTTCAACTTCAAAAACATCACCGTCTCCAGCGTGGACGCGCTCATGCTCTTGCGCAGGTATCCAACCGAGCTCTTGACCATGGAGAAGAAGCGCTCTGCCACCACTGAAGTAGCAGGAATCCACCCCGTTTCAACGTACTTCGACGCCTTGGTAGTTCGCTGGCGGGCCTTCTTGGACAGCGCATTGTCGAGCGCTTGGGCAGCGCGCTTGCGCTTCGAGCGAGCTACCGGAGGCGCGTCGTTGGGTTGGTGGGCTGTCGAGTGTTGCGAACGCAACAAGCGCGAGACAGCCTTTCGCTCGGCCGCGAGCAGCGACTTCTCCGAGCCGCTTTGCACTTTTACAACTCCAGCTTCAAAGTCGGGAGATTCAATAATTTGCCCGTTGACAGCTAGATAGCCATCCAACCCCCCATGCCCTTCCATAACAATGTCGAACATATCTCGAACCGTTGTCATGGTCACGTCCTGGCGTTGAAGGCGAGTCGTGATCACGTCGAAAGCCGTCATTTCGTCTAGTAGCTCAGAAATTTTCCTCTGCTCTCCTGCCGAAGGTATCAGATCCACCATCGGGATCCGGCGCAACCCGGTGCTGCTGTCGCTGCTGGATATCTCGTCAGCCTCGCCGTCTTCCTCTTCTTCCCGTTCAATGTCACAGTCGTCCACAAACAAGTGGAGAAAGCGCTGCAGGTCCTCGAAGCGTTTCAGCATTCGGTAGCAGCCACTCCAGCGCAGCTCGTGAAGCGGGAGGGGCTTGTATTTGCACCCATTCAGTTTCAACTTGGCTACACGCTTCACTGTCTTCAGTCGTTTCATCAGCGAGCTCACCTTCTTGATAAGAGCCATGTGTGGCTCGATCCATTGACGAACCGCGAGGTTGAAGCGGTGGGCAGCACAGCCAATCATTGGCGCCTTGATGCGACGTGCAATGGTCTTATTCGTCTCCATATTATCCGCCACAATAGCAATCAGGTTGGCTACATCCAAGCCGTAGTGATCTAGGACCAGGTCTAGGAAGGCGATGTGCTCCGACGCGGTCTGGGAGGCCTCGTCCTGGAAAGGCGAAAACGCGAGAAACCGAATGCCCTTCCTCGTGGCGGCAAAAATGGCGATCGCATGTTCCGCGGCGTCAGTAAAGCCATCGAAGACAAGCACAAACTTCTCCCCTGCGAGCTCTTCACAGACCTTAACGTCAACGACACCAACAAGCGACACCATCCGCTTCAACAGCGTCCTCTTATCCATTGGCTTGAAGCGGACGGCATCGCGAATCACTGGGTCGTCCACGTGCGCGAAGGGGAAGTTCTTCAGAGCCACGAGCTTGATCCAGCCGTACGAGTTGGCGGCATCCTTGTGAGCAAACATGCTGGCCGTGGGGGCGCAAGCGTTCTTGATGCACGTTGCTGCGGCTTCCTTGTAGCCGTGGTGGTGGCATTGAAGATGCGATATCAGGTTCTTGTAGCCCGCGTGCTTCAGCTGCGCTACAACGGCACCGCAGACGCAGCACGTGCGGTTGGTGGTGGTGGGATCCTTGAACAGGACGCTGACGATGTCGGCGTTCTTCATGTCGGTGGAGTTCTGATGGAGGACCAGGGAGTGAATAGGCTAATGATGCAGGGCTAGAAGAGGGCTTAAGCTTGCAGCGCGCGGGAATGCTTCAGCTTTTGGCGCGCATTGCACCATACCGCTGTACCAACGACTGGTTTTCTTTCTTTGGCTCGATTGTGACAATCTTATTGGCGGAATCAATTGGTTTCGGCGCTGATTGGCTCCGAGTTCTACCGGGGACAATCTTTGCAATCACGGAAGGAGATTGCAATCAATATGGACAGGAAGATTGTAAGCGTCAATATCCCTCAATCTTACAATCGCAATACAATTTTGCCCAGCTCTGCGAGCGAAGCGAGAGAGGGGCGGGCCCCCCGAAGTGCTGTCGCTAAGGGGATGTTTCATTCGGGGGCAGGTTAGATAGGGCAACTTTGCACTGCACAAACAAATATGCGCTTCTAGCCATAAGTTTTCCGCAGTAATAAGTTTGCGGAGCACGGGTCCGCAGTCCCCAAAAACACACAGCACCAACACAACGCTAGGTAGAGCTCAGGAGGAGCTCGCTGTGCCATGGGGCTCCGCTCCTTCCGCGAGCAGCTCCGCGCCGCGCCACGCGCTATCCCTACCAGGACCAGTCGCTATGTGACGAGTGTGTGGGGACTTCGTGCTTTGTTAGCAGCGCTAGCAGATCGCTGCGGTCCCTGGCGAGCGGTGCACCGAAGGTGGCTAGTGCTGGTGTCGTTATTGCGCGAGCTGGGTACTGGCTCGTGCTCATGCGCATGCTACCCCTGCTGCATCTCCTATTAATGTAGCTACTGTTGCCACCGGCGCCACCACCCGGAACAACAACGACCCATGGACGTCGCGGCGCGCGGTCTCCATGCCATGCCATGCAGCCCGGGGCCATTCATCTCGCCGATTGATGATGCAAACCAGTGTTGCCATTGATCGGCTTAAACAGGTATAAATCTGTCCTAGTTGCCCCAGCTGCCCTGAGCTTTTTGGTCAGGGCAGATTGGGCAGAAATAAAGGTCTCTGATTGGCCCAGAGAGTTGCCCTACTTAACCTGCCCCCGAATGAAACATCCCCTAAGGCCCGTTCTTATTTTCCCGGTCCCAAGTCCCGGGACGTAATTCTGTATTACTATTGGCTGATGGGCGAGTGCATAGGAGTAGACACCGTCCCAAAACCGTCCCGCTCCCAAGTTTTTTTCGCGCCGCCGGGAGCTGGGACGGTTGGCCTGCACAGCGCACTCTGACAAGCAAGGCGGCGAAGATGGAGGAGCTCGAACGCATCGAGCGTGCGATGGAAGAGTACATGGGGTGGGGCGCCAAGGCGCTACGGAGCGAGTGTAGGCGACTGAAAGCTACAGCTGTCGAAATGCATCATAACCCATTCTATAACGACGCTGGAAGCGTCCTGGATCTCCGAAACGTACACAAATAGTGAGCCGCTGTGCTTCTCACAGCGCTTATTCAACGTATCCATATACACCAACGCCCATTCACTTACCAATTCCGTCTCCTCGTCTGCCATTTTTACGCTTTCCATGGCTAGCTGCAGCGCCATTGTGTCCTTCAATCGTTATTTTGTGAATGAAGTACTTGGCGGCAAAACACTTGCGGCTGATATTATTATTAATATTAAGAGGTTATATATTTTTTCAAGGTTGTGCGGATAACATAAAATATCCCAAGTTTTGTTTCTTATGTTGGGACGTTGGGACGAAATCCCACCGGGACTCGTCCCGGGAACTTAAGAACGCGCCTAAGTCCGCAGGCGAGAGCCAACGCGAGAGTGTCCTGCCCACCTCATCATCAAGTAACTACTGTGGTGTCTGAACAGCAAGTACAGTATAGTGAAGTACACTCTATCTACATGTATCATAATAGAACGTAACTCCCCGGGGGAGTGTCCTAACTGTCCTAACTGTCCTAAACGTCCTAAAGTTTGTCCTAATTAGGACTGTTAGGACAGCTATCTTAAATTACCGTTACCGTCATTTATGGGATTATCATTTCGGTTTTCTTAGGACAGTTTAGGACATTTAGGACTGTTTTAGTACAGATAATCCGACACCCCCTCATGACTAGACTTCTCCTAACCCATTTATAACTTCACAGCTCGCAAAACAGTCATTGATAAATGCTCAAGAAAGGTTATCACTTCTCAAGTTGTAGTTCTCGTAAAACGCAAACCATGAAGGGATCCGAGCAGGAAGTTGTGACATTACTTGTCAGCTTACAGGCGAGGTGCGGCGGGTAGACTTAAGATACATTTTAAGAATAAGCTACGGTAGATCTAGCACCTCGCGATCGAGAAAGAAACCAAGGGCCATCCAACTTCGAGTCTCAATCTCTTGAGGGTAACGCTGACTGAATGTTCACCAAAGCCGAGCTGGATTGAGTGTCGTTTATAAATTGGGCATTTGGCAACACCGGCGAAACGACGCTTTCACGCGTGCACAAATACGGTTGCAGTGGGCTTGGCATCTGGCAGAACGATCCTTCGCCGGTAGGACGACACGGCACCGAGTTTACGGCATGTTGTCCACGGGGGGGGGGGGGGTTGCACTTCCCCTCGCTAAGCGCCAATCCGTTTGGGTATCAGACCAGGAATGCCCCGGAGCAAGAGGCACCTCGGGAACCTCGCGCTTAATCAGCCAACATGCCGTTGCTTGACCGGCCGTCAGCAACGTCCCTCTACCATTAAGGTGTGGTTCCGTTACAGACGTGTTGGCTCCCTCTCAGGTGAATTCTGGATAAGTTGTTCGATGGCATCCATTCTTTGGTCGTTTATGCCAAAATAGAATCTGTCGCCTGGTTCGTGTCATTAAGTTCAGCATCCGCACTTCGGTGATATGCTTGATATTCCACGCCGGAGGAATTGGGAATGTTGCATCGCTTTCTTCTCCAAAATGACGGCCAACACCAACGGCATATTTGGTTGCACAAGTTGTCTGGTTTCCGAGAGCAGCCGGTGCTCTGGCAAACATCGCGTTGAATTTGTTGCACTCATCCTTGATAATAGTTGGGCCAACAGCACTGGAAGCGAAGTTCTTCACAGCTAGACCGATGGTTAGCGTGTCGCCATGAGTACGCGTGTGTCTAGTCCTGCTGGAACGCTGACGCTGCCGGTCACCACCTTCGTCGACATGGGCCATGATGATTACGTCCGCCGAGTTCGACTGAGCGAATGGCTTAAAGAATAAACCTTGGCCCTCCGATATTGCGATTTCTTGAAGCATACCAGCTAGTAGAACCGACCAGTGCTTTTGGTTCGCTATCGGAGACTGAAGTGGCTCCGATTGTAGTGACCGTTTCTTACTGATCCGGTTATCTGTGGTAGGTAACACACTCTGAAAGGAAACAGAAAGCGATCGATATTCTGGACTCCTCTAAGAAATTCTGGCAGCGTGGTCTGGGTACATAGTAGATCTTGGAATTTCTTCAAGAAGAGCCACTCGAAGCATTCGGCGTGGTTGGGTGTCAGTAGCTCCACCCCTTCGCTCAGGTTTGTCACGTACTCCTGGAATGGACTTAAAATGGAAGCGAGGATGCTCCACACTTCCAAATGCGTGCCTCATCAAGTGAACCAGTCCAGCTCAGATAACATCGGTCCAGTATAAGCGATGCCAGAACCTCTCTTCCGTGGTCATCTTTATGGCGCGTTTTCAGGTTAACAACAGGTAGCTGGTCGGTTGGATTAGCACTCGCAAACCACGTTGACAGCGCCGACTGCCACGACACAGCGTTGGATACCAGATTCTCTGTTTCTATGTTGCTCAAATGAATGCAGTGCTCCCCAGTTCTAATTCCTGGAATGTTTCGTTGGCTCTCAGTAAACTCACAAGCTTTTGAGGAACTCCAGCTGACTTTCGATACAGTAGGTCCGAAGCACGCGTCAAGCTACTTGGCGAAAGATTCCACAGATCTTGTGTCGTCTAGGGATACTTGCGTATTCTGGAGAACGAGTTTAATTTCACGTGGCCGCAGAAGATTTAACTGAAGGAGTTCAAAGCCGCAACGGCTGGATCCACAAGGGCTTGCTCTATTTGGTCGCTCTCCCAAAGTTTCCAAAACGGAGTCTTCCGCAAGCAGCACACAATGCAAATGCGGAGTTTGAATCCACTGAACCAGCACATCGTTAATAATACTGATCAGCTGTGCACACGATGTCGCCATATCCACATGGGATTCAAAACTTTGCTCAGAATCGTCCAAGACGACAAACAGAGGACCCAATTCACGGACTGAGTGGTGAGTCAGAAATCGATACGGGAGGCACAGTTCCAGGCTCCAGTACCTCGGAAATCGCTTTGGCTAACGCATTATTCATGAGGTTTGACGGCGACGCATTCACCACAGACCGAGCTGCGGTCCCCTCAACAAATACGGTATGGCACATTGCTAATTGCCGCAGAAAGTCGAGGCGCTTGGGTTCGACAACATAACCTTCAGTATTGAGCATCTGCCTGCATCGGTCGATATAGTTTCGGCCAAGCTGTAGCACTAGTTTTCCTTGGATCTCGAAACGATCAACTCTACACTATTCTCCAATAACTCATCATCACCTACTCCGAAAAATTGCTTCCGCCACGCCTGTGGTGCTAGATTGAGTGCCAGCACTTCGTTAATGCGTCCACAGTCGTACGCCTCAGGATTGAAACTCACAGACGCTTTACCCGCAAAATCCCCGAGCAAATCTTCCGTGTACGCTGTTGCGCAGACCAGCAGCACGTTGGTGACCGTGTCGACTGCTTCAGTCAACTCGTCCAAGTTTGAGATAACCTTTTCAAAGTTCAAGCATTCCCTGTGAATTCTGGCGTCGCTGACAGGTATAGTCTGGTTTATCGCTGCCAGGCCCACAACGAGCATGTCGATCTTGGGGATGCGTTTCTCCCCCAGCTTGTTCTGCTCGCTGGCGTAGTAAACTCGCATTAAGACGTACACGTCAGGTGCCAAGCTAGGTTGCAGGGATTTGAGACAAACCACTTGCTTGTCCGTCAGATTGTCGAGCTCGAGATGCAGTCGTCTAAACCACATCGGCCACTCAGTATGATGCGTTGATTCGGAGTCCATCGCCTCCGTGTTAGGCTCATAATCCACATCATCGTCACTGCTTGGTAGCATCTCGACACACGGCGCAAGGCGAGCCCCAGAAAACGCGTCAAAAGCTTCAGTGTTCACAAAAAACAAGGGCAGCGCCCCTCTCAGCGACGATTCGAGTGAAAACAACTCGCTGAGTCTCTTGAAACACATCCAGTGGAAAACTTCTCGGCGCTGTGGCGTCACAAAGGGCATCGCTCGAGCTAGTCCACCCACATACTCTCGGAACGGGCGTAAGACGCCTGCAATTGTGTCAACGATCACGCGATGCGCAGAGATGTGAGCATTGTCCAGAGTTCCTTCCCACGTGAGGTAGCATTGGTATAATACCGTCGTTGCTACCTCCTCCTCTCCGTTGATATCCGTCACCACCTTCAGAAGGTTGACGCGTGGTGGAGACGTGGAAGTCTTGACGCCGTCCCAGCCAATCCATTTTCTGAGCGTCGACTGCCACAGTAGAACGCGTCTGTATAGCGCATCAATCTGCGCTAGGCCAATGTGGTAGTCGCCGCCAGCGTTCACACACGCGCTGAAGTCATCAAATGAGGAATGCTTTCTCAGCATAGCCACGATCTGCTGTGGATGGCCCACCGAAGCGGTAAACAACAGCGACGCGGCGTTCTGTAGAGATTCTTCCGAGGTTAACCCCCAGCGGTCACTAAGTTTCTTGGTATCTGTGCTGGTGACTTGTGTCTTGAGCAGGATTTGCTTGATCGCATTGGGGCGCATGAACATCAACGGTAACCTCACAATAGTGAAGCGATCACGTGAAAAATCGTCAAGTACGCTACCTTCGCGCTCCACTTGCAGGTAGCGTCCATAGCCAAGCACAACAAATTGCAGCTGCGGGATCTGCGCCCAAGTCGCCAGCACGTCCTCACAGAAGCGGGTAAAGCGCGCACGTGACTCCGTATCCCCACGAGAGGGGTCAATCCATTGGGAAGGGGCTTCGAAGCACTGGAGAACATCGTCCAATACAACGAAAAGCGACCCCAGAGCTTGCACGAGCTCCGTTGCAAATCGCCAGGCCGAGTCCGTGACGGTCAAGCATGACATGGTTCCAGGCTCCAGCATATCACGTATCGCTTCGGCCAACGCGGAATGCACCAAAGCTGTCGGAGGTTTCGACTGATCGCCAACGAATTCACCTGGGCTCCCGCGGATAATGACCGTACGACACTTGCACACTTGCTCGAGGAAATCGCGGCGTGTTGGCCGCCTATGTTCGATCTGGCATTGAGGAGTCTGGAGGCCTTCATCCGTAGTAGTTGCGTACTGTCCCAGCATCCTCTTGCACTCGTTAATGTACTCCAGACCAAAGTGAGATTTCCCCGAGCCTGGAGGGTTATCGACTAGAGGGATCTGCCAAGAGTGCCGAATGCCGTCGTTTTGAGCAGCCACGAAGTTAGAGTGCTGAACTTTCTGGAGTTTCTTGACGGCAGCACTCCGATTCACAAAACTGAGTATTCCGTCCTCAAGATTGGGTGTCAAAGGAGCAATATCCTTCCACACGGGCTCGACAGGAATATGTCCAGGCTTCACGACCAAGATATGCATGTCGCCGGCTCCAACGCGATCAGGAGACGGAAAATCGTACGCAGACAAAGGGCGCGGGGGAAACATCTCGTTCTCGCGCGTCATGAGCTCCTTGACGAAAGCCACGGGCTTCTGCTCTTCCATTCGGATGACATCAGCCTCGGTGACGCGTTGCCACGTCATGTCCGGCCGGCGCGCGACGAAGAGCTTGTGCACCACGCCGCCGATTTGCCTCTCGATCATGTTGATTACCTCCCAGACGTACTTGTCCTCCATGACTTCGAGCCCCCTGGTCTTGCCGTCATTGATCACGATGAACATCAGCTTTCGCTCATGTGGTTTGGATGAGGCCATCTTCGCCACGCAGCAGACTCTGCAGAAAGCGGGGCCAAAGCGCCTTGTGAGCGTCAATATATATCAAGGTAGAGTGAAAGATGTTAGGAATACGTGGCTGGAGCTTTTGTTTCGTATTCTTTTCACGAAATTAAATACAGCAATAAGTTCTCCAAAATATTAAGTTACGAAAGTTGAGTGTGTGGAACGAGTTTAAAGCTCTCACAGATGAATGTTGTTAATGCATCATGATGCAACAAGCCGCTGTTTGGCGTCTAGGCCGCTGTAGTTCCAGAGAAACTTCAATTATAAAAAAGGTGTACTTGTATCTATGAACGTGGCCAGTACAATATACCATATGGTAATGGCAGTCTTAACTGTAGTAAATTCGTATCATGAGCAAATACCTTTTTTGACGCATGTATTCTTGTACGGGTAGCTATATAATAATATTCCTATGGCAGTAAAAAAAAAAGATGTTTACCTTCGATCAAAGGTAAAACTCATACCAACGCAAAAATGTTCGCGTTAAAATCGTGTTAGAGCTCAACTAGATAAATGCCCGAATGCTTGCTGCTTCTTGAGATCGGGGCATTGCCGGTCATGGAAACTCGGATCGGTGCTTGAGAGAGATGCGGAAGCTTCATCTGGTCGTTGTTGTCACCGCTTACCATCCCCATCCCCAGCCACCCCACGGACGACCCCAGCCTCCGCCCCAGCCTCCTCCCCAGCCGCCACAGCCGATTCCCATTCCACCCCAAGGGCCCCAGCCTCCTCCCCAGCCACCACACTCTTTCTTGGCTCCAGTCGGAGTGTTCGCAGCTCCAGCACCAGCAGCAGGTGCCACCTCGGCCGGCTTGTCCACCGAGCGCAACGCAGGTTGGTCAGCAGCAGAAACGCCCGCGACAGCGACGGCAGCGACGACAGCGAGAGCAGAGAGCTTCATGGTCTTGATAATGATGCGCTTGATCTTGTCCGGGCAAGTTGCGTTGTGGTGAAGCGGAGACCGAGCTGCAAGTACTGTAGTCCACAACTTGGTCGACTTTCCTGGAGGTTTCTCATGGATCGACTTCCATCTCATTAGCTTGACTAAATCCCCGCGAAAGTATGGAGCAGGATGACGGAAGGACTTCGTCGACCAGGTACAAAAGGACACACGCACTATCGCCACGATCTCAATTGAATTCCGTCAGCTGGAGCTACAGCATCACTTGTGATCTAGGTGGTGATGGACGAGTGTTAGCAAGGCTTTGGAGCACCTTTTCGCTCTACACGAGGACACAGAGAACAGCGACGTATTGACGAAGTGGAGAGCTGTGCTGAGTAACTCTCGGACACTGCGTAACGTCTTCGACATCTACGACCAGGATGGGCGCGCTATTCTGATCCCTGCAATTGGGTGTGAGGGCATCTGCGTCTTCCCGACGCAAGGGACTCAGGTGGAAGTTGATGATGTGGATAAACCACGCCGTCTTCTTTTCTCTTGTCGTGAGCTGCAGACTGAGCGAAAATACTTCGTCGACTGTGACGTCCATGGTCTCCAACGTCTTCTTCTACAGCGCAGCTGTCCGTTCTCACCCACTTCTGCTCACGTTGTCGCTGCAAGCTGAAGCTGCTTGGAGACGTCGCTCGGGTGTTATGACAGGTCAAGACTGGAGAAAAGTGGCAGCTCTAGCCGCCCAGTTCCTGGTGTTTCGAATAAAGAATGGCGCTTTCTCGTTGTGCTTCGAGCACAGTGTGGCTGACGAAGACCCGGGAAGTATTAGTACTGCACAAAAGAACGAAGTTGCTTTGTCCAAAGTTTTGCCACGTCGGTGTACCAACGTTGTTCTTATACTCTGGAAGAGCAGAGAGCAGCAAAGTGGGTCTCTAGCGCACCACTTTCAGAAGCACCAAACTGGTATTCGGACCGCTTCGTGTGGTAGAATTGTACTCGTCACAACTCCGTCTCTCGGCTCTCGAGTGGATCCAGATGACTCAAGAGGGTCGGAACTCGCAGAGACTGTCGTATTCTGGCTGCTGCATCTTCAAGTTGATTTCGTATACTACGTCGCAGTACTTTGCTGGCAATCAGGAGCATCTCACTAATACCAACGAGGAGAGCAGGCATAGGTAACTCAGATTCCGGTTCTAGGCTGCGGTACCAACTTCTTCTTATTTTGCTTCTTCTTCTTGTTGTTGTTGTTGAAGCATGCGCAGGTACAGCTTGAATCAAATGATCCGTCGCCATCAGTCAAGGCTTTTCAGAGTAAAACTGATCTTGGATTTTTGTTAATACTACAGTACCACCACCTTTGAACCAAATAACTGATCTCAACAGACCTCGTTAAATAGAATTATTTCATAATTTCATGATAGAAGTGTCCAATTCATCGGATCATTCATGCCATTGACTTGTCCATCATCACCAAAGTGATCCCGTGTTAAATTGTTATGAATGATAAAGAGTCCGAATGCTCTTCACCCGGTCGATACTTGTTGCCACCGCTTACCATCCCCAGCCCCAGCCACCCCACCGACGACCCCAGCCTCCGCCCCAGCCTCCTCCCCAGCCGCCGCAGCCGATGCCCATTCCACCCCAAGGGCCCCAGCCTCCTCCCCAGCCTCCGCACTGCTCCTTCTTGGTTCCAGTCGGAGTGTTCGCAGCTCCAGCACCAGCAGCAGGTGCCACCTCGGCCGGCTTGTCCACCGAGCGCAACGCAGGTTGGTCAGCAGCAGAAACGCCCGCGACAGCGACGGCAGCGACGACGGCGAGAGCAGAGAGCTTCATGGTCTTGACAATGATGCGCTTGTTCTCGTCCGGGCAAGTTGCGTTGTGGTGAATCGGAGACCGAGCTGCAAGTACTGTAGTCCACAACTTGGTCGACTTTCCTGGAGGTTTCTCATGGATCGACGACTTCCATCCCATTAGCTTGCCAACCGCGAAGTGCTTCACTCTCCAATGAATAAATCCCCGCCAAATCCTCGAAAGTATCTGGATCCACACAAGATATTTAGCGAAAGTAAGCGTATACTTTTGTCGGTTCTCTCTACTAACTGCCACGGATGGGGAAGGAAGCCTAGCGCAACTTACTTCCACGCCGTCTGCAGCGCCTTGCGTTGCGCCAGCGCCTTGGTGACGAAGGTGGCCCCCAGGAAGGCCAGGCACAGCAGGATGAGCATCTCGTGGTTGAAGTCGGACGGCAGCAGGTCGAACGACTTGGCGGGCGTCATGCGCACGTAGAACATGTCGAGGCCGTGGGCGAACACGAGCGTCGTCGACTCGAGCTCCGCCGCGGCCGTGCTGATGGACTGGAGATTCTCCACCGTCTGGTTGTACGTGAGCATGGCCTGCGGTCGGTTGTACACGGGCACGAGCGGCGAGTACATCATCAGGCCCTCCGCCTGCTCCTCCGGGGTGAGCGGCTTCTCCGGCTGGCGCGGGTCGATGAAGTTGCGAACCAACTTGAAGATCTGGCCGGTCTCCATGCCCACCAGGACCGACTGGGGAGTGATGCCGTGAGCCGTCACGGTGACACCCAACGACTGCGCAGATAATATAGAACCGCCAAGTAAGAATCAAAGCAATAAAGACAATAGGTTACATGAATCCTGGGGCGTACCGTGATCTTGGTGGGGTAGATGAAGCTCTTCTGCAGCACGAACGGCGCCTTCGAGTCGAACGACGAGCGCGAGTCGGTCCACGAGGGGCGCTTCCACGGGTTCAGCGAGTGCATGCCCACCGCGCCGTCGAACAGCGACAGCGACACCATCTCGGTGCGCTTCTCCTTCGAGTTCCAGAACGAGTACACGAGCCAGTTCTCGCTCTGCACCATGCGGACAGGGCCCGTGGCATGCGAGTGGCGCGCGCGGTGGATGATGCGGCCAGCAACTGAGTCAATGAGACTTACGTGGAGGATGGACGTCGGCTCGTTGTCGCCCTCAGCAGGCTCCGTAGCGATCGTAGCAAGTCCGAACAGGTTCGGGTTCAGGTACTTGATCAGCAGCGAATCGTCACCGGTAATCGTCACCGCCGAGTCCACGACAGTGTGGTCGTGGTGGTGCGATGTAGCGATGACCTGCTGTTCACGGGGCAGCACAACAGACCACACTTCGCGAGCACGATAGTCCACCTTCTCAGCGTCGCCCTCGTTCTCAATGACGTAGCCACGGAGCACCTTGGCGCTTTCATCATACCGGTAGAAGTAGAAGTGCTCCAGCTCCGGGTGAGAAAAGTCAGCAGTCTCCATCGGGTAAAGCGCCACCTTCAGCGAGTCCTCTGAGATCACAGCCACAGTACGGCGCGCCGTCGGCTCCTCGTCGGTCGTGAGGTGCTTCCGCTTAGGCAGCACAACCACCCACGAGGCACCGGTCGCCGCTCCAGCACTGGCAGCATCCAGCTTGTGGCCATCGTCACCATCAAGCCACACGAGATCCGTGGAGTTCGAAACGAGCAGCAGCTCAGCACCCGATCCAAGGGCCGGGTGGTCACGAGTCACGAAGAGCTGGTACTCGGGGCCCACGAACGCAGACCACGCCACAGTGCTGGCTTCCGCGCGGATGGCAAACAGCTTGCCGCTGTCCGTGAGCACCATGATGTACTTGGAGAAGCCGAACAAGTGCGCGTTAGGCGGCTCCTTGCGTGCAGCACGGGACCGGTCAACACCACGCTGGCGAGTGCTCTCGTCAAACAGAGACGAGAACGACATGATCTTCTCAACCAGGTGCTGCAAACGCTTGATTTCAAGCTCCACCTCCTCCATAAACGAAGGGATGCGCTTGAGAGCCTGCTTCTCGATCTCCGTCTCCGCCGGAGTGATCCAACGCACGCGCTTGATGTTGGCCAGAGCCTCTTCACGCACCCACTGGACGTTACCATTGGTAGCAGCATCGGCTTCCTCCTCGTTGGACGTCATGATCAATGCGTCATCCTTCAGCACCAGCACAGCACGGCAGCTCGGCACCGAGTCCTTCTTCGTGTTGGGGCATCCAACGAACGCGCGCGAGACGTCGCCACCGAACGCAGCCAGGTCGAGCTCAGCTTCCCACGAGACCGGGGGCAGACTCTCACCCCACGAGTACGACGAAATCTCCGCCACCTTTCCACTGCCCTTCGCAACGGCGTGAAATAGCACCGAATCGTCCGTGACCGACTCCATGAGAGCGCCTTCAGCAGCCACCACAGCAGCCACCTCCACCTTCAACGCGCTCGTAATCTTGAGGATCGCACGCTTGCCAGAGGCCAACACGAGCACCAGCGAGTTCGAGATGGCCGCATCAATAGCCACCACCTTGTCGCCTTCCAGCTCCAGCGAGCTCAGCGCGATCTCCGTCGTGTCGTCCTTGTTCTCCAGTCCCTGCAGCAGCAGCTGGTCCTTCGTGAGCGTGACAGCGGCCGTCTTGCCCTGGTCCGTGTCGCGACGCAGCACCGTCGTGGCCTGCACGTCGCCCTTGTCGCTCTGCTTGATCTCCGGGCGGGTGAAGTGGTTCACCACGCGACCCGTGGCGAGATCCACCTGCAGCATGTGGCTGCCCGCCATCGCGAACAGCGCAGCGTTGTCCGAGCCCACCTGCCACGACAGCTCGGCCGCCTCCACGGCCGCCTGGGTGAAGCCCTCGGGAAGCGTCTGCACCTTCACCTGTCCATTCTTGACACTGACCATGGCCACGCTGGCCGCAGTGAGCACCACCGAGTGGTCTCCGTCCAGCGAGAAGAGCCCCCCAAAGACCGCGTCCTTCACGGCAGAGCCCTCGCTCGTCACTTCGTCCCACAGCAGCACGCCCGAGTTCTGGTCCCAGAGTCGCACATTGCGGCCAGACCTAAAGGGATACACATGAAGCTTGTCAGAGAGATAATTACCCCTCAAGTAGAATAATATATAATTTGTCACGTACCCCGACACCGACAGCAGGCCGTAGTTCGTGAGCTGGATGTCGTCAATAGCGTCCCCTAAACAGTCATATCCAAAAACATGTTCAGCCTCCCGTCCTAAAAATAAAAAAAATATCTTTGACATCCTGCAGGATTCCCGTCCTAACCTTCGGGAAACACGCGGCGCCACTGGATCTCGCCAGTCTTCGAGTCCAGACGCGCCAGCGCCCGCGAGCGCGCGTCCGACGCCACGTACACGGCGCGCGTGTTGCCCCTAGACGCCACAGAGTGCGGCCCGCGGCTCACGGAGCCGCCGAAGGCCACGGCATGCACGCGCCCCACGTTCTGCGCGCTCCAGTCGAACTCGCCCGCCTGATCCGCGTACAGCGCGCGTGTGGTGCCCAGGCAGAGCGCGGCGGCGGCCGCCAGCAGCAGCCTGCGCAGCGTCCCGGCCATCGTCAGAAGTCGAGTTGCTTGACTCCCCCCTCCCTCCTAGGTCCTGGCGAAATGTAATGACGCAGATCGGGGCCACGCGGTGACGGAGGTGACGCGAAGGTGGCAGTTGGGACCACCTTCGAGCGACATGTTAGGTGATGTGGTGGACGTATTATGTGTGACGTGTGACGAGATGGCTACAGTTTCCTGCGAAAGCAAGCGTCCAGTATATGTTTGTGTCACTACCGGCAAACATGCAACGCACGGCGAAGATGCAACGTCGTAAAAAGAAGCTTTCAAGTCAAAATGTAAAAAGGTCATTCACTCGTAAAAAGCCGTAAAAAGTTCAGCCCATACTAAAATCAAGATAACATACCAGTATTTGTAGTAATTTGGCGGTAATGTTGCATCTTCGCCGTGCGTTGCATGTTCGCCGTTATTTACGTAGAGGAGCTCGAGTTCGAGATACTTTCGAGGATTTGGCTGGGATTTATTCATTGGAGAGTGAAGCACTTCAAGTTGAAGCGGTTGACAAGCTAATGAGATGGAAGTCGATCCACGAGAGACCTCCAGGAAAGTCGACCAAGTTGTGGACTACAGTACTTGCAGCTCGGTCTCCGCTTCACCACAACGCAACTTGCCCGGACAAGATCAAGCGCATCATTATCAAGACCATGAAGCTCTCTGCTCTCGCTGTCGTCGCTGCCGTCGCTGTCGCGGGCGTTTCTGCTGCTGACCAACCTGCGTTGCGCTCGGTGGACAAGCCGGCCGAGGTGGCACCTGCTGCTGGTGCTGGAGCTGCGAACACTCCGACTGGAGCCAAGAAAGAGTGTGGTGGCTGGGGAGGAGGCTGGGGCCCTTGGGGTGGAATGGGAATCGGCTGTGGCGGCTGGGGAGGAGGCTGGGGCGGAGGCTGGGGTCGTCCGTGGGGTGGCTGGGGATGGGGATGGTAAGCGGTGACAACAACGACCAGATGAAGCTTCCGCATCTCTCTCAAGCACCGATCCGAGTTTCCATGACCGGCAATGCCCCGATCTCAAGAAGCAGCAAGCATTCGGGCATTTATCTAGTTGAGCTCTAACACGATTTTAACGCGAACATTTTTGCGTTGGTATGAGTTTTACCTTTGATCGAAGGTAAAAGTCTCTTTTTTTACTGCCATAGGAATGTTATTATATAGCTACCCGTACAAGTCAAAAAAGGTATTTGCTCATGATACGAATTTACTACAGTTATAATAAGACTGTCATTATATTGTACTGGCCAACGTTCATAGATACAAGTACACCTTTTTTATAATTGAAGTTTCTCTGGAACTACAGCGGCCTAGACGCCAAACAGCGGCTTGTTGCATCATGATGCATTAACAACATTCATCTGTGATAGCTTTAAACTCGCTCCACACACTCAACTTTCGTAACCTAATATTTTGGAGAAATTATTGCTGTATTTCATTTCGTGAAAAGAATACGAAACAAAAGCTCCAGCCACGTATTCCTAACATCTTTCATTCTACAAGGCGCTTTGGGCATGAAGACCGACGAAGTTTACGAGGGATTGGGGAAAAATGGATGGGGGGGGGGTAATGTTGTAGTTGTTTCTTACTCAAGACTCCGTACGCTAACTGCAGCAACTTTCACACCTCGTGACTCGAGCCTACCTACCTCGCTACAACGAATCCATATCTGAGTCGTGCTCGGTCCCCTCCACAAAGACGTGATCGGCTCCACCTACAGGCGCACCACACTCCGGGCAACTCGTCCGCTCCATCGCCATCCCGCACTCACCGATCGAGTACGAATGCCCATTGACGCATCGGTACCAGTGGCCGGATCCCTGAAATTCCGCTTGCATCGCAGTCTTCACAGCTCTCAGCTCCTCCGTCGACACCTCCTGGTAGAACGTGGCGCTCTTGGCCCGTAGAGTAATACTTGCCAGTTTTCGCTGGAAGCTCTG
This sequence comes from Phytophthora vignae f. sp. vignae, assembly GCA_016169955.1. Classification (NCBI taxonomy): domain Eukaryota; phylum Oomycota; class Peronosporomycetes; order Peronosporales; family Peronosporaceae; genus Phytophthora; species Phytophthora vignae. The sequence continues at coordinate 62,087 of JABJUM010000074.1, read as the reverse complement.
CAGCTCCTGCTCATGCTGCAACCGGAAATCCACATTTCCTTCCAGATCATTCAGTAAAGCGTGCGCCTCAGAGGTGGATTTCCCCACCTCCTTTTCGCGTTGTACTCGCTCTCCCTCAGTCTTCACCGTCTTGCTCAGGGTCTTCTCCGCATGCATCAGTAGAATCCGCACTAATACCAACTTCGCCTCTCGAGCTTGCTGGGAGTACGACCCATTCGTGAACTGCTGCAAGGCAAGTCGGGCGTGTGACTCGGCATTGTGTAGCGTTTTCCGAGCGTTCGGCGACTGCATTTGAGCTGCAAAGAGGTAGTAGTAGCCTGCGAACCGAAACGTCGAGTTGGGTACGGGGAGCGCACTATGGTCGATAGTCACGTCACCGCCTCCTTGACCTCCTTGAGCCTTCGTCAGCAACGCCACACAAGCCTCGAAAACTTCCTGGCACGGCGGAATTCTTACTGCTAAACCAAACGAGCGGATATCACCTTGAAGACTCCTGTCTGGAGTGAGATCACCACGTTCAACTGCAGCATTCACACGCGCTTGCAAAGATGTGAGTTGGTGTTGCGCCCGCGTGATGAATTTCTTCTCTGCAGCATCAATCGCAGCTCGTTTGATGATACGCCCATAACGACGGAGACAACGGATCGGTTTGTTGCAGTTTGGACACTGGGGCATGTCAATATAACCTCCTGGTAGCGCCCCAAGTGGTTCTCCTCGGTTCATGTCGTAATACGAGCTCATCTGAAGAGTGCCATCGAGCGTTTCCATCGTGTAAATCATCGAGCAGCACGGTAACACTAGAACAGGGTCTTCCGACGGATCGATCTCGCCGTACGACTGGAAGAGAATCACGTCGGCCACGCGCTGCTTCACTTCATCATCCCCGCACTCGTGACAGAACTCTTGGCTTGGACAGTCTTCTCCACAGACGCTGGGGCATTGGTGGCCACAACTGAGCGACTTGGAGCATCGACGGTCACACAACTTCCGGTTGCAGGGAGCACCACACGGTAGCGGACAAATATCAACGTGCTCGCAGCCCCAGTTGCAAGATTCGGTGCACGCAGCGCAAGGTTCACTGCAAGGGTGGTTGCAGGAAGCATGTTCACAGCTGAACACGTCACAACTATCTTCACATGGAGGGCAAGGGGCTTTTCCGTGGCAAATTCCACGGCATCTGTGGCAGCACGGCAGCAAACGCTCGCACTCCTTTCGACACGCTCCGTGCTCAGTCGGCTTGATTGGGAAATCTGGTTCCGGTTCTCCCTTTTGAGCCCTGAGGGTCTTTTCAATGCAGCTGCTGCACTTGCGGGAGCACTCGTGACCACAGGGGAGTACTGCGCCACACTTCCGCATGCACTTGACGTCAGTGATGTAGCATGCAGCGCTCTGACTGTGACCGCAGGCGGACATGAGCTTCTCAGCCACCACGTTGCATCTCACATTGGATGGCGACTTGGCCTCAAAGCACCGCGCGTTGCTGTACGTGTGGCCACAGGGTAATTCAATCGAGCCGACCAGCACGTTACACCGGCCACACGGATCACCGCACAGACCGGGACATACATGGCCACATCCATCCTGTAGTCGCGGGCATGGTTGGGTGCAGTAAACAGCTTTGTGGGACGGTTGGCCGACATGACACAACTTCGGACAGGCGTGGCCACAGCGTGGAAGTCGTCGTCCACACGGACGTAGACAACCTCCATCAGGAGCCAGCAACGCGAATGAACTCGGATTCGACGCGACACGCTGGTAGTCAGGATGAAGCTGGCAATGGAGAGGTAGACCATCGCCATAGCAACCGTCGCTCTCCAGTTGATCGAGAATCTGCTGCCAGATCGGTGACTTGGCTCGGAGTAAATCTCCGTGACCCACGAGAATCAGCCCATGCTTCGCTCGGGAAAGAAGCACGTTGATCCGATTCGGAATCTTGAGAAACCCAATCGTTTCGCGCCCCTCGACGTTTGTGCTGCTGCGGACCAAGCTCACCAGAATCACGGTCGCTTCCTCTCCTTGGAAATTGTCAACTGTAGCAGCTCGGATTGAGTCCGACAGATTTTTCTTAGTGGCCCCCAACGCAGTACGACTGTCGCCCCCAGCTGTCTCCATTGCATCGTCATCGTCATCGTCATCGTCATCGTCATCGTCACCGAAAGCGCGTTGAAGTTCTTCTTTATCCAGTTCATTCAGCTCCAGCACAAATTCTCCTTTCAGAGCGGATCGGATCTTCATGAGCTGACCCACGTAAGGAGTCAGGAGCGCGATGTCGCTGCTTTGGTAACCTTGTTGCAGAAGAAACTTCAGCGTCGCGACGATATACTCGACTTCATACTCGTTCGAGTGGGAGCTTGTCGATTTCCCAAACTCATCCAACGCGCTATCCTCCGGCTCGTTGTGGTTCACGAAAAATACGTCCTTGTCCACGCCTAGGAGTGACGGGTACTCCAGCGTCTCGCGTGCATCTCGGACTTCTGGGTAAAACGACATTCGCAACAACTGCGAAATTTGGGGACGCATGCGGTGCTGCTCCGTCAGCATCCAGAACGGTAACCCCGAGCTCGGTGCCACCAAACGCTCAAACAGCGACACATCCAGAGCGTACCGCTTGCCAAGTGAGCTCTCCACGCTCAAATTGTAGTCAGCGATGTGCGGACGGAGCTGCTTGTGGTCACCGATAAGCACTAGCTGCTGACAGGCGGGTGACAGACACGCCATAAGCTGCGCCTCGAGAACTTCTCCAGCTTCTTCACAAATTACAACGGGGGGCGCCACCGCCTCTATTCTCTGTTGGTTTTGGGCCACACCGGTGGTCGTCATGCCGATGATCTGCATCCCCTTGAACACGCCAACGTCGGCTTCCTTTCTTACGGCCTGGAGCTTCGTGAGAGTACTCTTGTAGGCATCCTGGGCTCGTACCAGCTCGCCAATGCACTCGGAGCGAATTGCCTCGGACCATTCGGCAAGAGCAGCATGGCGCTTGGTTGAATCCCACAGCCAGACATTACTTGGTGTATCAAGCATCGGCCCAGCACTGTCATCGTAGCCCTTGATCCAGTAATCCAGAATGTCATTACACCCGGAGACCTCCCAATTGTCGCCAAACATTTCATCTTGCTGTTCGTTGAAATAGTCGTACTCATCAGGGAAGTTTTGCTGTAGAAATGATCTCAGAGATTCCCACGTGGAGCCGTGCTTTTGGGCTTGTAAGGATCGTCGGGCCACAGAGATAGCGCTTGCATGAGCGTCCAGTTGCTGGTACAACAGCTTCAGCTCGTACCGATCGCAAGCTGTGTGGATCGCGTTCAGCTTGTACTGATCCAGTCGAGGCTCCTTGCACTGACCCCCCACGCGTACGAGCTTCGTGATGCCCACATCCAAGAGGTGGCACAGGAACTGGTCCAGCGCGTGATTCGTGTAGCACACGATTAATACGGGCGTGGTCTTCGCCTCCACAATAATCTTCGTCAGTAGCGCGCCGATGAATGATTTGCCTGTGCCAGGCAGACCTTGAATACACGCCACACGGCTGCTCAGAGCTTGCACCAGCGCTTTTGCTTGATCCCGTTCCAGCGTCGAGTGGTTGACCAGCGCAGTCTCAGATTCCTCTCGAGAGGTTTCTTGAGCTGGATAAAGGTGCAATTGTTGTGGATCCTCGTTCCCTTCTCTCGGATGTCGTTGCACCACAGACGTCAAGTCGAACTTGAAGCCAGGCGCCATGCAGTAGAGTGGCGTCTCCATCTGCACAGCCTGGGGTGGGCTCTCGGGTGCTAAGTACTCCAGAAATGGCAGAGTGGCCGGGCGAATCCTTTGCAGTGCACTCAGCACCGGCTGATACCCAAAGAGAAACACCTTGTTGAACTCGATCAGCATCGTGTGATGTGGATCGCCTTTCGTGTCGCTCTGCTGCTGCAGCGACTTGTTGTATTGCCATCGCTCGAGCGTCTCGAAGTTGCTGGTCTCATACGGCTGGAGCGAGATCCTTGCGGTATTGCCCACAAGTTGATCCACGTCTCGCTGAACGATCTCACAAAACACCACTTCGATCTCGCCGCCGACATGCGAGACCATGGCCACCATCCCATTGTACGGCAGGCGCCGCGTTTTCTCCCAAAACTCTCGCCGGGCTTTCTTGTCGCCTTTGACCAGAGACGGGTGTCGGAAACGGACGTCAACGCACAGTCCAATACGCTCTGGACGATGCGCTCTGTCTTGCTCGTTCCGACTGAACGTGTGTTTTAGCATCACCGAGGTGTTGAACGCGTGGTAGACATTGTAATCCACGTCGCCTGCCCGAACTCGCCCCGCAGCAAGGTTCCCATTGCTCTGACGGAGTCGGTGTACGACGTCCTGTACGCACAACCGGATGGCACTGCAAAAGTCCTCGCGATACAGTCGAAAGTGCGTGTCCACCCAGCGATCCGGACCTGGCGGCAACCAGTGGGCGTTCGCGTGGAACGGGAAGTTGCCCGGTAGCGGTGGGGGTTCGCGGGATGAGCACTCCTCTGTGGTAGGCAGCAACTGAATTTTGCTGATGTCGCGATGGTCATTATCGTGACGCGGCCCAACGCTGCCGTCCGCTAGGATGCCTTCTTCAGGAACGCTTACGGTCAATACGTCCCAAACCTCAGACGTTGGGTAGCTCGAATTTAACCCCTCCACTAAATCATTCTCCAGTGCAGCGCCAGTGTCCATAGTTTGGTCGCCACGACGAATCATCTTGTGAAGGCGCGTGATCTCCTCCTTCGTCATCTTGAAGCACAAGGCAGAGTCGAGAGATGAATCGTCGCTTTCTTCCGAGTCGTCTACCCACTTTTTGATCAACGCGTCCAGGTAATTCACCGTCTCTTGGAAGCCATCCTCGTAGATAAAGTCGTTGAATTTGGAGCCCAAGAGATACAGCAACCGGATGAACGGGAGGCACAGTTGTGTGAAGCAGAGCGGCGCGTATCGTCGGCCTTGCGACTCTCGTAGAAAACTGGTATGGGGCAGCGCTCGATCCTCAATACTGTGTCGCTCCACAACCTGCTGCAAGTGCTCCAAATACACGCGGAAGAGCTGAGCGTGTGCAGTACGCACAAACGAGTACACGTAGTTGGCTTCCTCCATGTGCTGGCTGATCATCTCCATGCGGCGCATTGTCAGCATGACCACAAACGGCACCAGACCTCTCTGGAAAGACACGACGTTACGCTGCCTGCCAGCGTCAACAGAGTACTTGAGATCAAGCAGGGCTTGAATGAGAGCAACGCCGCGCCCTTCGGCTTGTCCTAGCTCCCTCAGGAATTGCGGAGCCACGCGATCGTCCGTCAAAGCGTGAAGTCCGGAGTTGACCAAGTTCAGCGCCTGCGTTTGGCTGTCCACGAGCCTTGGACTGCTAAAATCAGGAGGCAGCAGAAAGCCCTTCCACAGCACCTCCAAGCGATCTGGACCCGGCCAAAAGCTCACGAGCGCGTCGGAATGGCCGGAAAAGATCGTGCCCGACCCAAGCTTCTCTGCCAACTGGGCTCGGAACGTCTCTAACGAAAACAGAGTTGTTGCTACAGGCTCGGAAGCTCGTTCACCTCCCCACCGTCCGATGTCTCTGGATGAATTTGTACCAGCAGACCTGCGACTGTGCGAAAACCTGCAGGACGCTCCGTAGCGACATCTCCCGTTGCGGAGGAAGAACTTGCATGGCTGCTGGCGATCAAACATCACGACCTCGACTTGCTCTGTGGACAGAATGTCGTGGACTGAGCGCGGCAATGACTCCGCTCCTTTCTCAGGAGACTTCGAGTGGCAGTTGAGACCGGCAAAATCCTCGTTATTTCTCGATTCCAACGGGAAGCAGAGCCAAAGACTGGGGACGCTCCGTCTTGGGCTGTCGACCTCATCCGCTCGTTGGAACGGAGCAATAAAGAACTACAACGCAGGCTGCGTCGGGGGAAGCGGCACAAGTCACGCGGACGCGGACACCGTCACTGCTGCCGTCACAGGAGCAAGGAAGCACGCGAGCGTGAAGCGCGAACTGCAGCACGCAAGTGGAGCGGCCTTCAACGTCAAATGCTATGCGTTGACCTCCATACAGCCCGGTTCCGGAAGTTCATCGCAGGCGTTGGATCGGCGCTGCCTGGAGCCCCATCGCTATGTCGTTCTCTGCCAGTACTTCGACTCGATGAGCGCGTTCCGGCAGAGTTTTTCCCGGCCGACTACGAGGAGCTGCAGACGTGGACTCACAAGCCGATCAACGAGCTCAGCGTCGTAATGAACTTCAGCTTCGGGATCCGCGCCGGCGACTCGGTCGGCTGCTGCTGCAGAGCCACACTTCAATGTAGCCATCTCTTTCAACCTCTCGTATTTCACACATTTGGTATTTACTATTCTGTATGTTAGTCCTCGAGGGACCAGCATTTTGCTCCAGTATTTTGTCTGGTGACAAGGGGATCGATCCACCGCATCGCCGCCATGAGCTCCGCCCACGACGCCGCCGAGGAGCAGAAGACGTGCGTGCCCTCGATTGGCACGACCTGCAATACGTAATCGCCACTACAGCTCTAACGACGTTCTTCCCCACGCGTGCATTATATTGTATACGCGTCGACAGGCTCGGCAACCAGGAATTCAACGAGAAGAACTTTGACAAGGCTGTCGAGTGCTACTCGGAGGTGCGCCCCAAGCACAACAAACAGCAGGGAAATGCTGCTGCAATACTGGGATACTTAATGCAATGTTATGCATCTGCTCATACATGTAGGCCATCCACCTGGACCCCGAGAACCACGTCTACTACTCGAACCGAAGGTCCGTCAACTGCAGGGCTTGTCAATGCTGCTGCTCTCTCTCTCTGCGCTGCTATTTATTTTACTAACTTTTATTTTTTTTTATTGTGGATAGTGCTGCGTATGGCGCGCTCTTTAAGTGGGAACTGGCCGAGAAGGACGCGCAGGAGTGCGTGAAGCGCAACCCCAAGTTCGCCAAGGGCTACCACCGCCTCGCCAATGCGCAGTCGCAGCTGGGACGCAAGAAGGAGGCCATTGAGACGCTGAAGACGGCGCAGACGACGGCCACCGACCCCGAGAAGGTGCCGGGCATCAAGAAGCTGCTGCGCCAGCTGAACCAGGAGGTGGCGCCCAAGAGCGCGGCCCCGGCGCAGGGCGGCGGCCGCCAGGTACCGATGCATATCGCCAAGGAGCTGCAGGAGCTGCAGCCGCAGTTCCAGAAGATCCAGCGCGAGTTAGAACAGATCGAGGCCAAGCTGGCGGCCTACGCGCGGCAAAAGAAACGCCTGGCACTGGTCGAGCGGGAGGTGGCCGACCTGCCCGAGGGCACCAAGACGTACCGCAGCATCGGCAAGATGTTCCTGCAGACGACCAGCGTTGAGAACGCCGCGAGCATGAAGGGCGAGGACAAGCGCGTGGACGAGCAGGTGTCGTCGCTCGAGGCGCGCAAGAACTACCTCAACCGCCAGAAGCAGTCGGTGCAGGACAACATCACGGAGCTCCTGGCGCAGTGCACGTAACCAGTCGGTCGGTCGGTCTTCACTAGTTCGTTCCTTTTTGGATTGTCGAATGCAATGCAATGCGAGATTGACATTAGTTTGAGTGATCTTTCGTCGATGGCAGTCTGCTGCTGCCAACGACACGACTAATAGATACGAGATCGCGACTCTGCAATGGAATACTGTTGCTCGACCCCAGCTCATGCCTCTTCCTCTTCCTCCTCCGTCGTGAGCTGAGCATGCAAATACCCACCAAAGAGAGCGACGCAAAGACACGCCAGTCAGTACCTCAACACGAACACCTCCACATCTGATCTCGTTGCAACGTACGCGCTTGTTGAGCTCCTCGATGGTCTTGATGAGCTCGGCGTTCTTCTTCTTGAGCTCCTCGTTCTCGGCGCGCAGCGCGTCCACGTCGATGCCCGTGGGGGCGCCCATGAAGCGCTTGACGTAGTCCACGGCGTTCGGGGGCTTGTCCGCCTCCTCGTAAAGTCCCACGAGCACTTTGGTCAGCGCGTCCACCACGCCGCTCTTCTCGAGGTACTTGCGGAACTCCTCCTTCTTCGAGTCGGGCGTCTGGTACGTGGCGGCGCTCATTGGATCGTCTCTTGGAATTGACACGTCAGTCGATGGATACACGCACGAAGCAGCAGCGTAGAGAGAAGCGAGTTTCCTGTGGCCTTGGAGAGCTCGAGAGCGCGTCGGCTGTTGTTGTAGTATCCTGCTCACGACGCGACGCTAAAGCGGACTCGTGCCTCTTCGCGATCATGGTTGCCACTTGGGGGGCTTCAACTAAAATCTCCGAGATACACGATATCTTTAGAACTAAATATGCATAGTTAACAGCGTCGGTAATGATGTAAGTACATACATACAACTTCAGTCTCTTAATACTTTGGACCTGTGCTATCTCATGAATCAGTGTATAAAGCTACATGCAGTGTTGCAGGTTGGTTGCATGTTCGTGACGCGTCTCCGCCCGCTGTCCAATCACCAAGTGCCACGCACGAAGGCGGCTTGTATCGCTAATCGGGCACTTCCGCCCGGACAGCTTGGTGCCCCACCTGGCTCTTCCGGCCTCAATCCGCAGCTTCTGCGCACGTGGCACGGACTCGACCCGAGCTCGGGGGGCACAACAACCTCAGCTCCTCTGCTCTCTCGGCTTCCTACTTACTTAAGTACTCCGCTGCCACTCCGCCTCTTTACACCAGAGGCCCCGGCAGCAAGACGAAGGACCAGAGCGCGCACCGACACGCACTCGGCAGCGCCACCGGCGGCGAGGCAGCGGCGCGCGAACGCAAGCGGGACCGAGCCATGCAGGCGCTCCAGGACGCGCAGCAGCGCTTTAACGACCTCGTAAACAATGACGTACGTAGCAGTACCGGTATCTACCAAGTTTACGCTGCTGCCTTACTAACTAGCCCCTGTGGTTGACGCTGCTGCAGTGGCCCGAGCGGGTGCCCGTGGAGTCGATGGCGGACTACGACCCGACGTACATGAAGGAGGGCTTTTTGCAGAAGAAGGGCCAGCGCCTGAAAGGCTGGAAGCGCCGCTGGTTCGTGTGCGACGGCCGCACGCTGTCCTACTACATCTCGAGGAAGGATCGCAAGCCCAACGCCGTGATCCCGCTCGAGGGCTGCACGGTGCAGGACGGCGGGCTGAGCGAGACGTGGAACTCGCCGCGCATCTACCTGACGGACCCGGCTACGGGCATCATGTACTGCCTGAGCGCTGAGGAGGGCATCGTGGTCACGCAGTGGCTCGACGTGCTGCGCGTGGCCGTGGCGCGCGTCAACAACGGCAACAGCTCCAACGCCAACTCTGCTGCGGCATCGTCGTCGTCTTCAGGCAGCACCAGCAGGGGACGACAGCAAGCCAGGACCCAGACGCAGAGACTCCCATCCTCCTCCGACGATGAGGACAGCCGCGTGCATCTCAAGCGCGCGACGTCCATGGGCCCGCCTCAGCCGCGGACAGTCACGCTCAAGTCGGCGTCGTCCGTGGTCGGGGGATCCAGCGCGGCGCTGGCGGCGAATAGCAATGGCGACGGCAAGCGCGCGACGCGGATCACCTCGGCGCCGTCAGCCGTTAACAGCTCCAGTAGCAGTGCAGCTCAGCCGACGCAGCAGCATCACCGCTCGCACCGTACCAAGACGCAGCGCCTGCCCACGACGATCTCGCTGGAGAACGAGCTCTCGCACGGCCTGGATGTTCTGGAGGCGCTTCTCTGCGGCCACAGTGCTACGGGATCGTCGTCTTCGACCCGGAACCACGTCGTGTTCCGCCCCATTGGCGCGTTGAACGGCGTGCTGCGCAGTATTGGAACAGACTCGGGCTCCGGCAAGCAGTACGCGCGCGCCAGTGTGGTGCTGCCCGTGTCTTCGGAAGTGGCGGCGATTCTGCTGGCGGACCATGGCCGCCGCGCTGAATGGGACCTGCACTTCCCGCAGTCGTCGCACGTTGCAACTTTCGACGACGCGACGGACCTGGTGCATTTGTCGAGTGGCAGTTTTGCTCAGATCCAGCGCACAAAGCCGTTCGTGGCTCCTCATGTGGCTGCTGCGGCGTGCGCGCTGTGCGCGGCTCTCTTTTCGGGTGCGTCGTCGTGGGAGGCCTTGCTGACTGCGATGGTGTACGCTGCAGCTATTGGCGGTATTGCGAGCAGCATCGATTACAGCGCGTTGACGAAGCCCCGAGACCTGGTGCTGCTGCGTCACGTGCGCGAGTCTGCTGCGCCGGATTCGCAGGACTCTGGCGACGACAAGTCCGTGGACGAGATGGGGCAGTCGGTGGTGCTGATCCTCGAGAAGTCGGTGGTGAACGAGCTCAAGCCGGTCACCTCGGGTGCTGTGCGCGCACACGTCGGATTGAGCGGCTGGTTGCTGGAGCCGGTGGATTCCGGTCACGCTACGCTGGCTACGTATATTACCGACCTGGATATGAAGGGGTGGCTTTCGCCTACGACGCGCCAGAGCTTCTTACTCTCAAGGCTTGACTGTGTGTCCGTGCTGAGTGAATACGTAAACCAAGCCCAGCTTTGCGGATCTGAGCTTGGATTCGGTGGCGGTCTGGACGAGGACGGCGAAGGCGAGTACGAGACTCGCAGCGTCGGATACGAAGACACCAGCGAAGGAAGCGGTCTTGGCGAAGCTGCAGATGGGGAATCGTTGGCGATCTTCCATCCGAAGACCTACATGCGCGGCATGAGTCCGCTACCGAGCGGTGGGTTGAAGTTGATTGACAAGGAGGTTGCCAAGAAGCAAAGCGGTGTGGTGAAGGACGTGATTAAGTCTGCAGGAGCCAAGATCCTAGAGGGCAAGTCAGCCGTGAGTCTGTCGCTGCCCGTGCGTATTTTCGAGCCTCGTACGAACTTGGAGCGGGTGTGCGACTTGATGCTGTACGCGCCGACGTTCCTGAACGTCGCCTACGCGCAAAACGATGCGCTGGAACGCTTCAAGTACGTCATGGCCTTCGCCGTGGCCGGTCTGCACCACAGTATCGGACAGCTGAAGCCGTTTAACCCGATTCTGGGCGAGACTTTCCAGTCTACGCTGAACGACGGCACCGACGTGAGCTGCGAACACACGAGCCACCACCCGCCTATCAGTAACTTTCAGTTCACGGGCGACAAGTACTCGATCGCGGGCTTCGTGCTGTGGCACGCCAGCATGAGCGTCAAGTCCAACGCCATGCTCAACACAAACAAGGGCCCGGTGCGCGTCACGTTCCCCGACGCTGAAGGTCTCGCTGGAACGACGATCGAGTACAACCTGCCGTACCTGCAGATCGGTGGTCTCTTGTGGGGAGACCGCACGGTGGATATCATGGGCAACATGATGTTTGACGACAAGAAGAACCACCTGCAGTGTGAGCTGCGCCTGAACCCGGACGCCAAGTCGGGCATGGGCGGCATGTTCTCGAGCTCCAAGACCCCGACCGACTCTCTTCGTGGTGTGATCGTGGACACGTCGGCGTCGCCCCCACGCGAGATCTGCGAAGTCTCCGGTTCTTGGCTGCACGAACTCGTCTTCAGCAACAAGACGTACTGGAGCATCAATAAGCACCAGAGTGGCTACATGGTGCCGTACCCGGAGGACAAGATCCTGGCGTCCGACTCGCGGTTCCGCGAGGACCTGCACTACCTGGCGGCGGGCGACTTGGACGAGTCGCAGGAGTGGAAGGTCAAGCTGGAGGTGCTGCAGCGCGCCGACCGCAAGGCCCGCCTGGAAGGCCGACGCCCCAACCACTGGTCCTACCGCGCAGCTGCCGGCCACTAATAACAAGGAGCGGATGAGTTAGTTGCTTAGACGTATTGACGGCTGGTTTGTTTTGTACTAAACACTCGCCCTGGATAGCATTCTTTTCCACAGTCCTGCTCGTGATTCCAACGTCAAGGAGATGGCACAAGAACTGATCCAGCGCGTGGTTTGTGTAGCACACAATCAACACGGGCGACACTTTTGCCTTGAGAACAACGCGAGTGAGGAGCGAGCCGATGAAAGACTTCCCCGTGCCCGGGAGGCCTTGGGTGCAAGCCACACGGCTGCTCAATGGTCGGACTAGCGCTTTGTCTTGGTCCCCTTCCAGTGTCGAATACTGACTCAAAGCACGTTCGCAGCTCTGGCGAGACTCCTCCCGTAGTGGTCGCAGACACAGTTGCTGTGGCTCCGTGGCTTTGAATAATAGGAAGCAGGTCAAACGTAAACCGAGACTTCAAACGGTACCGAGGTGGCTCCATCGACGTCTCGCTCACCGCTGGCGGAGTCTCCGGCGCCAGATACTCCAACAGCGGGAGCGTCTCCGGCCGAATACTTTGCAGCGCGAGTAGTATAGGAAGATGTTTGCTGTTCACTTCGGACCCGCCTGCAGGATCTCGAGTGTCGTCTGACTGCCGGTCGAGATAATTTCATTTGTGGACGCGTACTATAACGTCTACCCGATCGTCCAGACTTTCACGGTACTGATGCATTCAACGAAGCCAGCGGAACAGCTCGGGGGGACTCTGCATCACAGTGCGATTCCCGCAGCCAGAGCTGACCGGGAAGGACGACACAAACCTTGCCAAGGCGGACAGCGTTGAAACGCGTCGGGAATTATGGAGCAATCCCGGCCGCTTGCTATTCAACGCAACGGTGGCCCTCGTCTTATATACTGGGAGCGAGCTGCAGGTGGTGTTCTGCAAGATCACTGTGCGTGACCTTGATCGCCTTGTCGGCAACACAGCGGAGGTTACTCTGCAACCGTACGAGTCTTGTGACTTCGTGACTCTCGACCGCTGGCAATCCACGGCATTTCTGCATCAAAACCAAGACGGCAGCTACCCCGTGATGTTCCTGGTGGAGTTCAACAAAGTTCTTTACGCCGCGCCGCGTACGAGCCTCAGTCGGAAGTGCGTATCCACCCAACGCCCAGGGCCTGGGGGCAACCAGTGAGCATTTTTGTGGAATGGCAAATTTCCCGGTACCAATGGCGGCAGGTGCGAAAAGCACTCGTCACTTGTAGGCAATAGCTGGATATCGACGATGTCTCTTCGATCGTTATCGTGGCGCGGTCCAACGTGTCCATCGGCCAGTTCGACGTTTCCAGGGATCCCAACCTCCACCACATCCCAAAATTCGTCCATCGTCGAGCTTGAAGCCGACTTCTGCTGCGGTTTTGCTTTCAGTTCACTACTACCGACTTGAATGTTGCGGTCACCGCATTTTATTCAGCCGCGCCACCTCCTCCCTCATGATCTTAAAGCACAAGGAGGAGAGGGCATCCACGCTGTTCACTGCTGTTTTGAACGGTGCCTCGTAAATCACATCCTTGAACGTGTTGCCCATCAAGTACACAAGCCGAATGAAAGGGAGACACAATTGCGTAAAGTCTGCAACCTCCCGTGTTCGGCGTGTGGTAGCGCGGGGTCCTCAAAGCTGTGGCGTTCAACGATCTTTGTAGCTTGAAACACGGTACAAAGTTTCGGGTATGCGGTCCGAAGAAACGAGTACACATAGTTCACTTCATCCTTGTGGAGGCTGATCCGCGCGATACGCCGCATAGTGAGCATGGTCACGAAAGGGACCATCTCCCTCTGGAACGACACCATCTGCCCGCTTCCGTTGAGTATCAGAAGCTCTCGAAGAACCGCAATTCCCCGTCCATCAGTTTTCCCGAGCTCCTTGACGAAAGCACTGGTCGAGCTTTCCCTCGTTAGCGCGTACAACCCAGGTTAACGAAGTTCAACGCTTGAGTCTGGCTGTTCATTGGCCACAGTTCGGCTCGCGTTAGAAAGCTCTTCCATAGTACTTCCAGCTCGTCTTGGCCAGGCGAGAAGCAGACCAACGCGTCAGGGTAACCGGAAGATATCGAGCTCGACATCAACTTCTCAGCTAGTTGTTGCTGGGGCTCCTCCAGCTTGAAAGAAGTCACTACTCTGAGTCTGCCAGTGTGCCCGTGCCTCCATGGTCGTCACTAACCGCGTGCTGCTTGTACTTTCGTCGGCGGCGACGCCGATTGCATGAGAAACCGGCATGACTCTCCATAGCGGCAAGTTCCGTTAAGGAAGTCGACGCATTCTTTCTTCTGGTGTATTGCCTCTATTACCAAACATCCTTCTACTACGTAGCCCTCCCGGTAAAAATCTTACTTTACAAAACGAAACTCTTTGGGGGTAACTGAGTTTCAAAAATGCTGTTCGCCAACAGCACGACCTAAAGAAAAGCTTATCAGCATCAAAGTGTTCCGTGTTAGAATCGTTTTAGAACTCAACTAGAGAATTGCCCGAATGCTAGCAAGCACTGCTTTTTAAGCACTTCAGGGTTCTGGAGAGTGGAAGGAGTTGAGAAAGCTTCACCCGGTCGGTGCTTGTTGTCACCGCTTACCATCCCCAACCCCAGCCACCCCACGGACGGCCCCAGCCTCCGCCCCAGCCTCCTCCCCAGCCGCCACAGCCGATTCCCATTCCACCCCAAGGGCCCCAGCCTCCTCCCCAGCCACCACACTCTTTCTTGGCTCCATTCGCAGCAGCAGCAGCAGGAGCCACCTCGGCCGGCTTGTCCATTGAGCGCAGAGCAGGTTGGTCGGCAGCAGAAACGCTCGCGACAGCGACGGCAGCGACGACGCAGAGTGCAGTGAGCTTCATGGTCTTGACTATGATGCGCTTGTTCTCGTCCAGGCAAGTTGCGTTGTGGACAATTGGAGACCGTAGTCTGCGCGCTTTGGACTTGTCGGCGTTGCTACAACTGGATCGACTTTCCTGGAGATCGCTCATGGATCGACTTCCATCGTGGTAGTTGCCTATCAATGCGCTTCAACTTGAAGTGTTTAGCCCAACGGTTTGCTCGTGGTCAAATCTGCTCGTTTTCCTCGAGAAGATCTCGTGCCATTTCGCCACTCGGTCGTCACGACGCAGAGGACCTCGTTGGACCGTAACAACACGACGTCAACACACCTACATATCATGTCTCCTTCATTCATTCGACCTCTCTCCGCAGGTAGTCGTGCCGTTGAAGACTTCGCACGACCGACTGCATTCCTGTCGCCATGGGCCTTCCACACTCTTAAAAGCTCCACCCCAAGACCTCCACGACACTCCAAGGCAGAAAAGGCAAAAGAAATGCATGAACTCATATAATCTTAGCAGTTTATCTCACACTACGCCGTCTCCAGCGTCTGCCAGTGGGTCCCTCATCGAGACGGAAAACTCACAACATCTGAACCAAACTTCACTGCGTCTAAAAGCCCTTCAACACCATCCTCTCTCTCTCTTTTCCACCACCTCGGTCCGTTCGATCCATCGCGAGGTGGCGGAAACTCTTCATCTTCATCTCTTTCTTCATCTTCCTCTCTCCCTTGTTTCTCGTCTTTTTTCTTCTCGATAGCAGCAGCGAAGCCCTCGTCAGCTTGTCGCGGTCTTCCTTCTCAACGATCGACGTCACTTCTTAGTACTTGGGCGGGTACTGCTGCTGCGGCGGGTACTGCTGAGGCGGGTACTGGTGGTACTCTCCGGGGGGAGGAGCATAACCGGCCGGGGGCGGCGCGTAACCCGGAGGAGGCGGGCCGTAGCCCGGGTGTCCAGGAGGCGGCGGGCCGTAGCCCGGCTGCTGCTGCACCACGACGGGCTGCACGTACACGGGCTGGCCGTTGCGGTACTCGTCCGAGTAGCGGCCGCGGCGGCGGCGATCGTCGCCCGAGTCGGCGGCGGAGGCGCAGCAGGCGCCGCAGAGGGCGCCGCACAGGCAGCACTCGAGCATATCGCACTCGTCCTCCATGGTTCTGAGTCTGGTGTGTAAGTTGTGTGGTGGTGGTGGTCTGAGTCCGCGGCGCTCGCTTGATGTGAGGTCGGGGACTGAAAACGGGAAGTGATGGCGTTGGCGCGGTCTTCCGCTATTACGGTAGGATTTGACTGGAGTTGAGTATGGGGAGGTAGTCAGTTCCCGGCTGCGCAGAGACGCGGCGATGTGTCGGGCTCGAGAGGGATTTCGACCAATGAGCGAGCCGATTAGGGACCGAAGCATCCCCCCTGATGCGGACATGCAATCATCAAGCAAAATCCAGCACGGGCAGGGAAACCAAGGCAAGGCAACAGCAGCAGGAGCAGCTCTGCCATCTTGATGGCAAGAAGGCACTTGTCGTCTGCTTTGCCCGTGCAGAATGGTCCGACGCACGTGGTTATTAATAACAGCGTCGCTGGGTGTCTGCGAAATAATACTCTGGAGTAGCGGGATTTTTGCACCCTTACATACTGTACCGCGTGCGGCGACGGCGATCGTCGTGCATTTCGAGCAAATGTACATTGCTGCCTGCCTCAGGCAAGTCTGCCTTGACGCGCACATATCTCATCGAGCAAAGCGCAGCGTAGCGCTCCAATAATTGAGACCAGCCTTCATCACGCAGCTGAGATCCTCGGCAGTCGCAAAATCCACATCCGCCGGATCCGTTATGGCTACATGGGAATACATGCAACTTCAACACAAATGCGATTGTGGCACACTGTTAAATGCAGCTTACTATCCTACGTACGCAGTTACTTGATGAAGAGGGGCGCGACGCAGGCGTTCTCCCAGCGCACGACGGTCATGATGAGCTCGAGCATCCAGTGGGCCGCGAAGTTCATGGTCCCAGCGCCGATGGAGCCGCCGAACGAGATCTCGCAGCCCGTGAGCATGCCGTCGGCGTCGGGCACGCGCGAGAGCGTCGTCCAGTGGAAGAGGTCGATCCAGGCCTCACCCTCGCCCAGCGCCTGCTGGATGCCCGGCGCCGGGATCGTGCGGAAGCAGACCGTGTAGCCGCTCGCCGTCTGCAGCCGGAAGAGCAGGTAGACTGTGTGGAAGCTGCGCCCCATGGCGCGGTAGTTTGTGTGGCGGCGCACCACGAGCGCGTCGCGGTTCACGACCTGCAGGATCTCGATGTCCAGGCTCACCTTGGACGAGAAAACCACGCGCCGCATGAAGTCGAGGTCCGAGAAGGTGCGCCACGACTCCTCCATGAGCCGCTCGCAGCTCTGGTTCTCGAAGAGCTTGCGGAAGCAGAAGATCTTGGACGCGTCGTCGTCCAGGCGGCGGCGGTCGCTCCAGCCGAAGAGCGACGAGCCCGTCGTGACGAAGTCCTGGCCCGCCTCGAAGCGCGTGATGACGTCGTACGAGTCGCGCATGATGGCGAAGCACGTCGCGTGGGGCAGCGGCTCGAAGTGCGCGTGCGCCACGGCCTGAAGCCGCGGGTCGTTCTCGGCGCCGTCGAACTCGGCGGCCAGCGCCTTGAACGAGTCGCGGAAGAGCTGCTGCACGTGCAGCACCTGGTGCAGCTGCTTCTGCTCCTTGCGCAGCGCCGCCGCCTCGGACGACAGCCGCAGGAACTTGTTGCGCAGCGCCTGTACCTGAGAGGGGTCCAGCAAGACACCGCGCTCGTGCTGCTGGTCGCTGCCTTCCTCGGCGTCGCCGGAGCCCATGGCCGCGAGGCGCAAGTACTCGCGCTCCAGCACCTTGACCTCGTCGCGCATGACCTGGAGCGAGCCCTGGCGGCGCTGCCGCGACTTCTTCTCGATCTCCGAGCGCCGCGCACGCTGCGCACTCGCGTTGGCGCTGGCATCGTCCTTCTCCTTCTTCTTGTTCTTCTTATTGTTGGTGGCCGCGGGCTTGCGCGTCTCGCTAGTCGATTTGTTGGTCGTCGGTGAGAAGCTGTTCAGCAGGTTGTCGATTTCGTTGTCGCGCAGCTCCAGCTGCTGGACCTGCGGTTGCGGCGCCAGGAGCCCCATGGTCCCTCCACCGAAATCGTTTCGTCAGCGGAGACCTGGCCGGGCCTGACTCAGGCGCAAAAGGGCAACGCAACGCTGATCTGGACAAGAGGGCACTTGTCCTCCCTGGGGCGGTTCTCGGTGTTGGGGCATTGCGTCATCGGAAGCGTGCAGGACGGGCACTGATTGGATGAAACATCCGCTGGGATGAGTGAGCCCATGAAGTTGAAGTCGGTGCTGGACGCTGGACGCTCGCAATGCGTTTCGGTTTGACTTACAGTATTCACGCTCAAGCTATTTAGATGTACATGTATCAACATCCACACGCTCAAATGTTCTTGAGGAAGAGCGGCGCCACGCACATGTGCTCCCAGCGCAGCACGGACAAGACGAGCTCGAACAGCCAGTACTTGGACGCGAGGAGCTGCTTGGCGTCGGGGATGTAGCCACCCGTCGAGATCTCGCACCCGGCCGGACGTCCGTGCTCGTCGAACGCCTGGTTGAAGTGGGTCCTGCAAGCACCATAGTCCTGTAAGCTCTTCGTGTAAGGTTTCGCCAGGTATTATGTAGTGGATGTAGGTGGGCCGAACGTACCAGTGGAAGACGTCGTAGTAGAACTCGTGCGGCTCGAGCGCGTCCATGAGCTCGGGCGCTGGGATCGTCCGCATGCACAGCGTGTAGCCCGTGGGCGTCTGTAGTCGGAAGATGAGATTGACCATGACGAAGGTCACCGGCATGTTGGGGACCTTTTGGTCCCGGCGGGCGATGTGGAGGTCGTCGCTGAGCGTCTGAACAACCTGCCAGCGCGTGGTCGTCGACGAGTTGAACGAGAGGTGCGCCATGCTGTCGGGGTGGGTGAAGACGTCCCAGGTTTGCGTCAGCAGGTTCTCGGCGCTCTCGAGCGGGAAGGTCTTGGTGAAACCGTACTGCAGCGCCATGTCCTCGTCCAGTCGGCGGTTGTCCGTCCAGCCCATGAAGCTGGCGCCCGTCGACTCGAAGTATCCGCCGCTGTCGTCGAAGCTCTTAATCTTTTCGTACGTCTCCCGAACCAGCTCGTAGCACTCGACCGGCGAGCGGACTCGCACCGGAGTAGCGAAAGACGAGCTGCGAGGCACGCCAGTGTCCCAGATAACGCCGTCTTCTTCTTCTTCAGCCTCAACAAGAGTTCTCTTGGCCATGGCCTCCGCCGTGCGTTGGAAGACCTCGTGGCTCTCCAACAGCTTGAGCAGCTTCCGTCGATCCTCCTCGAGCGCCTGCGTGACCAGCGACAACTGCGAGTACTGGTGCTGCAACGCTGACTTCCTCGAGCTCGCCACTCTGTCTTCAGCAGTGTCCTCTTGTCGTATAGCGGCCATCTCCTTGTAGACGCTCTCCAGCTGCTTCAGCTCTTGACGCATGCGGCGCAGCACGTTCTGCCGTCTCTGTCTCGACTTCTTCTCAATGGCCGAGCGCCGCGCTCTCTTGGCCTCAGGCGAGTCGTCGTCGAGGCCAATGCTGTCAACACCCTTGGTCTCTCGCGGACTCAGCGT
This sequence comes from Phytophthora vignae f. sp. vignae, assembly GCA_016169955.1. Taxonomy (NCBI): domain Eukaryota; phylum Oomycota; class Peronosporomycetes; order Peronosporales; family Peronosporaceae; genus Phytophthora; species Phytophthora vignae. The sequence continues at coordinate 42,865 of JABJUM010000074.1, read as the reverse complement.
CGTGAGCTCCTCCTGCCACTCCGCCGTCATGGCCTCGAGAGTCGGGGAGACAGCTGCGGACACTTGCAAAGCCGAGGGAGACACCCACGCCACTGGACTCGCATCAGACTGACGCAGCAGACTGACGGCGTCCTCTTCTTGGCTCAAGTCGCTCACTTCATTGACTGGATCCTCCGCGAACGCCTCGAGGAACGCGCGTTGCATAGCGGGGGACAGAGGCGGGAGTGGCTCCAAGTCCAACGGAGCGTGGTCATCGCGCGCGTCCTGCAGCGCGGAGGCCATCGCGGTCTTCCTTCCTTCCCTAGAATATGGGTCAACGATGCCACAATGAAGGTGTTTTTACCCTAATCAAAGGGTCAACTTCCGATCAAATGTCTTTTAAGTATCTGGGGTAACGGTGTGTTTTGCTTGTCATTGCTTAAGTGAGCACGCAACAACGATAAAATGCTGTACTACGTGATAGTGTAGTGCTTCTAATACTGATGGGTAGGCGAGTGAGTGGAGTGGGTGGGTCATATCTGCTTGAGGAACAGCGGCCCGACGCACGCGTTCTCCCAGCGCAGCATGGAGCACACGAGCTCGAACAGCCAGTAGCTCGACTTGAGCTGATTCTGGTCTTCGATCGACCCGGCCGCAACGAGCTCGCAGCCTGCGGGCTCGCCGAGCTCGTCATACACTCGGTTGAAGTGCGTCCTGCAATGTAAAAGCAGCACCAGTCAGATACAGAAGCCACACAAGCCATACAAAGAGGTGTATGGCGGAACGTACCAGTGGAAGAGCTCGTAAAAGTATTCGTGGGGGGACATGGCGGCGTGAATCTCCGGGGCGGGGATGGTCCGCATGCATAATGTGTAACCCGTGGGGGTCTGCAGGCGGAACATGACCTGGATGGAGGCGAACGTCGTCTCGACGGTGGGGATCCTGTGGTCTCTCCGGACGATGAGCAGGTCGTCGTTCAGCTCCTGCAGCACCTCGTAGCGCGTGTCAATGGACCCATCGAAGGACATTTCCCTGAACTTGTGTCCGTCCGAGAAGATCTCCCACGTCTTCATGAGCAGCCCCTCGGCGGTCTCCATGGGGAACCTCTTGGTGAATCCGTACTGCAGCGCGCCCGTCCGCGAGTCGTACTTCCTCTTGTCCGTCCAGCCCATGAAGTTGGCGCCCGTACTCTCAAAGTTTTCGCTCTCGTTGAAGCGCTGGATCTGCTCGTACGACTCGCGCACGAGCGCGTAGCACTCGGCCACGCTCATCTTCTTGAACTCGGCGCCGAAGGACGCGCTGGGCGGCACGCCCGTGTCCCAGACCTTGTGCTTCTTCTTCTCGGCCAAGTCCTCGTCCGACAGGCTGCGCATCGTCTTCTGGAACTCCTCATGCTGCCTGAGCAGCGCCTGCAGCGCCTCCTGGTCCTCCTCGAGCGCGTGCGCGACCAGCGACAGCTCCGAATACTTCTGCTGCAGCTCGTCCATGGCCCCGAAGCCGTCCCAGGCCACGGGCGGCGCGTCTTTGCGCTGAGCCATGGCGGCGTACACGTCTTCAAGCTGCTTGACCTCCTCGCGCATGCGGCGCAGCACGTTCTGCCGCCGCTGGCGCGACTTCTTCTCGATGGCGGAGCGACGCGCGCGCTTGTCCTCGGCCGTCTGCTTCTTCTTGGTCTTGGTCTTGTTTTCGCTCGGGCTCATGGTCTGCGACGTTGGCGCGGGGGCTGGTGAGGGCGAGCAGGCTGCGCGCGGCTTCCGCGTGACGGCGTCGTCGTCGCTGCTGCAGGGCCACGAGTGCGTCATGGACGACGGCGCCTCGAGCTTGATCACGGCGGCGTCCTGGCTCTTCTCAAGCTCCGTCATGTCGGCGAAGGCCTCGGTGAAGGCGCGCTCCATGGTGGGGGACAGCGGCGGCAGCGCCGTGAGCGCCAGCGGCTCCGGCAGCGCGTCCATGACTCGAGCACTCGATAAATTTATGAGTGGCAAATTTGGGTCTTGACGCCGAATCCGGAGGACAACCTACCAAAAACACCCAAGCAAATCGCGTCCTTCTATTTGGGGTGATTCTGGGGGTTGCACCCCCAGACCCCCGCATTAGAAAAACTAACTACTGGACAGGGCAACGGGTCCGTTCGCAGAGGAGCTCGTCGCTGGGCCCGCCTCCGCAAATACCGCGCGGCCCTGCTTCGCGGGCACCCCGCGCGGGTTTGCTATGGCTACGCTCCTCACACCCGCTCACTACCGCCTTCTAATATGGTCGACCTAGCCCTTTAGGAAAGGTGCTCGTGTGCGTTCTTTGGTGTTTTTCGTATTTTGTCAATCCGGAGACTCCGTCTGTCTGACGCCAGAGGGGAAGTGCACGCAGGAATGGGAACGTCAAGTGGTCAAATTTTTACCGGGCGTGACCAATGGATGACCCATTTCCGGGCAGATCCAGAAGGAGGAAACGAATAGTGTACAGTATGGCAGGCGTTTCCGCCGGCTTACTAAGCCGGGCTTAGTCCGTTGAGTCCGTGACCGACTGAGGATTGTATTTCGCTGGTCCGCCGTGGAGCACTAACGTGCGCTCCAATCGGTCGATGAGCTGGATGGGCCCATCGCATTGGCTTTGACTCTTTTTGTTCAGCTGAGAAAGTGGAGCTGCAGTTATCTTTGCAGAGGGTTTTCATGCTTGAGTGCACACACCGGCACGTCGGTCGGAAGAACAACCCGGACTTACTAAAGCCCATCAGACGGTGCGTGGAAAATCGCCAATTCGGGGTCGAGGCGAGTGCTTCAGCCTCAGCTAGCCGCATTTTGCTTCAGTTTGCCTGCACTGAAGTTATATTTGCACGCGCACGAGGAGAAAGACGATTGGGATCCAGCACACAAGCTTATCTGTACGCACTGGCCACTTGGCACTCATCGTACTTATACCTGATGCGTCAAGAGCACCGGGGCTGGCGTGAAGGGCGCACAACTAATGACTGGTGTCAGCTATCGTGTCGTCAACGAAGCGCGTGCCATGAAGAAAGTTAGAGTTCTGCCTGCCTGTGCAATGTTTCCTCCGACACCAATGTGCCGTGCGCATCGATTTTTTGCGCTGCTCAACGCGCACAATGCAAAATGGGACTTTTTTCGCGTGACGAACTTCGAAATTGGGAACATCGCGAGAGTGGGCCATTTTCTGCATACAAAAATCAAGTCATCAGCAGCGCTATCAAATCACACGATTGCTCGCGCGTTGACGCTGCCAACGCCCGCTTCGTGAAGAGGATGCCCAACGCACAAGATTGGACGAGTCAATGTGACCGAGAGGAGTCGTGCTCGTCTTGATCTCAGTGCTGTCACTACCGGAAAAGTCGTATTGATAGAGCACCCGGAATGATAGAGCACTTGTCGAGTTTCTGTCTGGCACATCGGAAGTGAACGTGGACTTGCTATTCTAGTCAGCCCAACTAGCACAAAAAGGCAAAATGACTTGATTTTTGTATGGGAAGATATGAGAAAAAGTACACTAAATCATTTTCAGGTCCACACGATCCTTCAAGAAATACACCCTTAACAAGAAACGATACAGCCATGTGCATGTTTATTAGAAAATTGGTGCTCTATCAATACGACTTTTCCGGTAAAGCGCTCCAACACGTGTGTCCCTGATGCATCCAGCCGCTGAGCCCCGAAGCAGCCACGAAGCCCTGTCTGTCTCCCGACGTCCTCAACGAACGTGTGGCCGCCAACTGCAACCAGAAAACCGAGCGCCGGTGCCAACAGTACTTGTTTGCCAAGCTAATGTACGTAGGGCCTTGTGGTGGTGCAGATAGAGCCGTGGAGTAGCAGTACGGGGAGTTTGAAATTCAAACTGAATCGCAATGCGGCTGGAACTGAAAGGGCAACGTACAATCAATATCCAGGGAGGACTCAATGTTTAAAGAAAATGTTGGCGCTGATTCTTCGTGCAAAATATGTCAAAATTGACATTTAGCGCATGCCCCTGAACACTTGCAGCGAAGTTTTCTTAAAACTTCGCTGCAGATACATCTTCGGCGCCGTAGCCGTAGTTGCTGGAGTATTGCGGTACGGTACTGCAGTACAAAGCAGCGTGAGGGTGAATAATTCTTTTTTTTAATGAGTCAATGACAATCGAATGTAGTGAGTCAACCTTTTGAATACTACTGTATAGAGCAGAGCGGACCCCGCTGACAGGATTGAGAAGTACATTGTATGCAAGCCGAACGCAACCCCTTGATTTTCACGTGAATAATTCTTGCAAAAAAAAAGATAACGGTTAGATTAAAAAAAAAATTCGACGTAGACGGATCGCAATGGCAGCGAACCTGATGCCGAGCTTAAGTCTGCAGAAGAAACAGCGGCGCGATGGTGGTGCTTTCCCAGCGCAACACGCTGCAAACAATCTCGAACAACCAGTAGTTGGACCGAAGTCTGTTCATGTCCGTGATAGACCCAGCCGTCACGAGTTCGCAGCCTGCTGGGTTGTCGTATTCATCGAACAAGCGGTTGCAGTGTGTCCTGCGTCACGAATTAAAAGTTAAAAACCCGCCATGCATCTTCCGCATTAAGGATCAGCACGTACCAGTGAAAGACTTCGAACGAGAACTCGTGGGGCTCCAGCGCACTTTTAATCTCCGGCGACGAGATCGTCCGCACGCAAAATGTGTATCCTGTAGGCGTCTGCAGTCGAAACATGATCTGGACCGATGTAAACGTCATCGGGTACTCTGCCGTTCGGTGGTCTCGACGAATCACAAGGAAATCATCGTTAACCACCTGTAGCACCTCGAAACGAGTCGTTGCAGAACTGTCGAAAGCCAAATTCTCGAGTTCCGGACCGTCTAAGAGCGTGTTCCAGGCCTTGGTGAACACTCGCTCGGTGTTTTCAAACGGGAACTGCTTCGTGAAGCCGTACTGGAAGACCTGCGAGCTCGGGTTGTACTTCCGCTTGTCCGTCCAGCCCATGAAACTCGCACCGGTCGTCTCGTAGTTCTCGCACTCCGTAAACTTTCGGATCTCCTCGTAGGAATCCCGCACCAGCGCACACGCCTCCGCCATTGAAAGCCAGTGATTGGAAAAAATATATTGGTCTATACGCCGGATAAATATTGCAAGCAAAATGCAAGACTGCAGTGCGGTAGCAATACAAAATACCCAATTGCATGTGCCGCGCATATTGCAATACAATATTGCAGCGAAACTCAAAATACTCAACTGTGGTCACTCAGGCGGTTCCTCATTCAGTTCTGTCACCTTGGCTTCTCCAGCACGCCCCTAGCGATTGTCTGCTGTTAATTTCCAGCACCCTGATATCGAACATAGAGGACTCTTGAAAATTCTGTTTTGTGTAAATTATAAAGGAGTATTAGCCATCTGTATATTGCAATCTTATGTGCAGTAACATATAATACATGACAGAGTATTGCAGTGTAAATTGCAGTGAAGCCTTTGATTGCAATACCCAATTGCAATCAAAGGCTTCACTGCAATGCAAGACTGCAATGACGACAAATCACGCAACTCGCTGCCAATATATTTTTTCCAATCACTGTTGAAAGCGGTCGAAATTTCGCTTTGAAGGACGAGCTCGGAGGAATTCCACTGTCCCAAATAGCGAAGGCGTCTTCGGCGCGTCGCTCCTCCGACAAACTCCTCACAGTTCGGTAGAAGCCCTCGCGCTCTTGCAGGAGCTTCTGAAGCGCAGCTTGGTCTTCCTCCAATGCATGAGCCACGAGCGTCAGCTCCGAGTACTTGTGCTGCAGCTCATCAATGGAGGACAAGTTACTGAGAACTCGCCACTGTGGCAAGCCCCCTGCCTCCTTCTTAGCGGCCATGTCGGCGTACACGTTCTCCAAGTGCTTCACCTCCTCTCGCATGCGCTTCAGAACGTTTAGACGTCTCTGTCGCGACTTCTTCTCAATGGCAGATCGTCTCGCACGCTTCGCTTCGGCGAGGTCCTTGAACGAGGCAGGGTCTTTCGTGCTCGGGCTCATGCCTTCATGGTCGGTTGATGTCGTCGGGGGTGGCGTCGCCATCCGGAGGCTGGTCGAAGCGTCGATGTCCTCGCACTTCGGCCAGGTCTGTTCGCCCTCCACCTTGACCACAACCGACGCGTCTTCCAGCTCGGAACAGTCGGCAAAGGCCTCCGAGAACGCGCGCTGCATGGAGGGGGACATCGGGGGGTCCGATGAGCCCAAAGGCTCGTAGTTGGCGCTCAGAATTGTCGGCATAGCGGACACTGGTATTCTGAACTGAGCGAGAAGAGGGGAGAACCAGAGCACGACGTAGGGGACGGTTATTTGCCGTTGAGGACGATGGCATCTGCCCGCTGTTCATTGGCAGGTCAACACTCACGCAGATGGCTTGCCATTCACATGGTGCAACATTTTCCTAATTGGATCATGCCACTAATGGCTTTCTGGGCCAGAAGTACTTAAGCTAAAGTTGGACGGTCCTATCCTTGGGCATTCTTTATCGGAACTCTCTTCTGCGGAACTTCGCGCGTCTTCATCGATGCGAGCGTGTCTACAAATACACAGCCCAGTTATTATTTATTGATGGCCGCGCTATTCTATTCCGTTCTGGTCCACAACGTCGGAATAATCGAATTATTCAGGCGAAAGACTGCATGCAGCGGTGACAATCCCGACTTTTTTTTCTCAATTTTCGCTTGGTAAAAAGAGCTCGATGCAATCCATGGAGCCCGCTCATGTCTGTTTCAACAAGAGTGGGGCGATGCACGCGCTTTCCCATCGAACAACAGTGCACATGAGCTCGAACAACCAGTACCTGGAGGGCATTTGGTGCTGAGTTTTAATCGATCCGGCCATCACAACTTCGCAGCCTAAGACATTGTCGAATTCGTCGTAGAGACGGTTGAAGTCCATCCTGAAAAGAATCACCACAGCAACAGAATGAGTCATTCGGGGACAATGCCGACATTGTGTGGAACAGTGCGCTGCGTACCAGTAAAAAGTGCCTGAGAAGTACTCGTGGGGCTCCAGTGAGCCTTCAATTTCAGGTGCCGGAATGGTGCGCACACAGATTGTGTATCCCTTGGGAGTTTTCATGAAAACATGGAACTGAACAGCGACAAACGTGACGTGAATGTCAGGAACCTTGTGATCTCGACGTACGATGACGAAGTTGTCGTTCAGAGTCTGCAGTACTTCGTGACGGATCTTTATGGTCTTCCCAAAGCCAATGCTCGCCACCAGCGAGGGGTCCAATGACACAGTCCAGCTTTTGTTAAACACTTCTTCGGCGGTCTCCAGCGGGAAGTGCTTGGTGAAGCTGTATTCGAGCGTCTGTGAGTCTGAATTGTACCTGCGCTTGTCCGTCCAGCCCATGAAACTCGCTCCAGTCGTCGCGTAGCCTTCAGATAACTCTGTAAACTGTTGAATCTCTTCATACGCATCTCGCACAAACTCGTATCCTTCCGATTGCGAAAGCGGACGAAACTTCGCTGTGAAGGACGAACTTGGAGGAACCCCACTGTTCCAAACTGCCAGCGAATCTTCAGCTCGCTTCTCCTCCCACATACCTTTCACAGTTCTGTGGAACCACTTGTGCTCTTGCAGTAGCCTGTGAAGAGCGGTCTGGTCCTCCTCCAACGCTTGTGCCACGAGTATCAGCTCCGAGTATTTCCGTTGCAACGCCTCCATGGAGCCAATTCCACTCAAATCGCCGAGACCTTGCCACCGCACCAAGCCCGAAGATTCTTCGTCTTCCTCCTCCTCCTTTCTGGCCGTCAGGTTGGCGTACACAGTCTCCAAATACTTCACTTCTTCTCGCATGCGCTTCACAACGGTTTGTCTTCTCAGTCGTGACTTCTTCTCAATGGCCGAGCGTCTGGCTCGCTTCGCTTCGGCGGGGTTCTTCTTCGGTGGGCTGTGATCGGTTGACACCGACGGGGGTGGAGAGGCGATCAGAAGGCTCGTCGAAGCATCAATGTCCTCGCTGTCCGGCCAGCTGTGTCCCCCTTTCGGCGAAGCATTGAGCTCCGAAGTATCGACGAAGGCTTCGGAGAATGCGCGCTGCATGGAAGGCGACAACGGAGCCTGGAACAGCGCCGCTAGATCGCACACAAGCTCTGTCATTGTCGGAATGACGATTTAGATATCTGGATCCCCCCACGAAGGATGTGTGGTGTCGCTAACTTGTCGTAGTAACGTTAGCCTCTTTCTGGCCCGGATCTTATGACGTGAAGTAGAGGGGGCTCGACTCGAGCTAATGAAAGTGTTTACTGGTGAAAGGGAGAAAGCATCTGGTGTGGAACGACTTGACGCGTGCCCCGTTCGCTTTTTGAATACCGCGAAGATAGCGGAAGTATACATGTACTTACTAAGAGATAAGAACTGGTTGCCAACGCGAAGACATATCGCCCCGCGACGATACTACTGAGCTTAGGTGGACCACTGTGTGCATCCGACAAAGTGTTGAAATCGCTCTACATGTAGGACAACAGGACAATCATCTCATCAATGAGAACGGCGAGTCGACGACATTCGGCATAGTGAATGCGGGTCGTCAAATGTCATATTCCTCGACCGCCAACGTGGTGGGCCTCGGAGTGACACCACATAGGCGTCTAGTTGGAACACAACTAAGAAGAAACAAAATAAACAATTTAGTTAACAGGCACAGTCATCTTGAGCAAAGTTACGACATTAGGGGCGCAGGTGCAATTGTATATTTTATCTACCACAGATTAAAGTCTGTAAACTCGAGTCGGTCATGATCACCGAAACATCGCGTTGAGAAACTTGCCGCCTGTATGTTAGCATACTTCGCCCCGAACTATCGAGTAGGTGTGTCGTACTCTAGGTGAAACGTGGAGTGGACCAGCTCAAATCTGCTGCAGCAAGTGTGCACGTTCTCAGTGTTGGCAATGCACGTGAGTTCGAGCAAATCAGCACCTAGACTACTGAATAGCTGGTGGTTTTCAATGAACCTTACAGTCATGACCTCGCACCATCGCGCATATCGAGGATAGCGTTTATTGAAGTAAACGTTCTCCTAAACAATGCGACTTCGTAGTACAAAATAACTTACACCGTACCCGAAAACATTATTCCCAGACTGTAACTTATGCTAGTCGTTCTGCTTGAATGACTTCGATCATCTTAGATTTGTTTTAGCAGCAGCGGCGCGACGCATGCGTTCTCCCAGCGCAAAACGGAGCACATGATCTCAAACAGCCAATATCGTGACTGCATCTGGTTCTGGTCAAGAACGGAGCCACCCGCAATGATTTCACAACCTGCGGGATTGCCGAATTCGTCGTACAAATGATTAAAGCGCGTCCTGGAGGTTTTTATGGCAACACTGTCAGCGATGTGGATCAGCAAGCAGATACTCATAGCCTTCACGTACCAATGAAGCGCATCGTAAAAGTATTCGTGAGGCTCCATTGCCTGTTGAATTTCGGGGGCTGGAATAGTGCGGCTGCACATTGTAAATCCCGTCGGCGTACGGAGGCGGAAAATAATCTGGACCGAGCCGAACGTGATAGGCATGCTTGGAATCTTGTGATCTCTACGAACAATTATTAAGTTGTCGTTCAATACTTGAAGCACCTCGAACCGAGTGCGAACAGATCGATCGAAGGACATTTCCGCCATCTTGGAGCCATTCGAGAAAATGTGCCAGGTTTTCTCGAGTAGACTCTCGGCGCTTTCAAGAGGGAATCGCTTAGTAAAGCAGAACTGAAGCACTTGGAGTTCACGATCAACCTTCCGCTTGTCAGTCCACCCCATGAAGCTTGCCCCCGTTGTTTCAAAGTGGTCAGCTGCACAAAACCTCTCAATCTCGGTGTACGTCTCGCGAACAATAGCATAGCACTCCTCGGGGGAATGCAGACGGAACTTCACGGAGAAGGACGAACTCGGCGGTATGCCGCTATCCCACAGCGCGTTTTCGTCTTCTCTTTCTTCCGCCAAGCGTCTCAATCTCTCGTGGAAATCTTCGTTGTTACGAAGTACTTCCCGAAGTGCCGCCTGGTCTTCTTCCAGCGCGTGCGCCACCAGCGACAGCTCCGAGTATTTCTTGTGCAGATCTTCCATCGACACTGCTGCCAGTCCACCATTAGAACCAGAGTCTCTGCACCGAGTATCCTTCCTTTTGACAATCTCAGTGTAGACTTTTTCGAGCTGCTTGACCTCCTCTCTCATCCGCTTGAGCATCGCCTGCCTCCTCTGTCTCGACTTCTTCTCAATAGCTGAGCGTCTCGCTCTCTTGGCCTCCGCCGAGTCGTTATAACCTTCAGACGGTGGATCCATCACGGAATCGACGGGGCTCATTCGGCCGATGTCGTCCTGGTGCCGCGGCGCGGTGGGCGGCGGCGTGGCCATCCTCCAACTCGTCGCCTCCGCGTCGCGGACCTTCTGCAGCAAACGCTGCGGAGTCGCTGCGGCCGCTTCGAGCTTGACGACCGCCGCCTCGTCGTACTTGTCCAGCTCGGACAAATCTTCCAGCGCCTCCGAGAAGGCGCGCTCCGTCGTCGGGGACAGCGGCGGGAGCTGTAGCTGATCCATGGACTTGCTGTCGCTCTCCTTAGCACGGCACACAGCAATAGTGACACTGACTCCTCTGCTACACTAATGAGGCAGTAAATCAAGCTTGGGGCTTGCGCACTTCTGGCTTCAAGGTAGAGAGCAGTTATGGCGCAAGTTGCCTTTTCGTCTGAGTCGGACCATGTTCCTTGTAAAGAAGTTGCTCGCAAATGATTTCTTGTAGAGAGGTGAGCCAAACGTACCTGAGATACCCAACAGATCCGCGAGACCATAATGGACCGAGTGATCACCGCCGTGTCGACGCCTACGACGCACGAAGGCGTGACGTCCGCCGTTATTGCGGAGCTCGTGTCTCTCGGCCGCAGCTCTGTGGACCGCTGTCCGCACGCGGACGCGCTCGCGCGCGCTCTGGCCGTCGTCTCGCAGTGCTACAGCGTTCCGGTGCCGTCCAGCGCCGCGTCCGCCATCCAGAAGGCGCTGGCGGACGTCTCGGACCTGCTGCAGCGCCACCGATTGTATGCAAATGACAGCAGCACTTCGGTGGTCTACGCGCCCGAGCAGCGCACAGTGATCGACAGCGGCGTGCGACTCCTGTGGGCGCACGTGACGACGTATCAACTGCATGCGGCGCTCGTGGACCTGGTGCGCACAATCGACTTCATACCGCGCTCGGTGGCCTTCTGGAAGCAGCTGAAGAAGAGGACGGTGCGCGAGATTCTGCAGAGAGGACCCATGCAGTGGCTCATGACGCGGGCGCAGCGGATTACAGTCGGAGAGAGGATCCGCAGCTTGGAGGAGACGCTGGAGGCACACTTGGTACGCCTGTGGACTGAAGTGCGGTAGAAATGTGGAGATAGAGCTGATGAGCTGGATATCTATTGGCGTGTGCATGTGTAGAGGAAGATCGGAATGCTGAAGGAGCTGACGACGAGGTGCTCGGGCACGTTTGAAGACTATGATCAGTTGGCGGAGAGGATGAAGGAGGGCATGACTCTGTTGGAGCTGGTGTACAGCACGAATGGGATCTGTCCGCCTCGTAAGGGACAAGGCGCGTTTAAGTCGCAGGATCCACTGCTCTTCACAGCATTTTACTTCGGTTAGTTGGAAGTGTTTGGGTGCTGAATTGTGGATGTTCACTGACGGAGTGAGTTGATGTTCCGCAGACGAAAACGTCTTCGAGAAGGGCTGCAATGGCATCATGTCGAGTGAAGACGTGGTGAGCTCGTTGCGTCGGGTTGAGCAGAACCTGTCGGTGTTTCGCACAGCGCAGACGCAGTTCTCACGGTGCTTCCAAGCAGCCCTCGCGCCTTGTCGCCCTCCATCCAAGATTCGCCAGCGCTGGCTCCAGGTTACCACGGTGGCGATCTGCCTCACTGCAGGAGGCTTCTGGGTCGTGAATAACCAGGACGAGTTCCGGGCGGGCATCGCTGCCATGCGTGTAGCACTACAGGAGTTCCTGAATGAGCACATGGTGGAGCCACTCCAGGCCATCTTCGGAGAGGTGGTGCTGAATCAAAAGCCCGAGATCCAGGACGCCATGGCGCTGCTGGACACAAAGCAGAGTCTGCGCCGTATGCTGTCCGACTTCGTGAAGGACACGAACCCCAACGTTTCGTCGGCAGAAATGAATCGCATCATGGATGAGGTGGACATGTCCGTGGTGTCCCTGCAGTACGAGAAGCAATTGGCAAGTGCTGTAAGGAACTTGATGACGGGCGACATCGTCCGAATGCTGCTGATCCAGGTGCAGTTCATCAAGAAGGAGCTGATGGTGGCAATGGGTGCGATCGACGAGTTGATGCACGCGAACCAGCTGAACCTGCAGATACTGGCCACGATCCCCACGTTCCTCGCCTTTGGTGGTCTGTACAAACTGGTCACGTCAGCCTTCCACATGATCTACAAGCGCATGAGCGACCGACTGTACTACGACTCGAGCGAGATCGCTGGGTTCCTGCGCAATAACCTGCGGGACATCGAGCGGCTGCTCAACAAGCAGAACCGCGGGTCAGGCGCGAGCGATGAGGCTGTGCTGGGCGTCCGCGATCTCGGCTTCCTTATTCTGTTGCTGCATCAGCTGCGTGATCTCTTTGAGGCCTACCGCACGCTCTTCCAAGAGGAGGAACAAGAGCGTTTCGAAGAAGACCTAGACGATCTCATCGGCGAGGGACTGCTGGTCTCGCAGCAGCTCGCGGTCATTCAGCGCATGTATCACTCGCACCCGTTCCTATACAGCACCAAGCCGAACAAGTCGCGCTGGATTTTGGACTAAAAAGAGCAAAGCGTCTTCTGCGTATTGGCATCCCATCAAACAAATCTAGCTGAGCTGGTAGTCCTGCGGCGAGTAGTACTCGGCGAGCAGACGGTAGATGTACGACGGTTGGTGGGCGCCGGTGTTAGTGATGAAAATCCTCACGCACTCAGGCGGCACGTAGTCGTATGCAGGGTTCAACACCTCCAGCTAAAATAACAGTCACAGTAGAGAAACACAACATGTCAGCGTAAGAGCAATCAGTCACAAAGCACCGGCGCGTAGGAACTCGTACATTGTCGACCGTGTCCTCGTAGTTGTAGATGCTGGACGGAGCCATAAGCTCGCTCAGCACGTCCAGGTCGTGCGCGTACAGGGGCGAGAGCTTGATGAGACCAGCCACGCAGACCACAGGCACCGAGCACTTCTTGGCGGCCAGAGCGATATTCTGCAGACCGGACTGAGCGATAAGACCACCATTGGCGACCACCGCAGCGGCGGGGACCACCACCTTGTTCACACGCGCCATCAAGGCGAACACGGCGCTGTCCGGGATAACTGTAACGTGAATGCCGCTCTCCGCCAAAGCGTGAGCTGTGCGCTGGCCGTTCAGGGACGGCGCAGACTCTACCACGATCACCTTGAACTGACGCTTCTTAGCCGCCGTCTTCAGGAACGCCTCCACCGACAGTGACATGCCGAACGTCAAGATCACCTCACTGTCAAACGAGCAGGAGTGCACCAATGTCAGTATCAAAATAAGACTTAAATCGAACCGAGCAGATCGCCACGTACTCCGAGTGAATGTACTCCATGGCCTGGTCGGCGATGTTCACGTGGAGGCTGTCGATCTCGTCCACAAGCTCCGCAATGCCCTCCATCACAGACTACAACAACATCAACACCAGCAACAGAGTCAGTACTAGTTCCAAGTCTTCATAAGTGCAGGACACTGCACGCACCAGCTTGAGGTCGGCAATGGGGATGGACAAGTCCGTGTCCGTGCCGGGCGTCAGGATGGTGCCGAGCGAGCGCGACAGATTGTTTTTGCGGCTGGACGGGGGCGCCGGCACCTGCGCAGCGGCGGCGCCGTCCGCCGACGACAGCTTGAGGGCGTTCGAGTGCTCCTCGCGGATGATGTACAGAACGCGGCGCACCACGTTACCGATGGCCAGCTCGTGCGCGTGGGCCTTGGTCAGCATGTGGCCGAGCTGCCGGATCTTCTCGAGAATCTCCCCGGCCGTGGACCACTCCACCGTCTCCAGCTACAGCACATACCCGGTGGTTAGCAGCGTATACCTATACACATCATTACCCCACCTGTATACGCACCACTTTGCTCAGCACGCTGGTGGTCATCTTGGCCGTCTCATACGAGCCGCGCAGTTGTCTGATTATACACGTGCACGTGCACACTTGTCAGTAACAGAACGCGCAGGACTGCTATCACAGCCTGTACTGCAGCGGCACGGACCTGCGCTTGAGGCTCAGCAGCAGCTCGTCCACGAGGTCGCGCACGACCGGCCACTCGTCCAGCCACTCCTTGAGCTCCTTGGTGGGCGCCGCCATGGTCTTCCTACTGTAACGTTAAGCTTTCCCTTGTGAAGGCCACCAATGCCAAGAGTGCGGAACAACAAATACTGGACGGGCTTCTATTCGGATGATGCATTTTCACTTGACCCCACTATGCCAAAGAGCATAAGATAGGCTACAGCGCAAGGCAACTATGGTGCTGGGGCTGCTGCTGCGCGACGAGGAGGAGCGGCGGCTGTCGTTCGACTTCGAGATGCTGCTGCCCGAGGACGGCGACGACCGCATGGACGGCGGAGAGCACCGCAGCGGCGCCGTGGTGGGCGTGGGCGGCGCCACGTTCGGCAACCAGGGCGCGAAGAAGGACTTCAAGCGCGGCACAGTCGTGTGCCGCCACTGGCTGCGCGCGCTGTGCATGAAGGGCGACAACTGCGAGTTCCTGCACCAGTACGACATGTCCAAGATGCCCGAGTGCCGCTGGGGCATGGAGTGCCAGGTGCCCGAGTGCCCGTTCCGCCACGTACCCGACGAGGAGCGCGTCGAGTGCGCCTTCTACAAGCAGGGCTTCTGCTCGCACGGCTCCAGCTGCCGCTACCGACACATCAAGCTCGCGCGCGAGGAGTGCCCCGAGACGGCCGACTTCGCGCTGCAGTCCAAGGTGGCGGACGAGGAGAACGTCAAGCGCAGGAAGGCGCAGCCCGTGAACGAGTTCTTCAAGATCGCCATCTGCAAACACTGGGAGAAGATGGGTTCGTGCCCCTTTGGGGACGAGTGCCACTTCGCCCACGGCGAGACGGAGCTGCGGCCGTTCCCCAAGGGCGAGAAGGAGGAGAAGGAGGCGCGTGCAGGTGGACGACATGGAGGTCGGGATCATCATGGACCTGGGGGGTCTGGTGGACCTGGGTTCAATGCACCGCCGGAGCGACACAATCAGCCACCGCCCGGGCCGCAGCTGCCTGACGACGGCAAGATGGCCAAGTTCTTCTTGGTGCACTCGGCGAGCTACTTGAATCTGGCGCATTCCGTGCATCACGGACGCTGGGCCGTGCCCTCATCGGCGCTGCAGCAGATCAAGGTGGCGTCCGAGACGTCTGATGAGGTCTTTTTGTTCTTCGCGGTGGGACCGAGTAAGCATTATCAAGGTGTGGCAAAGTTGGTGAATGGTGCGATGGCGAATATCGACACGTCGGCCGGAGAGGACCTGGCGTCTGGGGTCGTGCCCTATGAAGCGGACGGCAAGACGGAGTGGGCAGGCGCGTTCGGTGTCGAGTGGCTGCGCATTTGCGAGTGCCCATGGGAACGACTCGCCCAGTTTGAGAATAAGCATCTTGCTGTTCCTGAGTGGTACGAGATGGGTGGTGCTGTGATTTTCTAGTTGGAGTGTGGACTATTGACGTTATGCTTTGCTTGTTTTGTTTTGCAGCTCGAACGGACATGAGCTGGATGCGGAAACAGGCCACGCCCTCGTGCGCCTGCTGTATAACCAGCCTCAGATTCAGCTGCACTACCGGTCCGTGGAGGATGAACCGAAACTTGCAGGAGGTGCGGAGGAGCTAGCAACTCGGCGACGGGAAGCAGCGGAAAGTTTGCTCGGGGCTCCTGGGGCACCACCAGGATTCGGAGGACCAGCACCGAGATGGAAACCGAGTGGGCCCGGATTCGTGTTCTCGTGCACTACTCAAATGATCGACGAGTGCTTTGGGCGCATGCTATTTGGACTGGAAAAGGAACAGGAAGCGCTGGCCCAGCAGCACGTGACTCCTGGTACCCCGCTGTTTTTGCTGAACATGTCGGACCAGCACATCCTGGGCGTCTTTGAAGCTGTTTCTCCAGCCATCGTGAATATGATGCCAGGCGCATTTTGTCACGGACCGAACATGCCGTCGCCATTCCCGGTTCAAGCGCGATTTAACGTGGTGCTTCAAGCTCCGGCATTGCCTGCGTCGGACCCCCAGGTGAAGCAAGCGCTTGGTGATGACGGAATTGCTGTTGGCCCGCTTTCGATGCAAGTGACGCAGCGACTGGTCGATGTGTTTGCTGAGCGCGGCGGCGGTGGGTTTCCTCCCAACGGACCGCCTATGGGCCGCGGAGGACCCGAGCGCCCGTTCCGAGGAAAGCCTGGAGCAGGCGGGCCTGGCGGTAGACCCCACGACGGACCCAAAGACCCGAATGAGCCAGCGTTCTTGGAGAAACTTGTCGTGGGCATCGAAAACGACAGTGATTTTGGTGTCACGCGCCGTATCATCGGCCCTGCTGGTTCGAACATGAAGCGCATCAGCGTAGAAGCCGGAGGAAATGCCAAGATCCGTGTGCGAGGGCGTGGCTCTGGGTCGAAGGAAGGAGGCCCCGAAGATGCTGATGAACCGTTGATGATCTTGGTATCAGCAGAGAACGAGCGCAGCTTCCGCATTGCGTGCTCACTCACGAGTGAGCTGCTTGGTTCTATTCACCGCGATTACCAAATGTTCCAGCAACGTGGCTTCCGCGGTGGTGGTGGTGGCGGCGGAGGTTATGGCCGAGGTCGTGGCCATCACTAAGTGAGTTAGTAACGAACGAATCGCCTGCCGCGCGCAGAATGAATTCAATAGCATCGCAACAAAGCCAACCAAAAGCAACAAACATAACCTCGCTCAAATCCTGGTTTATTTACGTGGAACGTCTCGTTGCCTCTATTGTGCCTAGCTCACAATACGCGCTTCGACGGCAGCACGTTCGAGATGGACTGCGCGTACGACATGAGACGCTTGACGGACGTGAGGTACTTGCGCTGAGACTCGTTGTTCATGACGTGTGCCTGCTTGTTCGAGTTAATCTTCTCACGGCCCGTGCGCTCGTGGATACCCACCATCGTCACACCAATGGGCCACGCCGCGTTGCCGATGGCCAGCTTAATGTACGCGTCGTTGGCCATCACGAACTCGCCCTGGCGACAGAATTTCACGATGGACACGAGGTTGGGCAGGATGTCGGACGGCACCTGGCGCTGCTTGCACAGCTTGAACAGCGGTCGGATGTAGTCCTTGCACTGCTTCATGGTCTTGACGGCGATCTTGCCCTGCGCCGTGCGCTTCACGTGGTCCGGTCTGTCTGCCAGGTCCTTCTCCCACCGCTGCAGCATGCCCTTGAAGAACCTGTAGACCATCTTGTCTGCGTCCTTCTCCTCCTCCTCCTGTGCATCTTCGTCGCTCTTTTGCTTCTTGCTGCTGTCACCATTGCCGTCCTCTCCAGCCTCGAATTCCTCGGCGTCCTCCGCTGCGTCGGCCGCTGTGTCCATCTGCTCTCTCGAGTCCCCGCCGTCGCCACCCACGAAGCGGTTGCGGATGTCGTGGCCCGCTCCCAGCTCGTCCTCGTGCTTCGTGGCGGCGTCGATCTCCACGCGACGCAGCCGCGCCATGCGGTCCCTCATGCTCTCGCCGAAGAGCGTGATGGGCTGGCCCAGCTCGCGAAGGCGACGGCGCAGATCGGGCCACGACAGGACGGCCTCGGACTCCTCTTCTTCCTGTTTACTTGTCTCTGTGCGGCCTGCGTCTTGGCTACTCTTCTGGGCGGTGGCCGGGTCCTCCTCATTGTCTTGGCTGCGCTCCAGCTTGCGCTTCTTGTTGGTGGGCGAAGACTCCTTCTCCTGACTCCGCTTCTTCTCGTTCTTCTTCTGCTCTTCTTCCTCCTCCAGCAGCGACTCGACCTCGGCACGGCGCAAATATTTCTCCTTCTTGACCTGCTTCTTCTCCTGCACCGCCGAGACCTCCCGCTTCTTGGCGGCCATCACCCGCATCAACGCCTCCATGCTTGCCCACAAGAGCTCTTTAACCTACCGGTACTGATTGTCTAAACCCGGAGTGAAAATCATATTTTATGTAGCTCACACAACGTTCATCATCGTATATCCGTTTTTTTACAACGGATCTTGAACCGACGTTGAAGCGGACGCTCAGTGCTCGAGTCGGCCAGGATGATGATGTCTCTGCTGGAGAAGGAGGCGCGCGACCCCGTGGAGGTTCTGCGCGTCAAGGTCAAGGACTCGACGTCCACCTCGCTGCTCAACTCGCAGCTGGTACCGGGCCTAAATCCTAAGGAAATGCACTAAAAAAGCTTCAGCATGTTCACCTAAGAAACGTTATAATGCTGCTCGCAGCTGCAAGAGATCAAGAGCGACTATGCGGCCAAGCAGGACAGCACCAAGGGCCAGCTGGACGGCTTCGTGCAGGCCCAAGTGGACGAGATCGAGCGCGCCAGCGCCTTGCTGGAGCTCGAGACGCCCGTGCGGCAGATCGTCAAGAACCTGGAGGACCTGGGGCACAACTGCCGCCGCATGAACGAGGAGCTCGGGGAGAAGAAGATCTCGTCCTCGGGCGTTAGCATCGCGAGGCGCAACTTGAAGGAGCTGGAGCATCAGATGGTCTTCTACGAGGAGCTGCCGAGGAAGGTGCAGGCGCTGCACGACGCCCTCGACGGAGGACTCATGGGCTTCGTGGACGTCTACCTGAAGTGGCAGGAGATCGACGACTGGAGACAGAAAATGCTGCACGAGGTGCGCTGCGGTAGCAACTGTTAGTAAGTATCCTGGTGATACTCAACATTTATTTGTCTGTGGTGTATAGTTGAGTGTTGCTGCAGTTGAGAAGAGCGACGAGCTTGGTAACAGGTAAGGGTTTTTTTGCGTGTACAGTGTGTTGTGCTATGGCGTAAACATAACTCATCCAACGATGCGTTTACTTCGTTCAGCAAGGCCCAAGCGCGAATTATGGCGTCGATGGGGTCCAGGCTGAGCGCCATTGAAAGCGTGCAGAACCGCATTTATGCCGAGGTCTGGGGCTGTCTGCACCACTGCGTGGAGATCGCTCAGTTCGGGAAGCAGAGGCTGCTGGATGCGTTCCAGGTGCTGGATCTCATGGAGGCGAGACGACAGCGCTTTGCCGACTCGAAGAGGGAGATGTATCTGGACAATCAGCTGAAGCCGGTTGCCGAGTTCAACACGGCCATTCGAGAGAGATGCAAGACCGAAGTCACGTCGTTTCTTGCTAAACGTATCGAGGGGATATTCCGCACGGCTGAAACTGAAGCAGAGGCTGAGAAGAAGGATTTGTTCACCCCAGTGCTTGAAGCGGCAACGCAATTGATGATGGATCTGGAGATCGTCCAGTCCGACGTGGCGCCGTGCTTCCCCACTGAGATCGACGTTATCCACTTGTTCACGGTTACGTACAACGCGCAGCTCGAGTATGAAATAACAAAGCTGAGCGCAAGACCTGACGTTGGAATTGCTCAGCGCCTCCAGATCGTCCAGTGGATCGACTACTACAACACGGAAATCATCAAGTACAAGCACTCGCGCGCTTCCATCGTCTTGGATAGAACTTCCCAGGAGCTCATGAAGGCGTACCTCGACGAAATCAAAGTCCAGATCCACACGTGGGTTACCAATATCTGGAAACGCGAGGAGGAGTGCATCGTTGGTCCACAGGGAGAGTTGCAGTCAACTCGTCCGAATGACATTGTGAATATTCTCAAGTCGCAGATTTCCATCGCCCAGGAATGGCTGAGTGGGCGGCTAGTTGGGTGTGTAGTGGCGACGTGCTTGCAAGTCCTCATGGAGGAGTTGAAGATTCGCTACGATAGTATCGCTGGCAAACTTGAGACTGTGGACGCTGAGATGCTCTGCTCCTTCATCAACGACGCAGAGATCCTTCAGGTACGCTCGCTAGGTATACATTCTTTGGTTTGGGAGAGAAGGCTAAGCTGAGTTCTTTGTTCCGATGCAGGCGAAATGTCCCGAATTGGTAGAGGAAATCTCGTTTGCTGAGACGGATTCGGAAGAGAAAGAAGCTTTCGACACGTTCATGGGAGACAGTTTGGACACCACGTCAACTGATATCGTTGCGTTTGCCACGAACGCCTGCGATTTAATTGTGAGCAAGATTTTTCACGAAGTGGAGCAGGTAAATCTCCAAGATTGCACAAATTTGATCGTAGATTGATACTCACGATCTGCATTGGAATTTTTGCAGGACACTACCAAGTTGTGGTTTTCAAAGAAGTGGGATGAAGGCGCGCCTGTAGTGGAGCCACTGCTGGCCACCCTCGACGATTACTACCCGGACCTGAAAAAGTGGATCTTTGGCTCGTTCTTCTTCTCCAAGGTCGTCCGTCAATGCCTGAACCAGTGCGGGAAAGAATATTGCGCGCGGTTGCTTCAGCGCACGCATTCCTTCTCCAACCCGGCCAACACTGCTGCTACAGTTGACAACGACTTGCATGTACGTTCACTATCTCTGCGTTCCGAGCTATGCCCTGAGATAGTACTAATATCTCCGCAATCTTCCACCTGTAGAACTTTGTCCAGTTCTTCAACAAGTATAGTGCAGATTTACGACGAACAGGGATCCGTTCCGAGGAGGATATCAGAAGGGAGTTCACCTGCATCCAGGTCATCAGCAGCACCCTGCGAGGTGAAGCGCCACCCGACTCAAACCAGCACGACACGGGCGACATCCTCCGCCATGTTGTCAAGCTGATAAAGACGACCTCTACTCAAGAATCGTCCAAGACAAAGGAGAAACCGGTCAAGGAAGGGAGCGTGAAGAAGAAGCGCTTCGGAGCCATCTCCAAGGGCAAGAAGAGCAAAACCAAGGGTGAGAAGGACAAGGCCGACCCCGCTAAGACCAACGCTGCTGATGATGCGAAGGAGTCGACGTCACGCGGGAGCTCCTTTACCCAGCAAGACGACGACGGGGACAGCTTCACGGTCCAGAAGCTCGACATGGCCGCGTTTTTGGGAAGCTAAGTCATTAGTGAGAGGCTTTGCTTTGTGAGCCTCTTTGATCGAGCTATCGGCCTTCTCATAGCTTTTGCAGCCGCAACTCCAGCTGCAGATAGAGCTCCTTCTCGGTGAATAGATGGATACGCTTGCGCTTCGGGTCCATTGGCTTCTGGTAGAGCTCCAGCACGACTGGCCCGTCCTTGATCTCATCCAGCTCTAGCAGCGCCCAGCAGCGACAGCTCTTTTTGCGCTTCTTGGCCTTGTAGTGGAAGAACTCGAAGGTGATCGCACCTCCATCTAAATGAAATGCAAGCAACAAAGAGTGAGTTTGGTGAGTAACTTGGAGGAACATTCTGCTGCAGAATCAGGGACTTACGATCCTCCAACTTTCTCAAATTCGTGGCAAGTTGGATGTTGGCGTTAAACGTCACGTGACGAGGCTCACTACAGGTCCCTGCTCCAGTTTCCCGGGTCTCCTCCATCGCTTTACCACTGTAGTCTGCGTAGTCCCCTCAAAGCAGCCAACGATCAGTGATATCAATGCCTTCCGACCTACAATATTAATACATGCATCAACTAACTCACCGAATACCGACACGGCCATGGTCGGGTTGACGTACACGCTGGCGTCTTTGAGCCCGATCTTGGTGATGCGGATGTCCAAGTACGTCGCACCGGGGGACCGCAGCACCGCCACTTGAGACGTCGCATCCACCAGCTCCGCTGCACCGCCGTCGTCAATCTCATCGACCTCCTTTTTAACGGACTCACGGGTCTTGGACCTCATGGCTCGAGTGACGTCGAGCGGGAACACCTCGGGCTCGTCCGATAGTGCTCCACGAAGAGCTGCAACACAAACGATTAGACTGACGAGTGACTATACTGTATAGCAAGCAAGGGTCGATAACGGTGATCGCTTCGTACCATCCAGGACGTCCTCCATGTCCTCCTTGGTTGGTTTGCGTTGGCCGTCGACAGAGCTCAGACACTTGGCACGCATCTCCAAAGCCACGACGACCTTCTCAATAACATCCTGCACGAACTTTTGTGTCAGCACAGCAAGACTTTCAGCTATAAAGTACAAACTTGCCTTTTGCGGTGCGGTGAGGTGCTTGCAAACTGGAATCGCCTTCGTGATGCGACCCGCAAGTCTTTCGTTGCACAGAGGAGCGATCCAAATGAGTGCCGAGCTCTAAGACGATCGACCAGACCTCCGTGACATACCGTTCGTAGGCTTCCACGGCCTCGACCACTTGCCCCCACGCATCCGTCTCCACGGCCTGCTGCAAACTCTTGCACCACGCCGCATGCAGCTTCACCACGTCCTCCATCTCGCCTCCTCGCGTAGCGACGCTTTGCCAGTGTCTTCAACAGTCACGCTCGAGTGAAAAAAACGCCGCTGCGTTTCAGGGTCACGATTTCCTTATATTGTCATCCCATAACTAACATGCTAGTGTTATCGTACATCCTACATGATAGTGTTGTGTGTGTTTGATACCTGTTCATCGTCACGGTGATACGCGCTTGGCAATTTGACGGTGCAGTCGCATCCACCGCGCGTGAAGCAATTGTTTGCGGAGGTCTTCTTCGGGAAGAACGTGCAGCAGGAAGTCCACCAGATAGCTGGCGCCTTCGAGTCCGAACGCCACCTCCATGTACTGCATGAAGAACCTCGCTGTGGTGCGGCCCTTGCCGAACTGTCGAGCTTGTCGCTGGAAGAGGTAGAACAGGTTGGGGTTGTGCTGGCAGTCGTCCCAGACGGCGTCCAGGATGGCCGAGTTGAGCGAGTCTGCCAGGTCGAAGTCGAAGGCCAGCGCGAACGCGTCCGTGCCGTCCGCGAGCGTGCGCTCGATCTCCATCATGAAGCGCCGGTCCATCTCGTCCACGCCCTGCCACTTGCGTCGGCGCTGTCGCGTTGTCAGTACCTGCTCTTCGTCGATGTCCAGCGCAATTCCTGGTACGACACGCTCGCGCTCGGCCAGCAGGTAGAACCCGTTGACGCAGACGAGCGTGGGTAGGATGTACCCGCACGCCAAGCTGATGCGGCCGCCCTTGCGAATGGACCGCAGACCAGCGAGCGGTCGAATCTGCTGCTCCGAGCCTTCGTGGTCGTTCGTGATCAGCAGGATAGATAGATCCAACATGGTCGCCAGCAGCACCAGCTCCACCGCGCCCACGCGCAGCTGTCGTCGCGACTTGAACTCGTGCAGCTGCTTCTTGAGATCCACCGCGGACGTGCGGAAGTGCCGCTCCAGCGAGTGCACGTGCAACAATCCATAGTTGGCCAGCGTCTGACGCAGCAGCTCCACGCCCACCAACAGCTGTAAGTGGTCGTTAGCGAGTGCATCCGACGCCTCCCTGAACAACGCTCCGTCCTCCATCCGCGCCTTGGACGTCGTTCCGTTCGTCGGCGGGAACCCCGTGAGCGCGTCGTACAGTCGCTTGTCCAGGTCGTTGTACTGCTGCAGCTTGAAGAGCACGCAATACAGCGCCGTGAGCGCGCCCTCCGGGGGCGCGTACGTCTGCTTGAAGCCGCGCAGCCGCAACATCCTCATCATCTTGCTGTGCGTCACGCGGAAGGGCGAGACGCGACAGGCGCACTCGTACTTGGTGCACATGGCCAAGTTGCGCGCCTTGTCGTCCATGAGATTGGCCTGCAGCTCGTCGAGCCGCGCGTCCTCGCTGCTGCTGCGCGCCGCTGGCCTCGAGGGTCTCCGCTGTCGAATGGACTCGCCGCTGTCGCGCTGCATCTCCTCCTCGAACTCGATGCCCGCGAGCGCGCTGTACTCGCTGCTGTCCACCGTCCCCACGTTGCCGTTCATCCTGGCCTTGGCGTCGTCGTCCCTGTAGTCCAGACACAGCACGCAGCCCTCCAACTGGTTGGGCAGCGCCGTGACTTCCGCACTCGTAAGCCCGGCGTCGAAGTTGCAGAAGCAGCGCAGCACCAGCGGCGCGCGCGGGTCCAGGAACCGCGTGAGTCTCAGGCTGGAGCAGCTCAGCAGCCGCTCCAAGTACTCGTTGAGCTCGGCGCAGCGCTTGGCCAGGAACTTGGCGCTGCGGTGGCGCCGCAGCCACGTGCGTCTCCTGTGCGGCGGCGGCGGCGCCAGCAGCTTCATGTCCTGCGGGAAGGCGTGGCGCAGCTGCGCGTCCAGGCCCTGGAACTCGTGGAACGAGCGGAAGACGCGCCACGACGCCTGCAGCTGCGTGCCGCCGTGCCGCACGCTGCGGAAGACCACGCGCGTGGTCAGCAGGAACTCGGGCTGCGTCATGAGCGAGCTGTCGAACTGCGAGCCGTCCACGCGCACGTGCACCTGCAGCAGCGCCGTCACGTCACGCACGGCCAGACGCATAGACGATGGAGCTGTGCTGTGCTGTATTGAGTTAGCTGGACTACTGTTGGTTGTTGTTCTGGTACGCTACGTTGAGCTTGTGCAGTTCGGCCGTGGGCCACCTGCGCTCGACGCAGCAAATTGGCGACTGGAGTCGGATGGCTCCGTGAGCTACTCTAATCAGAGGATGGACCACCTTCTGAAGCTGAGCTGATTACGTAAATCTGAGACAGCAGGATATGTGTTTTAAGAACTGAATGTGGTATACAAATTGGAAGGTGTAGCCATGTCGGGCTGTACTCGATGTCGCGGGTGCGCCCTTTCATGATGGCTCCAATAACGGCGCGCGGCCATCTCTGCCGTTACAAGCGGGTATCTGCTCGGAAAACTCGCCAAAGCCGCGCCTCAGCACCGGTGCAAGGAGCGACGGCGCCAAACAAATCGACGAGGGACGCGTGCTTCAAAGGCAGCGACGGCCACAGACTCGCGACGCCCGCAATTGCCACCGTTTTGCTCCGCGGGAGCTGCTCGAAAAAGACGCATTGCTACCATGGCATTGCGATTGAGAGAGAGAGAGACTCGATGCTGCCCCCACGAACTTCGTCGACCAGCTTCCGTTGCTGGCACCCACCGTCACGGGTTGCCACATGGTCCTCTTCACACGTCGCACATTGCCAACGCTGCGAGTGGCCCAGGGATGACCAAAATTACTGGCGCCGTCTGCTGCACGCGGCAGCCGACTTCGCGGCGAGCGTCGCGTGCCAGCCGATCTCAGACGCCTCCATGCTCCCGAAACCACCCGTTGGCAACGCAACGTGCGAGGGGCTCCGATAACCACGCTGTCGCCCTTGGGGCTACAAGTTGGAGCTAGGAGAAGAGAGGTCACAGAAGTCATTTTAACATCCGACGACGATGCGATGCGAATTGAACAGTGCTTTGACCAGCGAAGTGGTCGATGCTGCAGAGAGTGAGAATGAGCTGGTACATCGGGCGCTCTATGCCTCGGAGAAGACAAGATGCCGCTAGAAGTTCGACTTCAACGGGGACGGGTATCTTACGAATATTTAGGCAAAAATTACGAGTGTACCCAAATTCTATGATTAGGTTTTATAATGGGCTCATATTCGCAATTTTGTTTTTTGCACGATGGCGAGCCTGTCCGCCAGCGAGACCGAGTTCCTGGTGGGTCCAGCGGCGGGCCTGTCCGGCAAGGCGATGTGGTGTGCTGTCTGACCGTGTGTGTGTGCCTCTCCGTGTCTAACGTGCAGGCGGAGCAGGAGCTCATCGCCATTTTGCCGCACTTCCACCTGCGCGACAACAACGGCATGCTCAACTTCATTAGCGTAAGTGACCAGTACAAGTGCACATAGAAAATGGGTAACTATTGTAACGTTTTGGGTACTTTCTTGTAGGGCGACTTTGGACCGTTCCAGCCGGGTATCACCACGCACGTGCCGCTGTGGCTCGCCATCATGCTCAAGCAGCTCAACAAGTGCCGCATCCTGGCGCCGTCGTGGCTCTCAGTCGGTCAGGATCGACCGCTATACGCAGCTGCTCGAATTTCGGTCTCTGGAAACTTACCCATTTTATTGGTTGTATGGTCCATGCTGTAGACTACTTGACGTCGCGGTTGGAGCGCGAGAAGGCCAGCGACGCATTCGAAGAGCTTCCCTTCCACTACCTGGAAGTGGCGTCCCTGCTGCTGAAGAAGTTGGTGCAAATCTGAACATTTACAGAGGAAATGGGTACGTTTTGAAAAAACTTACCTCCCTTGTGTGTGTGTCCCTGCAGCGCCCCGGAGGACCTGGACCAGGGTGAACACATGCGTTCGCTGCTGGAAGACCTGCAGAATGTGCGCCAGGACAAAATCCGCAACGGTCTGTCCAGAATCGCCGGTGACGTCGTTCAGAGCGGTGGCTCAGCTTCCGTCATTCAGATGAACAACATCTCTGCGCTCGAGATCAATTCGGTTCGCGAGTTCATGATTGGGGTGCGCTAGCTTGACTTCACTGCATCGAAATATTACCCTTTTGCCGACGTATCTACTAACTACTTTGTGTCTTGCGTGCTCCGCAGTCGCTGAACCAATTCTACCGGCTCTCGCAGCTCAACGCGGAAGGTGACCGTAGCAACATTGTTTCTAGCTGGATGGACAGAATCTCACGCTTGCTATTGTGATGTGGGGTTGTAATGCATTTTCAGAGGAGGAGGATCTCTCCCAGTCGCAGTCGCAATCCCAGACCCAGAGCTTCTCGGAGCCGTCATCAGGCATGTTTGTTAGTAGAGCGGTCGTTCGACATCAACGGGGGTTCGCTCTAACCAAAATTGCGTGTTGTGCGAACAGCGGAAAGCCCAGCGGCACGTCGGCTTCGGCGGTTTCGCGGATAGAAGATATCTTCGTTTGTATATCAGTGGTATGCTTTACCCATACACTGTTAGCAGCAATTGTCGCGAGATCTCCAGGGTGCCTATTGCAAGGGTGCCGGTAATATAAACATTCTCGGTTTTGCTCGTGTCCCCGGAAGCAATTTGGTAGCTGCGAAGCCGCAATGAAATGACCGATATTCTTGAACACCTTGAATTGAAGCAATTCGGTGTGTTACGTCTAAGATGAGGAAAGGCATAATCTACAGACAGAAGCAGTCAATCTACAGACCGTCGGACAAAATACAGAAGGGGTAGGTTGGCCTTGGGATTTGCCTCCCCTGTCTACAATGATTTTTTTTAATATCGGATTTGCGGATTCTTTATGGTTTGCCTGCTGTTTCCTTTTTACCGTGTTACCATAACTCGGTAAGCCGGCCGTGTTACCATAACTCGGTAAACCGGCCGTGTTACCATAACTCGGTAAGGCGGTCGTGTTACCATAACTCGGTAAGGCGGTCATGTTACCATAACTCGGCAAGGCGGCCGTGTTGCCATAACTCGGTAAGGCAGCCGTGTTGCCATAACTCGGTATGAGGATTCTCCTCCGGAAATCCGAGTGAAAGGAACTCAAGTTCTTTGTCAAAGCCCATCTGTCTATACGATGGAGTGGGATCGACCCGTGAGGGCCAAAGGGGGTTTTAGGCTGATGCTTTCCTCCTCCGCGCCACAGTAGTGAGCGTGTGTGAAATGAAATATATTGCTTTGCAATCTGCATCCTACCACTGAAGTGTCTTCTCGTCTTGCATCCGCGAGCTCGCACCTAGCGTTCACTAGCGCAAAGCTGTTACTCGGTATGGCGGCCGTGTTACCACAACTCGGTAAGGCGCCGTGCTGCCATAACAAAGCTGTTGCCATGCGTCACCATACCTCGGAAGCTAGACCAGTTAGCTACCGTTCAGGCAGACGAGCGGCGCTAAGAACCCTACTAGTCGCTGACAACACAAACGCAGAGCATGACCGCGTATGCATGTTGCAGTCTCGAATTGGTTGCTGGCGACTGCTAGGAAATTCAAACTGCCCAACTGGGGGTACATATCCCTCCGTCACGTCCGCCCATTTTGCATTGGGGCCAGTGCGGCCCCCTGATGTCCATGGGGTCCAGATATTAACATATAGGGCTCTGGCTGAGCGTACATGTACAACCCATCCAATATATGCGAGAATCTACTGCTGTATGCCGTAATTCTAATAGCGGCGTGCATGGGCTTCATCATTTCATACATGCCCAATCAGATGTAGAACCGCTAACTTCATTTATATTTTCTTATTTTCCGCGGTTCACGCCGATTGCACTCAGGCGAGCTCCGCATCAACCCCGCATACCGTGTATGCTACCTCCATACCGGCGGCTATGGCTGTCGACACCTACAACATCTTGTGTGAGCCCAGCGGTGGTACCTCGGACGATTCATCAACTACGGTTGGTTGCCCTGAACGGTTCAGACCGGTTTCACGTCACTTAAGGCAGCGATCATGCTTTTTGATCCATAGATACTATGAAAACAGGCAGTGCCCACGGGCACGATCGCAAACCTGTTGAAGCTGGCAACAGCCCTTCATCTCGTACTGCATATAGTTCATATCTACTGATATCGTTGACGCTAAAAGTCTTAAGCAGCAGCTCAAGCACGTTGCTGCTGGCTGTCCAGCTTACTGATCATGAGGAAATTTCCTGCGTGCCGACCACACTCAACCTCGTCTTTCTCGATAGTCATCACAACGATAGATGGTAGATGCTGCTGGGTGATGCTGCTGGAGACTAATGAGTACTGTTCTTCTGAGGCCCAGCGCTAAAGATTGTGTTGTGTCCACTTTGTATCCATGGGTATCACCAAGACAATCCCGCGGAACACTAGGTTCCCCCTCGGACGTGACGGATATTAACAATTGACCAGTGTAATGACCTCGACTAACGCCATTACAACGAAGCCAAAAATGCCCAACAAATACGTAAGGCCAGGGCCGTCAACTCGAAGCAGACCAAGGCCCAGTACAACCCCGGCACAAAGCTAAGCGAATAAGGCGGAGAGCAAAGCAACTAAGATGTTTCTTATCGCTGAGCATCCTAAAACACACACACACACACACAAGAGATAAGTTGTTGCTGCCAGGGATTCGACTACATTACAGCCAACCACTATCTCATGAATCTTCCATGCTAGCTGCCTGACTCTTGCGATGCGCCCTGTGTTCTAACAGTGTAAGTTACACGTCTCCGAAGTGCTCATCAGCACCAAGTGGAAGTCGAGGTTTAGCTGGCGAACCTGAGACTGGCTTTTATACATCACCCTACAGTTCTGTCAAGCCACAAATGCATGTTGGGCTGCTCGTCGGTGTGGCTGGCGAAAGCAAACTTCCCCCAGTAAGTGAATGCACGCCTCCGTCAAAGGCAAACTTGGATTAGGGTACATTGTGAACTATTAGCCGGTGCTATTGGGAATATTGTGGGTCAAAACCAATCAAATGTTGTCAAGCTGGTACGTCTGTATTTAGTGGCGCAGTTCTGTATTCATGCACGACCTCTCTGTAGGACCGGTAGTGCCTTCTGTAGGTTGTCGCTCCCCTCTGTAAATTTGCACCACGCTCTGTATTTTTGGAGCACCTTCTGTAGAAATGGTATGTTTATCTGTAGTTTCTACCCGCTCTCGTCTAAGATCAACCACCAGTTGAGAAGCTGTGACAACACCGTCCAGCTGTACAGTACAGTGTATGCCCAACGCAATCGGAAGGCTCACATACGCTTTGCTAGCAGGTTTGTCCTTCTTGTCAAGCGTTTCGACGGGGGCGTGGATGCGAATGCTGCGCTATGAAAATCACTAAGCGACCAAGCGACTTCGGATGAAGTCGCTTGGTCGCTTAGTGATTTTCGGATGCAGCTTCTTGCGCGAATAAATGATAACTCAAGGGATACGCATTTCTTTTCGCTGCGACGGACGCAGCCTAGGAATTACGACGTGACTGTGTTTCGACCAAGAGTGCTAAAAGCGAGCGTGTACGCCATCGAGATCTCCTCAAGAGGTTTTGGTGAAGATTGAATCGTAAACCCAGCAAAGCTCTCTACGTGCTAACACACTACGGAGGTCGGACATGCATGGGGGGGCGCATCAAACACCAACGCGGGGCTTGGGGGCTCAGTTACACTGCCAAGTTCTTACTGACTGCTTCTGAACTAGTCGCACTTGTGTGATCGCGCCTAGGTGCACTGCATCCAGCCACGTTTCCACGGTTGCCGGTTACAACCAAACCAACCCGTGCCACCAGTGGCGACGACGACGCGAACAAGGCTCTTCTTACGGAGGAAGCAAAAATGGCGTCGGTTGTTGTATTTCTTGTCGGCGACAGCTTTCCCTATGAGCTGCGCCCCACGCAGTAGCTGCGTATTTAAACCGTGTGGTCTCTGGGACGAACGCTTACTACTTACTTATCGACTGGTACGCTCTTATGATGCAGGTAGGCTTGGACAAGGTACAGCAGCTTGCTGTGGACGTGGACTGTGGTGACAGGTGCAATCTCAATGCGATGGAGGCTCGCGTCGGCGCTTGCTGCCTGCTTTCCGCTTGTGCGTCTTGCCGTCCTTGGTCTTGAACTTCTTCTTCTTCTTGGGAGGCTCTGGGGTTTTCGTCTCTATCGGTTCCTTCGGCGTCTCGGGCGTATCTGCCTTGGCCTGCTTCTGTAGCTGGGAGTACGGCGTTGGCACCGCCACGGGGTTCACCATCACGACGCCCGGGTTCTTGAGTTGCAGCGCCTCGGCGGCCGCGCGCTCGCGCTCACGCTTATCTTCTTCAGCTGCAGCCACGCAGCACACGCCACAGAGCACGGCGCACACCAAACACCCGCACACATCTTCCGTCTCGCTCATCGGCAGTTGATATGGCAAAATGGGGTGGAGCTCCAATGACAATGGTAATGCGATGCAGAGCAGAGCAGAGCAATGAACTGGATTGAGCCGAGTCGAGATCTGTGCTAGACGGCTGGCGAGTTGGAGAATGGCTCGAGCGCGGCACAAAAAGTGTCAAGCCGCACGCTGCTCAGTCGAAAGCCGGGCCGGGGCCCGCGATATGGTTTTGGAGTCGGTCGAGCGTAACTGCGCAGTGTATGGGCGGCGAGGCATCCCAAAGCCCGGAAGTGCCAGCGGCATGCAACGCGGCGCTCGTCAACGTCAGCGCAGAGTTCAGTGCACGTTGCTGAACTCCTCCGTCCGCGCCGCTTCAAGATCCACCGTTGCGTACTTAACGCGGAAATAAACAATCGGAATTAATAAACTACCAACAGTACCTATTTTTTTTTGTTGCCTTTCATTTCGTTGGCCAGCCATTCCTCTCCTCTTCGGTTAGCACTAGCCTAAACGTTTAGACATGGCAGACGGAGACCTGTGGCGCGACCGCAACAAGGTGTTCGTGGCGGGACTGCCCCCGCACGCGGACGACGATGCGCTCTACGAGAAATTCAAGCCGTTCGGCGAGATGCACCAGTCCAAGGTGGTGTACGACCAGAAGACGGGCCGCTCCAAGGGCTTCGGCTTCGTGACATTCTGCGAGTACTCTAACGCGCTGGATGCGGTGGACCAGCTGAACCAGTCGAAATGGGACAAACGCACCTTAAACGTGCGCTTTTTGCAGCCCAAAAATGGGTCTGGTGCTAACCCGGCAACTGTCTCTAAACGGCCTGCCAAGGTCATCGGCCCGCGCCCCGAGGGCTGCACCACCATCTACGTGGGCAACTTGGCCTATGACATCACGGAAGAGGTGCTGAGGAAGGTTTTTGACAAGTGCGGCAGCATCCGCGCCGTGCGCTTTGCCGAACATATCCAGACGAAGGAGTTTAGAGGTTTTGGGTACGTTCAGTTCCACGAAGAAGGCCCCTGCGAGGCGGCCGTCAAGCTGGACGGCATGGTGGTGATGGGACGACCCATGAACATCGACTACGGCGCCAGGGACGAAGGATACGCGCAGGCGCGCGAGGAGTTGCAGAAGAAGCTGAAAAAGGGTATTTGCCACAAGTTCCAGCAGGGACAGTGTACCCGTGGAGACGCGTGTAAATTCGCCCACGTAATGCAAGACCAAGACGCCGAAGAGCTGGTGCAGCCGGCGGAGCGACCGGTTAGTGGAATTGCCACCCCCGGTGCGTCGTTAGGTGCTGCTGAGGCGAAAACTCCCAAGGCTGAACCCACCCAGGCCACGTCGGACGCACCCGTTTGCATTAACTTCCAAAAGGGCAAGTGCAAACGTGGAGAAGCATGCAAATTCCAGCATTTGTATGGAAATGGAAACGACGAGGAGACCGAAAACAATGAAAATGGGCAAGTTGAAGCAGCTCACGAAGAAGAACAAGCAGAGGAAGAGGTTCCGGAAGAAGAAGAGACGCGCGCGGAGGAGGGAGCGCCAGTGTGTCAAAACTACCAAAAGGGCAAGTGCAAACGTGGCTCGGCGTGTCGATTCCGTCACGTGGCGGCGCCTGCGGGAGGGTACAAGGACCCTGCGGAGGACGAGTGGAAGGCACCCGTTCGAGTGGCGTTACCCGTGGCTGCAGTTGCCGAGGTGGCGGTGTGTCGGAACTTCCAGAATGGCAGGTGCATGCGGGGTGCGTCCTGTCGTTTTGCCCACACGGGTCACGTCGCCCAGAAGGCTCCGGCCAGCGCCGTGGAAGAGGTGAGCGAGTACCAGAAGCGGTTCCAGAGCGTGTGCTACAACTGGCAGCGCGGCGGCTCGTGCGCCCGTGGCGACAACTGCCCGTTCCAGCACGACGGAGCCCTGAAGACGGAAAGCGTGGAGAAGACGCACAAGAAGGAGAAAAAGAGGAAGATCGAAGAGGCAGAAGAAGAAGAAGAAGAAGAAGAGAACGAGAAAAAGAAGAGGAAGAAACACAAGAAGGAGAAGAAGGAAAAGAAGGAGAAAAAACACAAAAAGGAGAAGAAACAAAAGAAGAGCGAGGACGCAGACGAGAGCGATTAGAGAACGTTTACGCGCTGGGATAGCTAGACTGTTAGATTTGTATGCAATGCTAAGTCTCGACCTTTCTTGGACAAGCTTTCGTTCTCTTTAAGTTGCGTACGTTTAATAAGCTGGTGGGGGGATTTTCTTACATCGGACCAACATTGTTCATTTTTCTCTATCTAAGCTGCACCTGCAGAAGTTATCAACAAGGCGATCCTCCTATCGCGCAGCTGGACGGTTGGTGTCTATTGCTCACCACGGGAGCTCCGTCGAAGGGATCGCGGGGTCGGCGTTCAAGAACTTGCCCGTGTCCTCCAGCGAGAGCTTGGCCACCATGTCGGCCATGGCCTTGACCGAGTCGGCGGGCTGGATGACTCCTTGGTGGTTGCTCATGTCCGTGGCTACGTATCCGGGGTTGATGGCCACGACCGTGACTTTGCTCTCGCGCAGGTCCATGGCGAGCGAATGGGTGATCATGTTGAGCGCGGCCTTGGACGTGGTGTAGCCATACTGGCCGCGGAACAACTGGGCGTACTCGTCCTTGTTGCTGGCGATGCTGCCCAGGATCGACGAGATCTGCAGGACGGTTGATGGACTCTCGGCGGTGGCTGCAAGCTTCAGGTTCGGCACGAACGCGCGCGTGACGAGGAACGGACCGACAGCGTTCACCTCGATGGATTTCATGATGTCGTCCTTGGCGACCGTCTCGAAGGACGAGTAGAGACCAACGCCAGCGTTATTGATGAGCAGGTCGATGGGGACTCCTTCCAGCTGGCGAGCCGCCTCGAGCACAGTCGCCTCGTCACCCGCGTCCAAAGTGACGATCTTGAAGGGCGAGAGGGCAGCGAGCTGTGAAGATGTTGGAGAACGAGGGGTTAGACTTCAAAGGGAGAGTGAGAGAGATTGTTGCTGCAGTTTATCGCGCCTACCTTCTCGGTGTTGCTGTTCGCCCGAGCCGTGCCGATGACGTTCCAGCCAGCTTTCACGTAGAACTCGGCGAAGGCGAGACCGATGCCGCGCGTGCTGCCGGTGATGAGAACCGTCTTCTTGGAAGCTGCCATGGTTGGTAGTGGGGAGTTGAGAGAGAGAGGGGGGGGGGGCTTGTCGAGCTTGAAGTGAATTCGAAAA
Source organism: Phytophthora vignae f. sp. vignae (assembly GCA_016169955.1). Taxonomy (NCBI): domain Eukaryota; phylum Oomycota; class Peronosporomycetes; order Peronosporales; family Peronosporaceae; genus Phytophthora; species Phytophthora vignae. The sequence goes on along the minus strand of JABJUM010000074.1, from coordinate 9,027 downwards.
TGAACGACCTCTTGGACTGATGGCATTGAGAATTTCTCTACTCGAGCGTCGATGTACCGTAGATCATCACCGATAGGCATGACTCCCGGGTGTTTGTACTGTACAATGTATTAAATGCGTACAGTACACTACAGTGTACAGGGGAGATCTGTACAATGTATTAAATGCGTACAGTACACTACACTGTACAGTCGTCAGCGTTTAGTACAGCTAGGCCCGACTCTAAACACTACCGCAATCGTTAGCCCCGTTCTCGTAATCACTCGCTTCATGGGGGAATACAGTACTGTACACTGTAACTCATTCCAGAGCTCATTCCGAGTGAGTTATTCCGACAGAGCACATGAAAATCCACTGCTCAAGGGGTTAAGCAATCAAAGAACTGTTTAGTATCGAGTTTTCGAGACTCAGCTCATGTGTGTACCAAGGATAACATGACACCTGTCATCTGGGACCCCCTCTGACAGAGGCTCTGTGTCTGAGGGAGCGTTCACAAGAATGTATGATAGCAGCTCTTTTTAGAATGTTGCTACATGTTGCGAGGCGTGTCATGGCTTGTGTAGAAGGAGCATGATCGAAGTCCTACTTTTTGGTTTACATTTTGGTAGTGGAAGCCCACAAAAGCTTGGAATGCCAATCAAAGTTCGTTTTGCTTCACTATGCAGAGCACAAAACTGCAACAAGCTATACAGTCAGACTAACACTAGCGAATCTCCCACTTATCTTACGTCTGCAGCAGAACCAGCGGCGATATCATCGAGCTTTCCCACCGCAAAACACTACAAACCATCTCGAACAGCCAGTAGTTGGACCTGAGTCGTTCATGATCGCCAATTGACCCGCCATGCACCACCTCGCAGCCTGCAGGGTTATCGTATTGGTCGTACAGCCGATTGAAATGCACCCTGTAGCCACATTCAAGGCAATAAGTCAGTGAAGGGGACAATAGAGATAAATCGCAGCACTTAACACGTACCAATGAAACGTGTCGACCAAGTGTTCATGGGGCTCCAGCATATTTTCGATCTCTGGAGAGGAAATGGTACGTCGACAGAAGGTGTAGCCAGTCGGCGTCTGCAGTCGAAACATCATCTGAATCGAGGTCAGCGTCAGCTGAAGCCTCGACGGTCGGTAGTCTCGGCGGACAATGAACATATCATCGTTCAGCACCTGCAGCACTTGGAGTCGCGTCCGCGTGGAGCTGTCAAAGACCATCTTCTCCAGCTGAGATCCGTTTAGAAACATGGCCCACGTCTTTTTGTTGAACAATTTCTCCACATTCTCAAGCGGGAACTGCTTGGTGAACGCAAACAGCAGCGTCTCCGTGTTGCGGTAGTGCTTGTGCTGGTCCGTCCAGCCCATGAAGCTCGACCTAGTGGACTCCACGATCTCGCACTCGGTGAAGTTCCGAATCTCCTCGTACGTTTTCCGCGCGAACTCATAACACTCGGACGTCGAGAGGTGACGGAACTTGGCTGCAAAGGAGGAACTCGAGGGAATGCCGCTGTCCCAAAGCGCGAACGCGTCCTCAGTTGACATGCTCTTTGTATACCTCTGGTAGAACTCGTGCTCTTGCAGCAGGCGTCGAATCGCCGCTTGATCCTTCTCCAGTTCTTGCGCCACAAGCGTCAGCTCCGAGTACTTCCGCTGCAACTCGTCCACTGAAGCAGCTCGTCTAGGATTTAGGAGACCGTGGTGCGACTGCGCTAACCGAAAAGAATCCCCAGCGCTCTTTCTCCTGACCATGGCGGCGTATACATCCTCCAACTGCTTGACTTCGTCTCGCATGCGGTTGATAACATCCAGTCGTCTCAGTCGCGACTTCTTCTCAATCTCCGATCGTCCGGCTCGCTTCGCCTCGGCTGCGTTCTTGACTGTGGGGACGACGTCCGTCCTGCATCTTGAATTCCTTTCGACTGGTTCATTTGACGTTGAAGACGGCGGCGAGGCCAAGCGGAGGCTGGTGGTGGATTCGACGTCCTCGCTCTCGGGCCAGCTCTGCTCCGTCTTGGTCTCCTCCAAGATCGCGACCGAAAGATCGTCCAGCTCCACTTCGTCCGCGAACGCCTCGGAGAACGCGCGCTCCATGGATGGGGACAAGGGCGGCCCCGACGGGTCCAGCGGCTCGTAACTTGAGCCCAACATGGCCAGTGGTTGAAGGGAGACAGGAGGAAGAGACTCGATTTAGTTCCCTCTGTTAGAGTCCAGCACAGGTTTGAGCTGCGTCCAGAGTGACAACTGTTCGGCAGCTAAGAAACGGAAAAAACAAATAATAAACAACAACAACAGCCCCATACGCATCGCTGTCCATGGGCTATTAGGAATAATGGAGGCGGGTCGGCAAACGTTTAATGTTTCAGTGCCCGCATAAGCTCGGGAAGAAACGCACCGCCGCTTACTTGGGCCGTCGTCCTCCAAGACCTCTGTAGTCATAAGATCAAGGCTGCGCGCTCGATCAAAGTTTTAAATTAGTATGGCATCGGTTGGACTCGCCACGAAGGATCCAGAGAGGCAGCGCGGCATGCCGGCGATATCAAGCTCAAGTTGAGAGTCCCTGGACCCGTCAGAGCCGCCGGCGCTCCCCTTCATAGACTTCGCGTTCTCCGAAGCTTTCGCCGACGTGTCGGAGCTGGACGACAAGGAGAAGACGGAGCAAAGCTGCCATGATGTCGATGCTTGGTTCCCCCGAGCTCGTCGTTTTCGGTGGTTCCACCGCATCTCGATTGCGGACGGACTAGAGTTTGCGCGGGAGGCCTATGGGGAGGTTCAAGGGTTCAAGTCAACCAAGTCGAACTTTACGGGCTGGAGTGCCAAGCGCAAGTACAACGGAAACACTCGATCGCTGCTGTTCAGTTTTACCAAGCAATTTCCTATGGAGAAGGCGGAGCGTTTGTTCACGAAGAAGTGGGATGCGTACCAGGACGGGTACCAGCTAGAGAAGATGATCTTCGACAGCTCTGTTCGCACTCGGTTCGAAGTTCTGTAGGTGCTGAACGACGAACTCTTTGTTGTTCGCCGGGACTACAGAGGTCCAAGGTTCCCAGTGACGCTAACGTCGGTCCAGGGCAGGATACGCCATTTGTTTGCGCACAGTCTCTTCGCCAGAGATCGAAAGTGCGCTGGAACCTCATGAACTCTTGTTCGACGCGTATCATTGGTAAGGTTGGCGTATTACGCTCTCTCCTCCACGTTTGCCGCCTCTTACTTTTTTTCTTGTGTTGATGTGCTATCTAGGATGCATTTCAAGCATTTGTACGACGGATACTATAATCCCGCAGGTTGTGAGGTCGTATATGGTGGTTGTTTCGACGACCAAGACCCGCTCAGAACTAGTTACTGGCTGTTCAAGATGGTTTGCAGCGTGTTGCGATGGGAAAACTCGACCATTGCCCCCCTCTTTCTTCTGCAATCATGAGGATACCTGCATTTATGTTGCTATGAGATGGTGCAACCAAAACCGTGATTCATGACATCCATCGCTATTGTTTTGAAATTCGAACTTGTTGTGGTGCTGGCACTTCAAGTAGATCTCCGTTTAAGATAATGATTGGGACTCTTAAATGTGAGTTGCTGGGCGCAACCGCTGTTGTGACGGATAACACCGTTAGCCGAGCTAGGGCTCCGCGAACGCTGGACTAGAAGGATTTTGGTCTAAACCCTTGTTATTAGTTGTCTTTGCTCCGAATTGAGTCACCGCCATAGTATCGCAGTTCTCACCGGAAGCTGCACAACACATTTTTCACAGCACGTCTAGGAGATGCTGCAGCTAATTTTAAAAATTTAAACAGAAGCAGTAACGAAAGCTGACGCGTATTTTTCATAAACACTCGCTCAATGTTCGTAGGAGTTTTTGGAATATATGTACATTTATAGTTTCTCAGTGCTTCTCCGCAATAACCAGATTCCTTGCACTACCTCTCGCACCAATCCTCATAATGCAGCTTCGAACAGCTAAAAAAAACGGATCCAGCCCCAATTTACTAGATCGCTGTCGCTTAAACCGGGAGGGCGTTTCTCAAGTGAAACATGAAGTAACTAGATGTACTTGATCGCTGTTGTCTGAATCGCAAGTGGGGTTCATCTTCATTTTCCGATCGTGGTGGATAGCAGCGATGATGAACTATATGAAACTTTGGCAACGTTTTACCGTAGGGAATACATAGTATACTAAGAAGCAATCTATGACTCAAGGTCAACACTTTTCGAAGCTCATGCCAAGTTTATGAATCGCGCGACAAGAAATTCATAACTCCACGGTTTTCATAATCTTATCAAGCACCTATGTGTAGCCTAGAATTGGCATGGTAGATTTAAAAGTCTCCAACTCCTAATGCGGGCGATGATGGGTCGTAACTCGTTATGCAAAAGCTCAAACTCGTCGAAGTGAATCTTGTACGGAAGCCTTTCGTAGCATGGTTGAAGTCAGTGAAGCGGAGTTTGTGCCACTGGTGTGGCCATCACCAATACAGCGCACACGCTCGTAAGGGTGCTGTAGAGTCCACCTTCATCCTCACCACGATCGCCACTATTGCCACCAAAAAGATAAATTCCACAAGCAGGATCATATAGATTAAGCGCTCAATCGCCACAGTATCCTCGACATCGTCATTGTCTAGGCCATCAAAGCTATCAACACCGTCGGTCACAGGCGTGAGAGTGTCCGTGATGTGCGGCTGAGTTCTCAGGCGCCCCCCTCTCGCATCACGGACTCCGCGTTGTTCAAGCCGCCGGCTAAGACCCGCAGCATGAAGCGCAGTGGCACGAAGCATCCAGCTTCCGTGTAGAAAGCTGGCATCTGCAGCTTCATCGCGGCCTGTGAGTGACTCGACCTAACGCACGTCGAGCCCACGGCGGGCAGTGAGTTGGGCGAAGGTTGCCTAAGGTGTCATGGGATAGTACCGCAAATGTTGCCTGTAACTCAGTCGACATTTTTTGAACGAAATAAAGCTGGTGGTGCCCTACAGGTTACTACGTAGCCCTCCCGGTAAAAGTCTAATCTTGAACGGCCCCTAAAGAATGCTTAAGTTGGTGTACATGTAGTATTCCAGAGGCGCGAGCTTCGATGATGAAGTGCGGCGCTCTTTACATGTACTACTGTAGTAATATACATCTAAAGCAAAACCCACCAGACATCGGCTCCAAATGTCTTTGTTGCTAATTAACGAAGCCGATGCGAGAAGGGTGTTTCGGCCCGATCTGAAAAGAGCCCCTTCCATCATTTCTTGAACTTCTCCCACAGACTCGTCATAAACCACCGTCCCTCCTCCACGATTGGCTCCGGCCGCTGCACCGGTCATTCCCACCATTCTCTCTTCGTGGACCGAGGAAGGTTCTTTGAGCGATGAGGAACCCCTGGCCGGTCTGGCAGTTGTGTCATGCGCAGAGGGGCCAACATCGTCGAACGAGAGTAGACTGCGGGAGATATCGTGGCCGGTCACTGCCAGAACTTTGCTTTCGGTACCCGCGCTGTTGTTAATAGCCCCACCGCTTCCAAGGAGGACAGTTGCTGTTGCCAATACGAGACCAGTCACGCGCATGTCTTCCAGATTCAAATTGGGGCTGATGAGCAAATTGATGAGTGAGGGGCTCCCGGGTATTCTTGTGCGTGTAGAATAGATACCAGTACTGAGTGAAAAACACGTAAAAACCACCAAAAAGATTACGGTTAATTTAAAGTTGGAATTTGTATACAGATATTTTTTACAGTCGTAAAAAAGTTAAAAATAGTTTGTTTTAGCTTCGTACAAATGTTTTATAGTACTCGAGGAGCTCCTAGTAGAGATAAACACAAATGGTAGAAGGAAGCGCCCATTGAAGCCCTACCGGCGATTCATTATTCAAGTCGCCTCGAGCCCCGCAGTTCTCCAGCACCCAAGCCAAACAAGCACGATGAAGTTAGCCCTCGGACTTGTTCTCGCTGCGGTCGCAACTGCTGCAACGTCGGCGAACGCTCAGCGCAACCTGGCCTTCGCTCCCGGATACCAGGGTGGAGCCTGCGGCGACATGCTCTGCCCCGAGAACAACGCTCCAGTGTGCGGTTCCGATGGCGTGACGTACACCAACGAGTGCCAACTGGGCATCACGAGCTGCAACCACCCCGAGAAGAACATCACCATAGTGTCTGCTGGACAATGCGCGTGAAGTAGCTTTTTCAGCGATGATACGCCTATGCGTTGAAAGCAGTACCTGAGCATAGGTGTTGGCTACGACGACCTTCACAAAAATAACTACAGTAGCAGGGTAAGGATATTCCGATAACCATACCATGCAACATCGGACCTGATGACCATATCGGACTTGTGTACAAAACACAACATTACTCCTGAAGATTGGCTACAGAGCCAATATTTTTGACTGTGATTGACTTTTGAGTTTGAGTTTAGGGGAATCGAAAATTGATGTGAAGGTAAAGAGCCTGTTTGAGCCTTGATTTACACTGCGCGACAAAAGGTTTGGGACACTCACGTCCGAGTCCATATCTCGGCTTCTGGAACGAACTACGGGTTGCTATTTAGATATGTTCGTCCAATCACATAGCCGAAGAAGGCACTTGTGACAACGACCTAGATTTCGCAGTATATATATAGGCTGCCATACAACTATCCAGAAATCGGCCCGCGACAAAACTTTGGGACAAAAAATGACTTGATTTTTGTATTATCAAAATGTAGCCATGTACCTAGTAGTGGGTCTTGTCTCCATTCTTGCGCGCGACTTCGAAGCAACGAGCTGGCATGGTGTCCAAAAGATCTTGCAGCTCTTTCATCGTGAGCGAGTCCCAAGCTTGCATGACCGCGGCAGTAAGCTCTGGCACGGAGTTGTACTGCTTTCCATGGCCGTAGACCTTCCTGGCTAGAATAGCCCAGACATTTTCGATTGGGTTGAGATCGGGTGAGCGCGCTGGCCAGTCCAGAAGCTGCACCCCGATCTCCTGGAAGAACGATCTCGTCTCGTTAGACGCGTGAATCGATGCATTGTCCTGCATAAACACAAAATCCGTACCATAGTGCTTGTGCGCGAACGGGAGCAGATGCTCCGACACAGTGTAGATGTAGTGGCCAGAGTTCTGGCGCCCCTCCAGCACCACCAACTCCGACTTCCCCTTGGTTCCGAAGGCCCCCCACACCATCAGCGACCCTCCGCCATTTTGGCGGGACTTGTAGCGCCGATGCGGGCGCCTTAAGTCCCGCCAATAGTGCTTGTAGCCGTCAGGTCCGTCCAAATTAAACTTCTTCTCATCTGAAAAGATGATCATGGGCCACACGACTTCCTTTTGGGCCGCCGTTGAGAGCCGTTCGGCAAACTCCAGTCGGACAAGCATGTGCTCCTTAGTCAGAGGTAGCGTACGATCCATTTTAGCGTAGACTAGGAAATCAACCCCAGACAATAGCCTCTGGACCGTACGCACCGTGCATGACAAGCCGTAAGTAGCCTTTAACTCGGACGCAGAGTAGTCTCCCGTGGCGGCAGCGCGAACAACTTGGCGAACTTGGCGATCGGTGAGGCTGCGCGGGCGTCCCCCCTTCTTCTTGGGCTTTTCCGAAGCTTGTAGGGCATAGCTGACGCCGTTGGCAGAGCGCTCGAGGCGCCGCGCTATCTCGCGGACCCCCGTACCTGCCTCGTGGAGGCCCTTCATGTGGCCTCGCTCCTCGTCGGAGATGGGAGGCCCGCGCCCCATAGTGAAAATAGGGTAATAAGCACAGTTCTCGAAGGATAGACGGTGACCATCACTCTACCCAATACAAAAATCAAGTCATTTTTTGTCCCAAAGTTTTGTCGCGGGCCGATTTCTGGATAGTTGTATGGCAGCCTATATATATACTGCGAAATCTAGGTCGTTGTCACAAGTGCCTTCTTCGGCTATGTGATTGGACGAACATATCTAAATAGCAACCCGTAGTTCGTTCCAGAAGCCGAGATATGGACTCGGACGTGAGTGTCCCAAACCTTTTGTCGCGCAGTGTATAGGCGTTCATAGCCACAAGGAAATGGCCTGAAACGGCCTGTAGACTGAGAAAAAGGCAAAAAACCAAAAACTATGCAAATATCGCTTGAGAGCCATGTGCTCTCGAGCGGGTAAATTCAACAGTGAGGCGAAAATTTTGTCGTTGTCCGGATAATTTGTCCGGATATCTAATATGATGCTGACAGCCAGTCATCCCTACGCTCTCCTATTGGTTGTCTATCTACCAATAAGAGAGTGCCACCTCTTGCTCTCAGTTGTTCGGTTGCCGCTTTCGACGGCTCAGTGCTCACTCCCTCTTTTTTCAACGCTACCGCGCGGACCTCTGTCCCCACCACCAAGCCACGCATAACCCGGAAGCGCCTCCGACCCCCCCCCCCACCCCCCTCCAACGATGTAGCTCAACTGGAAGAGCGCAGGGCTTCGACCCTGGGGATGCCTGTTCAACTCAGGCCATCGTTTTCGTGTACTACTGGGTTGGAGGCGTTGAAGGCACGCTGGAGCGAGGTCAATCATGCGAACATGGAGTCGGGAGTGAAAGGTTCAAGCGAAAGCAGATTCTGCTTGAAGTGACGAAAGTGCTGTACCGGTCGGCGCGTATGGGGTTTGCGAATGATGTGTATGTATTTGAGCCTACTTACTGCGTCTACTTACCAACAACGTTCAGCACGTCTTGTGTGTAGCCAGGTGCCGGATCTTGGATCGCAGCTGTCTGGGGCAACTGTTGGTGGCGCTGAACCATGGCGTTGAGCGTTCCGGCGCTGTGCAGCCGCTGGAGATGCTTGAGCACAGCGCTCGTGCCGCGGGAGTTGATGCCGTGCTCTGTCTTGAGGTACGTGAGAACAAAGTTCTCCGCGCGCTTCCCGAGCTCCAGCACGCGATCGCGGTAGTCGTCTGCCGCGGTGTCCAACGTGAAGCCGTCCGCGATGAAAAGCTTCATGAACGCGACAAGCAACTTGGACCTCGAGCGCAGCTGCTTCGGCGCCGCAGTCTGCCAGCGGGGCTGCTGGGCGTACCAAGCGAACCAAGTCGCGTGCAGGTGCGTTGCCGATCCTCTGCGTTGC